>CM038214.1:280430251-280845131 GCA_021442155.1 Cymbidium sinense | reverse complement strand
CACTTTCAACCATCCAAGCTGCTAACTCCCACCTCACCTGCCCACCCACGATTGCTGAGATGGCTAAACGTGGCCACTAGAAGCTAAACACTCCACCATACAAGATAAAGGTGGTATACACCCCTCGCTTTCCACTCAAACACACACAAAAAATCATTCCTCGAGCCTAGCTACCCAAGAAGAGCCACTAGAGCCATTCCCTAAGTTCCTCATCAAAATGCCATTCTGCATCCCAAATAGACACTCCATTTTGACCTAACTTCCCATTTCTCCATTAAACTCAAATGAACTTCCATGCACCTTCCCTAGGCCTCGTTGAGCAAGAATGAATCATCTCCCAAGCTTCCCGAGCACAAGAGGTGGGACTTCAATGAAAGCTAAGCTCTAAATCATCAGTTCATGGCCTTCCGAGTGAACATTGAGGAATTTATCCAATTGTTGCTCAACAAGGCTTCATCTCCACTAGAAACAAGCTTCAATCATTTGAGTCACTCGGAGTCTTCAGTATGCTTCCAAACCGCTTTAGGCAAAAATGGGTTGGAGCTTTTGAAGAAAACTTGCATCTCATGTGATCTTGACCGCTGATCCTCCATCGATGTCTTGAAGGTGTGGGATCCTTGAGTTGATCCGTTGCAAGCTCAATCAAGTGAGCAATGGAGGGAACTCCATTCTCTCACTAGCATGATGTTAGATCACACCGCCCATTCCACATAATGTATGATTGTGATCGCTAGATCAATATGATTTAACTTTAATCTATGAGATTAATCATAGCCATCCGATCTTAGATAAAGAACGAGAAATCTCCACGCCACAATGGCCGAAGTGATAAGTTTTAAGTATCCAACTCGGAACCATGCGGAAAAGTGCACACATGTGGCACCAATAGATTAGGCTTAATTAATCATTTTAATGGTCAAACTTCTAAAATCATTAAAAAATCATAGAGAAATAAAAAAATGAAAATAAATACTCATTTTAAAGGTATTTGAGGAGAATTAAAAAAAATGATCTTAACTAATTTTGAATAATAATTATAATTTAATTATAATTAATTAGCTTAATTACTACTTGAGTAATTAATCCCAAAATTTGTGGGTTAATTTAATGGGATGACCTCTACCTCCCATGATTTTCTTGAGATTTATTGCTCTAATTAGAAAATTGACTAATTAAACCTTAACTACTTTTTAAGTTAATTAATGAATTAATCCCATAAATAGTAATAAATTGGTTAATTAAGTTTATTAATCATTGAACAACAGTAAGTGAACTAAGGAATAAGGTTGGGACCCCTTTCCCTAAGTTCACCCTTTTAAAATGAAATTAATTAAGATTTAATTAATTAAATCACTTAATCAAATTGAAATCATAATCACATTAGCCTTAATTAATTAAATCATGGGGTAATTAATAACCCAAAGGAGTTTAAAGAAATTATGGTTAGTCCACATGTGTGGAAAACCATAAGAGTAATTAATTAAGTCCTTTAATCTAATTAACTATTAATCATGAGCCAATTGCATTAGGCCCCTTTTATTTCCTAGATCATTGTAAGTTTATTTTCCATGCATGTCATGTTGGCTCATAATTATTTAGTTAATTATTTTAAGGTGATAAAGGTAAGGGTAATTCATCTAATTAAGGGTTCAACTTAATTAACCCATAAAAAACAACTTAATTACATTTCCTTAAATTAAATCAAATCACTAATGTGGGAATGGGTTTAACAAGTGATGATTTCTCTCCTCTTTAAATTAAATCAAATCCAAAACTTAATTAATAAAGAAGTTTTTTTGTTTTTAAATAATTTTATTTGATTTGACTGTCCTTAAGAACTAGTTTGGTTGAATGAATCACATACTTATATTTGATTGTCCTCTTTCCAATCATGTTAAATTTGGTACATAATTTGAATTCATGCAACCATCTTTTCAAAATCAAGTAAAATAAAATGTATTTCCTTTATGTAAGCTTGCATGTGTTGATTTAATTTAATATATTTGTGGCTATTATCACTATTAAATCAAAATGTAATTTTCAAAAGCTTAATAATCAATAATAATATGTGTTATGATGTTAGTTATAAATACATAAGAAATGCATGTTCTTATAGCTTAAGTGTATAAATGTTGAGTTCTCTTTCCTCTATTCATGTGTTGATTTATATAAGATTGAATGGTAATGGGTATATATGACATCCTGGGAACACGAGGTTTTAGCTAGCCCCAAGGAGGTCATTTGATTACCACTCCCCGGGTTTAACAATTACACATACCATTTGATTTCATTCTTATGTATTTCAACATTAAAATTTAGATAGAGCTTTAATTTATATATATATAAATGATTCAATAAAAAAAACAATCTTTGCATGGTTTACTTTCCCTCATTTATGTATACATCCATGTGTGTCCAAGAAAAGCAAGTATATAGTCTGGACATCCCGAGAATATGAGGCTATAGTTAGCCCCAAGGAGGTCATTTGATTACCTCATTTTCCTAGTTTAACAATGACACATACTTGCCTATATCTTTGTACATGTATATGTATATGTGATTAGTGAATGAAAATCCGATTTTACATTAAAATTGCATGCATTCATAATTGACTAAGTGGTTGAATTAATTAGCCATATGATTTGTAGCTTACTCTATGTTCATGTATATGAATTTACATATGCTTGAATGCAAATGGGTATATAGTCTAGACATTCGAAATAGGTTTAGCTAACTCCAAGGAGTCATTTGATTACCTCACTTCCTGGTTAATAATGGCACATGCTTATTTAATTTCATTCTTATGTCCTTTTGTATAAGAATTTGGGTAAAGTTTTAAATTAATATGTTTAAATAATTCAATCAAATAAAATATAAATTCTAAACATACACATACATTCATCATTTAAGTGTCCTAAAATATGTTGCATGTATAGATACACTCTAGATTAAATCATATGCATATTACATGTGATGAAAGGAATGATTTAGTATATGTCAAGTGGTAGTAATTAAAATTAATCTTAAGATGCCTTTCATTTTGAATAGAATTATTTAAAGTGAACCTAAACTTAGATTAATTAAATCATTTAATAAACCATTCACTAAAGAAAATAAAATAAAATTAATATACTTTAGAAAGACTTAAGGTAGGGATGAAAGAGGGCAACCCTTTTTCCTCTCTCTTATAACACTAGTTGCTATAAATGTAATCAAATGAAACAAAAGAAAACAAATTAAAATTCTCAAATCAATTAAACTACTTCAAGTGAAATCAACCTTTCATGTTAAATTGAATCCTTCTACACTTAAAAAATACAACACTAATGCCTAGCAAGACTTACCACAGAAGCTTTAATACACACATTAGAATTAAGTCACCACTTCTAGCTCTAAGTTAGAATGGTGTATGATGTGATGTATATTTTGTTTTATGATGTATTATTTTAGATTAGATGTTAGTGTATGCTTCAGACTAAATGATAGGCCAATATTAGCCTAATCATATTTTCTACAAGGGATTATGCTTAAGGGATGCTTAAAAATAAATGTGAATGCTCTTTTACAAGTTGCTTAAATCCTTAAGCATAATCCAAGAAAGGGTGGTTATCCATGTGTAGGTACTAAGTCCAAATTATAAATACAACCTTGGGATTATATGTATATTTAACTAACCTCTAGATTTACTTTTCCCACATAAATGTAATTTTGCAATAGGAATTAGATTAGTGCTATGGGGATTAGGATGAGCAGTGGCTTTGTCCCTATGATGCCTTTGAAGCAAGCACCATCCAAATCAAAGAAGGAACCAAATCAAAAATATGAAGAAAGAAGACCCACATATTTCATAATTATTCTTTCATATTGTATAAGGTAGAGCTCACACCCATCTCTCTGATGGAAGATGAAAAATAAAAATTTTCTTAACCAATCACTCATAACTAAATTTTTTAAATAAATAAACTCATAACCTCATCATAAAGCCTAAGACATAAATAAGATAATTAAAAGATTTAAAACCCCCAGGTTGTATGTTTCACATCTTGCATGCATATTCTTTCTCTGAACATGAAAGATCTTTGCATGATAAAGAATGCTTGACCTATGAGGGCATCCCTTGTGGTGGAGAATACCTTCTTCTAGCTGATTTGACCCATAATCTATTTCATCATACATTTATGCATAAAAAATCCTAAAACTCTGTTAAAATGATGTGTCTAAAATGACATAAAATTTGAAAATATTTGCATCTATGATTAAGTTATATGCTCATACCACTCATGCTCTAGTCTCTTAGGGAGTGTGTTAGTAGTTTAGTCTCTATCTAATTAAATACTAGCTATCTTGCAATTTATAAGATACTACATGGTTTTAAAATTTGAGGCATTAACTGGCAACCTGATGATTATAAGTCCGTAAGTCGGACAATTTATTCTCTTGTGGAGGTAAACCCTTATGTCCACCTATCGCTTATATTTAGGTCATGCTTTATTGTACTAAAGCTCCCTAGATTTAGATTTGAGGTATTTCTGCCAAAGCATAAATCCTCACCTCTGTGCATTCCCACAACCTTGTGTTGGTGGATTATAAGCCCCAGTAATCTAATTAAATTTCAACTCAAAATATATAAATCTCCTCAACTTCAAAATTATAAAGGCCAACCATATGATAGATTGGAATGCTTACTAGGCTTCCTAGTACAATGAGCATTTCCTATTTATTTCATTTGGATTCAAAAAATAAGTCTTCTCCTTAAACTTTTCCAATTGATTTTCCAAATACGACCAATCCTTTGATAGTCTAAGCTTAAAATCTATGGAGATGATAATTGTCTACTTTAATCGAGAGTATTCTTAGGAAATTTCATTTCCTAAGATGTAACTAACTATGGAGGCTTGCCTCCATAGGGAACTTAAGAACCTTGTTTAATATAAACCCCGCTTTATTCATTCATGTAAAGTAGAGAAAAAATCTCTAGTACATTCGAAGACTTATCATGCCTTAGGAGTCCTTATTATATGATTAGGTCCATTGTAGGGTGATGCCTCTATCTTTTGAGATAGTACATCATACCTCAATGTTGTACCTATTCACCTCAAAAAGTAACCCCCCTATGATCTATGGTCCCCCACCCCTCCCATACATCCAAAATAAACACCACAAGGCCCTCCTTATTCATTGAATCCTTTCAACATCATCCTTTTTTTTGAGTTGATCCTCAAGTAAGGTTCTTAGACTCATAATGTTGACCGATACACCTAGTCAACTAACTCGATAGTCTATATCTGCCAACATCCACTATAATGTAAAGAGGAGGTTGTGCTCGGTAGTCCCTAGGAGTAAGTCTTCACCACTGAATGTAACTCCTAAGATGTCCTTCGAGTGGCATGCCTCCTCTTTAGTAGCGGTCAGCTGAGCTAAGAATATATCTAGATCAAGTAAAGCCTTGATTAGAGATTTCCTCATCTCCTTGGATAAGATAAGAGTGTCATATATGCTTAACTTAGTAAAAACTTTCTAAAGGTGAGCTAGGACATTATAATCAACTCGCTTGGTCCTCCACAAGCATATCCATGGGTGAGCATCTTATGAAGGGGTTATCTGCTAAGAACTAATGACTTGCTACCCTTATCCTGAGGTGCTACCCTAGAGGTAGAACTTTTCCACTCCGTAGGTTGACTTCAATGACTTCTTGGAATGTTGAGCTTGTGAAAGTTCTACCTTTCATCTGCATACCTACATTATCTTATGGGATCCTCGAGTCAATCGACCAAGTCAATCTCAAGAGGTGAACCCGACTAATTCAGAGAAGGATAGTCTGACTCTGAATCATAAATGAAAGGATCGGAACTACTAGAGCTATTATTTTTATTTAGACTCAGAGAGCTTTCAATAAGAATAAAATCAAGAGCATTAGAAGTAGACAATATATAAGTAGAATCAGCTTTCTTCATTAATTTCTTTTGGGTGGAGTACATGATAAATCAAGTAAAGTAAGCGAGTAAGGGATTTAGTGCCCTTATCAAAATACAATGTTTCTAAGAAGAGGAGCTGCGTAAGAGGTGGTAGTTATAATAGTTGAAGGAGTATTGACTCACATGGTACGCGCTTACTAGACTATCAAAGTATGGTGAGTCGCTACTATTATAACCCTCCTTGAGTTGTCCTTTGCAACTAGCAAACCTTCTTTGGTGTTGGAGGTTTGAGCTACTTTAGACACTTGTAAAGAAAGCTTCTTCATCTTATAAATGATCTTCTTTGAGGTTTGAGATAGGGAGATATCCTAACCTTCTTTGGTCGTAGCAAGATCGCAAGTATCCCCAAGGATTACTCTATTGGAACTAACTGGTTGTTCTAATAAGTATTCTATAGGGATAACTATGGCTCTCAACTTGTAGCTGCGCTCAAGATAATCCTTAAAGTGATACAATCCTCTAAGACATGGCCTAACATGTGATGGTGGGGGTAATAGCTAGGATCACCACTTTTGCCCACTTCCTTCGACCTCTTAGGCCCTGGTAATTGAAAGTCAACTTGCTTTAATAGATTCTTAAAGATTTTTCATACTACCTCCCTCTTGAATGAATATGGCTTATTCAATCTGGCAAGAGTAAAGTAGTTACCCTGATGGATATGAATACCGCTCGGTAGGCTACTGGTGGTGGAAATGGTCATTGTGGGCCATAACATATGATGGCCGAGGGGTGGAAGAGGAGGTGACAAAGGAGGTCACTGAGTAGTCCCTCATAAAACTCGGTCATTTCCCTCATCCACTACACAACTATCCCTGCTTCTTCTCAAACTCCTTAGCTTGGGCCTAGAGGATTGGTCGAGGGCAAATGTTTGGTTTTAGCAAGCTTTGTTGATTAATTTCAATATTTTGATGGTAAAGCCCTTAAGCATGAAGAAGACCAAGCCATGGATATTCTTGAGAAGAATCTCAATGGCATGTTGTTCAGATGTGGTTCACATTTCATGCTCACGCCACCGAGAATGTAATCAATAAGGGACTCATTGAGTTTATGTTTCTACAATGAGGTTGCCTACAACACCTCTATGAGCTCCAAAGAAACCTCTTGATGAAGAGGTGCTAACTGAAAAGTCTTCACCAACTGCGCTGACGACAATCAAATGCAACACCGACAGACTAAGGAAAAGCAGAGTATATTACGCATGTTGTAACAACACTCTAAAGTGTACAATGTGTTATCGGGTTCCATCACTATCAAAGATCTTGAAGGATGTGGCACAAAACCCTAAATAAAATAAAAACCTAAACCTAAAAAATAAATAGAAAATAAAACCAAAACCTTAAACTAAAAAAAAAACCTAAACCTAAAATAAACAAAATAAAGTAAACATAAACTTAAACTAAAATAAATAAAACTTAAACCTAAACCGTAAATAAAATAAAATATAATTTAAATAAACATAAACCTAAACTAAAACAAAACCTAAAAATAAACTTAAATAAAAAAACCTAAAACCTAAACCTAAAAAAAATAAAATAAAAAACAAAAAACATAAAAATAAAATAAAATATAACTAAACCAAAAAAAATAAACACAAACCCAAACCTAAACCTAAAAATAAACTAAAATAAAACCTAAACTAAAATAAATATACCTAAAATAAATAAACTAAACTAAATAAAGAAAATAAACCTAAATAAAAATAAAAAATAAACTAAACTAAAATAAATAAAAAATAAACTAAATAAACCAAAACCTACCATTTTACTTTATTTTAAAAAAAAAACCATAAAGCCTAAACCCTAAAAACCCTAAACCTAAAGTCTAAACACTAAACCATAAAACCTAAGCTCTAAACCCTAACCCTAAACCCTAAACCCTAAAATCCTAAAATCCTTAACCCTAAAACCCCGAACCCTAAACCTTAAACCCTAAACCCTAAACCCTAAAAAACTAAAAATAATATAAATAAAAAACCTAAACTTAAATAAAATAAAATAAAAAATTAAACTAAAAACATAAACTTAAACCTAAAAATAAAATTAAACAAACTAATAAAATTAAACCAAAATAAAATAAATAAAAACCTAAACTAAACTAAAAAATAATATAAACCTAAGAATAAAATACCTAAACAAAATAAAAATAAAATAAACCAAAAATAAAATAAAATAAAAACTAAATAAACTAAACCTAAAAAAAATAAACCTCAAATAAACCTAAAATAAATAAAAAATAAAACCTAAACCTAAACTAAAACCTAAAATAAAATAAAATAAAATAAATAAAATAAAATAAACCTAAATTTAAAGTAAAATAAACTAAACTAAAATAAATAAAATATAAACTAATCCTAAATAACTAAACCTAAACTAAACCTAAACTAAAAATAAACCTAAAATAAACTAAAATAAAAAAACCTAAACCTAAACCAAAAAAAAAAATAAAATAAAAAACTATACCTAAACCTAAAATAATAAAATAAAATAAAAATAAAACTAAACTAAAAAATAAACCTAAACCTAAACCTAAACCTAAAAAATAAACTAAAATAAAACCTAAACTAAAATAAATAAACCTAAAAAAAATAAACTAAACTAAAATATACAAAAAATAAACCTAAATAAAAATAAAAATAAACTAAACTAAAATAAATAAAAAATAAAATAAATAAACTAAATAAACTAAAAACCTAAACCTACCATTTACTTAATTTTAAAAAAAATCATAAACCTAAACCTAAACCCTAAAAAAACCCTAAACCTAAACCCTAAACTAAACCCTAAACCCTAACCCTAAACCTGAGCTCTAAAAGTAAACCTAAACCCTAAACATAAACCCAAAACCCTAATAAACCCAAAACCCTAAACAAAACCCTAAACCCTAAACCAAAACTAAACCTAAACCTAAAGTAACTAAATAAATTAAAAATAAACCTAAACCCTAAAATAAACATAAACTTAAACCAAAACCCTAAAATAAATAAAACATCACCATCAACCAACCCTAAACTAGATAAAATGATTAAAAATAAAAAAACTAAACTATGAATAAACTAACCTTAAAATAAACTAAAACTAAAGAAATAATTCTAACTAAAACCTAAAAAAATCTATAAAATAAAAAACCTAAAAACTACTATAAAAGAAATAATATAAATTTGTTCTATTAAAACCAAAACCTAAACCCTAAACTAAACTAAGTATAAATATAATCTAAACCTAAACCCTAAACCTAAACCCTAAAATACATAAACCCTAAAATAAACCTAAACCCTAAACTAAAACCCTAAACCTAAATAAACCATAAAACCTAAACCCTAAAAAACCCTAAACCTAAAACCTAAACCCTAAACCCTAAACCCTAAATAAAATAAACCTAAACTAATAAACCTAAACCCCAAACTAAACCTAAACTAAATAAAACCCTATACCCTAAACCTAAAATAAAAACCTAAACTAAATAAAAAAAAATAAATATAAAAAAACCTAAACTAAAATAAAATAATAATAAAATAAAATAAAATAAAATCTAAACTAAAATATAAAATAAAACCTAAAAAACTAAAATTAACCTAAAATAAAATAAGTTAAAATTAACCTAAACAACTAAAAATAAAATAAAAATAAACCTAAAATAAAACCTAAACCCAAAAAAAATAAATAAAATTAAATCTAAACCTAAATAAACCTAAAATAAATAAAAAAAATAAACTACAAAAATTAATAAACTACACTAAACCTAAAAAATAAAAATAAAACCAAAATAAAAAATAAATAAACTAAACAAAATAAAAATAAAAATAAAACTAAATAAAAAAATAAATAATAAACTAATAAACCTAAACCTAAACTTAATAAAAAAAAAAACTAAAAACCCTAAACCTAAACCCTAAACCAAACTAAACCTAAACCCTAACCTAAAACTAAAACCTAACCTAAACTAACCCTAAACTAACCCTAAACCCTAAACCTCTAAACCCTAACCCTAAAATCTAAACCCTAAACCTAAACCCTAAACCCTAAACCCTAAACACTAAACCTAAACTAAAACCTAACCTAAAATAAACTAAACCCTAAACCCTAAACCCCTAAACCCTAAACCTAAAACTAAAACCTAAACAACTAAATATAAATAAATAAATAAAATAAATAAATAAACCTAAACCAAAATAAAATAATAAAATAAAATAAAATAAACTAAAAAACCTAAACCTAAAAAAATAAAATAAAATAATAAATAAAATTAAACTAAATAAAATAAATAAAACCTAAACAAACCTAAAAAATAAAAGAAATAAAAAATAAAAAATCTAAATAAAATAAAACTAAACCAATAATAAAAAATAAAATAACCTAAATAAATAAAGTAAAACTAAATAAAACTAAATAAAATATAAACATAAAATAAAAATAAAATAAATAAAACATAAACCTAAAAAATAAAACCTAAACCTAAATTAAAAAAAACCTAAACCCAAAATATAAAAATAGAAATAAAACTAAACCTAAACTAAAAATAAACTAAATTAAAATAAATAAAAAAGCTAAACCTAAACCTAAAATACCTAAAATAAACCTAAAACCTAAACATAAAATAAAATTAAAAAAAACCTAACCAAAAAAATAAAAAATAAACCTAAACCTAAAAAAAATAAAATAAAAATAAACTAGACTAAAAGTAAACCTAAACCTAAATAAAACCCAAAAAAATAAAAATAGAAAAACCTAAACTAAAATAAATAAACCTAAAATAAATAAACAAAACTAAATAAAAATAAAAATAAACCTAAATAAAAATAAATAAACTAAATAAACATATACCTACTAGTTACTTAAAAAAAACCCTAACCCTAATACTAACCCTAAACCCTAAACCCTAAACCTTAAACCCTAAACCCTAAAACCCTAAACCCTAAACCCTAAACCCTAAACCCTAAACTAAACCTAAACCCTAAACCTAAACACTAAACCCTAAACCTAAACCCTAAACCCTAAACCTAAACCCTAAACCCTAAACCTAAACTAAATCTAAACCTAAACCCTAAACCCTAAACTAAACCTTAATAAACCTAAACCCAAATAAACCCTAAACCCTAAACCCTAAAAAACACTAAAAACCTAAACCTAAACCTAAAACTAAATAACCCTAAAAAATATAATAAAAAAAAACAAATAAAACAAATAAAATAAATTAAATTAAAACATTAACTAAAACCTATACCTAAAAATAAAATAAAATAAAAAAATAAAAACTAAACTAAAATAAAATAAATAAAAACATAAACTAAACTAAAAATTAAAATAAACCTAAAAATAAGAAAACATAAATAAAATCAAACCTAAGCAAAAAATAAAAATAAAATAAACCTAAAATAAAATAAAATAAAAACTAAATAGAAACTTAAACCTAAAAAATAAATCTAAAAATAAAACCTAAAATAAATAAAAATTAAAACCTAAACCCAAAAAAAACTTAAACCTAAAATAAATACATAAAATGAACTAAACCTAAACTAAATTATAATAAATAAACCTAAAATAAACTAAATATAAACCCTAAAATAAAATAAAGTAAAATTAAATGAACTAAAAATAAATCCAAACTTAAACTAAAAAATTAAACCTAAAAGTAAACTTAAACTAAAAACATAAAACCTAAACCTAAAAAAAATAAAATGAAAACCTAAACCTAAACCTAACTAAAATACCCAAACCTAAAAAATAAAAAATAAAATCTAAAACCTAAAAATTTAAATAAAAATAAACTAAACTAAATATTAAACATAAACTACTTTAAAAAAAAAACTAAAATAAATAAAACATAAACTAAAATAAACATAAAATAAATAAATAAAATAAACAAAAAAAATAAACCTAAATAAAAATATAAAATAAACTAAATAAACTAAATAAACCTAAACTTATCAATTTACTTAATTTTTTTTAAAAAAGCCTTAAACCCAAAGTCCAAAACCCTAAACCTACAACCCTAAACCCTAAACCCCTAACCCTAACCCTAAACCCTAAAGCCTAAATCCTAAAAATCCCAAACCTTAAATTCTAAACTAACCCTAAACTCTAAACACTAAAAACCTTAACCCTAAAGCCTAAACACTAAACCCTAAAGCCTTAAACCCTAATTTAACCCTAAACCCTAAGCTAAACCTAAACCCTAAACCCAAACTAATAAAACTAAACCAAACTAATAATAATAATAATAATAATAATAATAATAATAATAATAATAATAACTAACTAAATAATAAACTTAACTAAAATTAATAAACTAACTAAATAAATAATAATAAAATAATAATACAAGAAAACTAAAACTAATAAAAATAACTAAAACCTAATAAACTAACTAAAACCATAAAACCATAATAAATAAACTAAATTAACTTATAAAAGAATAATAATAAGAAAAATAATAAAAATAATAAATTAATAAAAACCAACTAAAATTAATAATAATAATAATAATAATAATAATAATAATAGTAACAATAAACTAAAAAATAATAAAACTAAACCCTAAACTAAAAAAGCAAACTTATAAAATCCAATAATAATTAAACTAAAAACTAAAACTAAACAAAACTAGAAACCAAAAACCCCTAAACTAATAAACTAAACTAAAACTGAACCCCAAAAAAATAAAAAAAACTAATTAAACTAACAATAAATATTAAACTTAAAAACTAATAAAACCCAAAACTAATAACTAAAAACCTAACGAAAACTAATAACGCCAAAACCCCACTCTAAAGTAAAGGAAAGTAGAAACTAAAAAACTAAACTAAAAAACATTAAACCATAATAACCCATATTAACCTAAATAAACACTAAACCTAAAACCAAATAAACCCCAAAATAAAAATTAATAACTAAAATAATAATAATAATAATAATAATAATAATAATAATAATAATATAATAATAATAATAATAATAATAATAATAATAATAATAATAATAATAAGCTAATAAACTTAAACCTTAGATAAACAAATAGCTAACTAATAAACATAATAGAACTAAAACCTAATAACAATAATTAATCTAAACTAACTAAACTAACTAAACCCTCAATCCTTTTAATTAATTGAAACCCTAAACCTTTATACCTAAAACCCTAGACCTTAAAGCCAAAACTAAACCCTAAACCCTAAACCCTAAATCCTAAAACCCTAAACCCTAAACCTTAAGACTTAAACCATAAACCATAAACCATAAAAACTTAAAAACCTAAACCTAAACTAAATAAAACCAAAAAATAAAATAAATAAATAAAGCCTAAACTTAAATAAAATAAAAACCTAAACTTAAACATAAGAATAAAAATCCTATATAAAATAAAAACAAAACATAAAATAAAAAAATAAACCTAAAATAAAATAAAATATTATCTAAATTAAAACCTAAACATAAAAAATAAACTTAAAAATAAATAACAAATAAAACCTAAGCCTTAAACTAAAAAAACATTAACCTAAAATATAATTAAAATAAATAAAATAAAATAAACCTAAACCTAAACCTAAACGAAAATAAATAAAACCTAAACCTAAAATAATTAAACCTAAACCTAAACCTAGCCAAAATAAAATAAACTAAAAATAACTCTAAAACTAAACTAAAAAATAAAACTTAAAAATAAACCTAAAATAAAAACCTAAAACCTAAACCTAAAGATATAAAATAAAACCTTAAACCTTAACCTAAAAATAAAAAATAAAACCTAAACCTAAAAAATTAAATAAAATAAAAGTCAACTAAAAAATAAACCTAAATCTAAATATATACCTAAATAAATAAACAAAAATTAAAAACCTAAACTAAAATAAAAAACCTAAAATAAATAAAATAAACTAAATAAAAAATTAAAACTAAATTAAAATAAAAAATAAAGTAAAATAAAATAAATAATAAATAAACTAAATATACTAAATAAACATAAACCTAGATTTTCTTAATTTAAAAAAAAAACCCCTAAAATCCTCCCTAAACCCTAAACCCTAAACCTACAACTAAACCCCAAACCCTAAAAAACCCTAAACTCTTAAAAACCCTAAATAAAGATAATAAAAATAAATAAATAAAACTTTAACCCTAAACCTAGACTTATCAGTTTACATAATTTAAAAAAAAACCCTAAATCCTAAACCCTAAACCCTAAACCCTAAACCCCAAAACACTAAACTTATAACCCTAAACTTACAACCTTGAACCCTAAACCCTAAATCATAAACCCTAAAACAAACCAAAACCCCAAAACCCTAAACCCTAAAAAATCCTAAACACTAAACCATAAATAAATTTTAAGAAAAACCCTAACCATAAACACTAAACTTTAAAACTAACCCTAAACCCTAAGCCGACAACCTAAACCCTTAAACTTTACACCTTAAACCTTAAACCCTATACCCTAAACCCTAAAAACCCTAAAACTAAACCCTAAAACCTTAAACAAAACCTAAAACCCAAACCCAAAACCCTAAATCCTAAACCCCAAAATTGAAAAACCTAAACCTAAACTAATTAGAACCAAAAATTCAATAAATAAATAAAACCTAAACCTAAACAAAATAAATAAAATAAAATATAAAAAAAACCTAAACATAAACCTACAAATAAAAACTAAACTAAAATAAAATTAATAAAAATGTAAACTAAACTAAAAGATAAAATAAACCTTAAAATGAAAAACCTAAATAAAATAAAACCCAAATGTAAAATAAAAATAAAATAAACCTAAAATAATATAAAATAAAAACTAAATAAAAACCTAAACCTAAAAAATAAACTTAAAAATGAAAACTAAAAAAAATAAAGAAGAACCTAAACTTTAAACTAAAATAAAATATATAAACCTAAACCTAAAATAAATAAAATAAAATAAACCTAAACTTAAACTAAAATAAACTAAATGAAAATAAATAAAACCTAAACCTAAACATAAAATATACTAAACTTAAACCCTAAATTAAATAAAATAAAATAAACTAAAAATAAACCTAAACTAAAAAGTAAAACCCTAAAATGAACCTAAAATAAAAACCGAAAAGCTAAACCTAAAAAAAATAAAATAACAACTTAAACCTAAAATTTAAAATAAATATTAAAACATAAACCTAAAGAATAAAAAAAAGAGGAAAACTAATCTAAAAAATATACATAAATTTAAACTTAAATTACAATAAAAAAACCTAAACTAAAATAAATTAACTTAAAATAAATATACTAAACAAAATAAAAAATAAAAAGTAAGCATAAATAAAAATAAAAAATAAAATCAACTACAATAATTTAAAAATAAAGTAAATAAGCTAACTAAACATAAAGCGACTAGTTTCTTAATTTTAAAAAAAAAAACCCTAAACCCTAAACACTAAACCCTAAACCCTAAACCCACAAACTAACCCTAAACCCTAAACCCTAAACCTACAACCCTAAACATACAACCCTAAATCCTAAACCCTAAACCATAAACACTAAATGCTAAACCGTAAACCCTAAAATCTTAAAACATAAAACCCTAAACCCTAAACCATAAACCCTAAACCCTAAACCCTAAACCCTAAAATCAACTAAATTGAAACCCTAAACTAAATAAAATAAAATAAACTAAAAATGTACCAAAACATAAACTAAAAAATAAAACCTAAAAATAAACCTAAAATAAAAACCTAAAACCCAAACCTAAAACTAAAAATTAAAAATGAAACTTAAATTTAAAAAATAAAATAAAAATTAAACTAAAATAAAAAATAACCATAAACTTAAACCTAAACTTAAAAATTAAATACAATAAACCTAAACTAAAATAAATAAACCTAAAATAAATAATCTAAAAAAATAAAATAATAATAAATAAATATAAAATAAAAATAAAATAAACTAAAATAAAAAATAAACTAAATAAACTTAAACCTTTAGTTTAATTAATTCTTTAAAAAAAAAAAAAAAAACTTAAACCTAAACTTTAAACTCTAAAAATAAATCTTAAATAAACCCTAAACTCTAAATCTAAAGAACTAAACCTAAACTAAACCTAAACCTAATTAACAACCCCAAAATCCTAAAAAATAAATCATAAATCCTACTCTAAAACTAAACTAAACTGACAACTCCAAACCTAAAACCCAAATAAAACCTAAGATCTAAATCCTCCTAAAATAAACTTAAACAACCTAACCTAAACTTAAACCAAAAATAATAAACCCAAAACCCAAAACTCTAAACTTTAAATTAACTAAAATAAAATCCCTAAAATCCTAAACTAAATGCTAAATACAAAACCTAAAACAAACTAAAACTCAAACCCTAAAGAAAACCCTAAACCCTAAACCCTAAACCCTAACGCTAAAATCAAACTCTAAACTAAACCCTAAAATTATAAATCGAACTAAACCTTAAAATAAAAATCTAAAACCTAAGCCTAAACTAAATAAAACATTCAAATAAAATAAATAAAAAAAGCTAAACCAAAATAAAATAAACAAATAAAATAAAATAAAAAACTAAAACTAAAACCTAAACCTAAATGTAAAAATAAAATAAAATAAAACTTACAAAAAATGAAAAAAAATAAATTTAAACCTAAA
The DNA here is from genome assembly GCA_021442155.1 of Cymbidium sinense. NCBI lineage: Eukaryota > Viridiplantae > Streptophyta > Magnoliopsida > Asparagales > Orchidaceae > Cymbidium > Cymbidium sinense. The sequence continues at coordinate 280,828,550 of CM038214.1, read as the reverse complement.
TTAATCTAAAAATTAAAATAATCTTACGAATAAAAAACCTAAATAAAATAAAACTAAACATAAAATAAAAAATAAAATAAACCTAAAATAAAATAAATAAAAAACTAAATATAAACCTAAACCTAAAAAACTTAAAATAAATAAAAAAAAACCTAAACCTTAAACTAAGAAAAAAACCTAAACCTAAAATAAAAAAATAAAATAAACCTAAACTAAAATAAATAAAACCTAAACCTAAACCTAAAATTAACTAAACCTAAACTAAATAAAGTAAAAAAAAACTAAAATTAAACGTAAGTATAAACTAAAAAATAGTACCTAAAACTAAAACTAAAAGAAAAACCTAAAACTTAAACGTAAAAAAATAAAATAAAAACATAAACCTAAACCTAAAAATAAAAATAAATCCTAAACCTAATAATTAAAATAAAAATAAAAATCAACAAAAGATAAACCTAAACCTAAAAAATTAAACTAAAATAAAAACTTAAAATAAATAAATAAAAACCTAGAATAAATAATATAAACTAAATAAAACTAAAAATAAAAATAAAATAAAAGATAAAGAAAACTAAAATAAATAAAAAATAAACTAAATATACTAAATAAACCTAAAACTATCATTTTACGTAATTTAAAAATAAAACTTAATCCCTAAATCCTAAACCCTAAACCCTAAACATTAAACCTTTAACCCTTAACCAACAATCGTAAACCTATAAACCTAAACCCCAAACCCTAAACCCTAAATACTAAAAGCATAATCCCTAAAATCCTAAACCCTAAATCCTAAACCCTAAACCCTAAACCCTAAACCCTAACAAAAACCCAAACCCTAAACCTAAACCTAAAGAAACTAAATAAATTTTAAAAAAATAAATCTAAATATAAAACCTAATAAACCTAAAAATAAACAAAAATCTTAAGAATTAGCCAGACTAGAACATCACCAACCAAGCCATCTACATGGGTGGTTGAGGAGGTAAAGGAACCATTATCGTAATGGTTGTGGGGGATCTGGAGGCATTGGTGGATATGGAGGTTGTGGTCAGAGCAGTGATGGTTATGGAGGCAAGAGGAGCGAAGGTGGTTATAGTCGTGGAGGTGGCGGAAGGAGATATCAGGCATATGAGGGTGGATCCCACTAGTTAAGAGGCCATGATGGTTCTGACGGGAACTGAAGAAACTAAAGAACGACTGATTCGATCTGCTGCTTATGGAATAATGTCTTATAGTTGAGATGGTTCTAGTTATCTAGGGTTTTCAATTTGCTCTATGCGTGCTCTTTTTTGATCTATGTCATCACTTGTGTCTTCCAAAACTTGGTGTGTTACTTGGTTGATGAAATCGAAAAGAAGAAATTTTCAATCTGAATTTGTTCCCTATTAAAAAAAACTAAAAACCCTAAACCTTAAACTAAAAAAAAAAAACTAAATCATTAATAACAATAAAATAAAACTTAACCTACACTAAAATAAACTAAACTAAAATAAATTAAATAAAACCTAAACCTAAACCTAAAATAAACTAAACCTAAATGTAAACCTAAACTAAATAAAATAAACTAAACTAAAAATAAACCTAAACCTAAATAAAAAAATAAAAGCTAAAAATAAACCTCAAATAGAAACCAAACACCTAAACCTAAAAAAATAAAATAAAAACTAAAATCTAAACCTAAAAATAAAAAATAAAACCTAAACCTAAAAAAGTAAAATAAAAATAAAACTAAACTAAAAAATAAACATAAACCTAAACCTAAACCTAAAAAATAAACTAAAATAAAAAACCTAAACTAAAATAAATAAGCCTAAAATAAATAAACTAAACTAAATAAAATAAAGAATAAAACAAAGTAAAATAATTAAAAAAAAACTAAATAAAGTAAATAAACCTAAACCTACTAGTTTACTTAAAGTTTTTTCTAAAAAACTCTAAACACTAAACCATAAACCGAAAACCATAAATCCTAAGCCCTAAACCCTAAACCCTGAAACTAACCCTAAACCCTAAACTTTATACCCTAAATCGAAAAAAACCCTAAACCATAAACCCTAAGTAAAAAAATAAAATAAATTCAAAAAATTAAAAATAAAATAAAGAACCTAACCCGAAACCCTAAAACTAACCCTAAACCAATAACCCTAAACCTGAAACCCTAAACCATAAAACCAGAAATCTTAAACCCTAAACCCTAATGCCTAAAACTAATCCTAAAACCTAAACCCTAAACAAACTACTCTAAACCTACAACCCTATACCCTAAAACCCTGAACCCTAAAACCCTAAACCCTAAACCCAAAACCCAAAACCCTAAACTAACCCTAAACCATAAACCTTATGCCCTAAACCTAACCATAAACCCTATAAACTAAACCCTAAACCTTAAACCCTAAACTAACCCAAAACCCTAAAACCTAAAAACCAAAAACCCTAAACACTAAAGCCTAAACCTTAAACTAACCCTAAACCTTAAACCCTAAATGTTAAACCCTAAACTAACCCTAACCCTAAAAACCTTAAACCTTAAAATAGTAAACCCTAAAGCCTAAACCCTAAACTAACTGAAATCCAAAGCTAACCCTAAACTAACCCTAAACCCTAAATCATAAACCTTAAAAATGCTAAACCCTAAACTGTAAACCCTAAACCCTAAATCATAAACCCTAATCCATAAACCCTAAACTTAACCTTAACCTTAAACCCTAAACTCTAAACCATAAACTATAAACCCATAAACATTAAACACTAAACTAACCCTAAACTCGAAATGCCAAAAGCCCTTATCCCTAAAGCCTAAACCCAAATCATTAAACCCTAAACCCTAAATTTTACACACTAAACCTTAAACCCTAAACCCTAAACCCTAACCCTAAACCCTAAACCATAACACAATAAACCCTAAAATCCAAAACTTTATACATAAAACCCAAAACCTTAAACCCTCAAAACCTATAAATCTAAACTAAACTAAATAAACCCTAAACTGAGATAAAATAAAATAATAAAATAAAATAATAAAATAAAATTATAACCTAAACTAAAACTTAAACCTAAACCTAAAATAAAATAAAAAATAAACTAGTTCAAATAACCTAAAATAAAATAAATAAAAACCTAAACTAAATTAAAAAAATAAAATAAATCTAAGAATAAAAACCTAAATAAAATAAAAACTAAATGTAAATTAAAAATAAAATAAGCCTAAAATAAAATAAAATAAAAATTAAATAAAAACCCAAACCTTAAAATAAAAAATCCTAAACTGAAAAAACCTAAACCTAAAATAAAAGATAAATAAAATAAATTAAAACTAATCTAAAATAAACTAAACTAAAATAAAGAAAACCTAAATGTAAACCTAAAATAAACTAATCCCTAAACTAAATAAAATAAAATGAACTAAAAGTAAACCTAAACATAAACTAAAAAATAAAACATAAAAATTACCCAAAAAAGAAACCTAAAACAATAACCTAAAAAAATAAAATATAAACCTAAATCGAAACCTAAAAAAACAATAAAATAAAGTAAAATAAATAAAAAATAAATTAAATAAACCTAAACTTACCAATTTACTTAATTTTTTGGAAAAAAACCCTAAACACTGAACCGTAAACCATAAATCTTAAATCCAAAATCCTAAACCCTAAACCCTAAACTCTAAACCCTAAACCCTAAAACTAACCCTAAACCCAAAACTCTAAACCCTAAATCCTAAAAAAACCCTAAACCCTAAACCCGAATCAAAAAAATAAAAAAAAATTTAAAAAAACTCTGACCCTAAACCCTAAACCTACAACCCTAAACACGAAACCATAAAACCTAAAACTAACCATATAAACCTAACCCTAAACTATAAAACCTAAAACCTAAACCCTAAACCCTAAATTAAATTCTAAACTATAAACCTAAACTACTATAATAAACTCTAACCCTAACTATAAACTTAAACCTTAAACCATAACCTTAAACCTAAACTAACTAAACCCTAAACCTAAACACTAAACTAACCTAAACCTTAAACCTAAATCTTAAACCTAAACTAACTTAAACCTAAACCTAAACCTAAAACCCTAAACACTAAAACCCTAAAACCTTAAACTATAAAAAACTATAAACCCTAAACAACCTAAATCCAAAAACTATAATAACTTAAACTAAACCTAAACTATAAAATTTTAAACCTAAATAAAATTAAACCTAAATCTAAATAAACTCTAAAACCATAAACCTAAACCCTAAACCTTAAAATCCCTAAACTTAAAGCTAAAACCTAATCCCTAAACCCTAAACCATAAATAACCTCTAAACCTTAAGCTAACCTAAACCCTAAACTTAAACCAAACCCTAAAACTAAAACCTTAAACCCTAAACATTAAACCCTAAACCTAAAACCCTAAACCCTAACAAACCTAAACTTAAAACTATAAACCCTAAACCTTATACCCAAAACCTAAAACCTGAAACCCTAAAAACCTAAAAACATAAACCAAAACTAAATAAAACCTAAACCAAAATAAAATAAAATAATAAAATAAAATTAAAACCTAAACCAAAACATAAACCAAAACTTAAAATAAAATAAAATAACTTAAAATAAAGTAAAATAAAATAAATAAACCTAAACTAAACTAAAATAACTAAATCTAAGAATAAAAAACAAAAATAAAATAAAAACTAAACGTAAAATAATAATATAATAAACCAAAAATAAAATAAAATAAAATAAAAATGAAATAAAAACCTAAACCTAAAAATTAAACCTTAAAAACTAAAAAAAACCTAAACCTAAAATAAAAAATAAATAAAATAAAATAAAACTAAACTAAAATAAATAAAACCTAAACGTAAACCTAAAATAAACTAAAGCTAAAACCTAAACTAAATATAATAAAATAAACTAAAAATAAACCTAAATGTAAAATAAAAATAAAACCTAAAAATAAACCTAAAATGAAAACCTAAAACTTAAACCTAAGAAAATAAAATAAAAAACAAAACCTAAACCTAAAAATAAATAATAAAACTAAATATAATAAATTTAAAATAAACTAAATAAATAAATAAACCTAAACCTACTCTATTATTTTTTAAAACCCTAAACTAATCAATAAACCCTAAACCTAAACCCTAAACCCTAAATCCTAAACCCTAATACTAAACCCCAAACTCTAAAACCATAAACCCTAAACCATAAACCCTAAACCTTAAACCCTAAAAATCTAAAAACCTAAGCCTAAACTAAATAAAACTTTAAAATAAAATAAATAAAAAAAGATAAACCTATATAAAATAAACAAATAAAATAAAATAAAAAACAAAAACTAAAACCTAAACCTAAACCTAAAAATAAAATAAAATAAAAAAATGAAAATAAAATAAATTTAAACATAAATTAAATTAAAATTAAAATAATCTAACAAAAAAAAAATAAATAAAACTAAACTAAAATAAAATAAAATAAACCTAAAATAAATTAAAATTAAAATAAACCTAATAAAAAAAAACTTAAAATAAACTTAAAAAATAAATAAAAAATAAACCTAAACCTTAAACTAAAAAAACCTAAACCTAAAATAAAAAAATAAACCTAAACCTAAACTAAAATAAATAAAACCTAAACCAACCTAAAATTAACTAAACCTAAACTAAATAAAGTAAAAAAATAAACTAAAATTAAACCTAAGCATAAACTAAAAAATAATATGTAAAATTAAAACTAAAATAAAAACCTAAAACTTAAATCTAAAAAAATAAAATAAAAACCTAAACCTAAACTTAAAATTAAAAATAAAACCTAAACCTAAAAACTAAAATAAAAATAAAACTCAAGAAAAAGATAAACCTAAACCTAAAAAAAATTAAACTAAAATAGAAAACTTAAACTAAAATAAATTTACCTAGAATAAATAAAATAAACTAAATAAAACTAAAAATATCCCTAAATAAAATTAAAAGATAAAGCAAAACTAAATAAATAATAAATAAACGGAATATACTAAATTAACCTAAACCTATTGATTTACTTAATTTTAAAAAAAACTTAAACCCTAAATCCTAAACCCTAAAACCTAAACCCTAAACATTAAACCTTTAACCCTTAACCTACAACCGTAAACCTATAAACCTAAACCCTAAACCCTAAACCCTAAATAGTAAAAGCATAATCCCCAAAAACTGAAACCCTAAACCTGAAACCCTAAACCCTAACTCATAAACCCTAAACCCTAAATCCTAACCCTAAACCCTAAACCCTAAACCCCAAACCCTAAACCTAAACCTAAAGTAACTAAAAAAATTTAAAAAAATAAATCTAAACACTAAAACCTCATAAACTTAAACATAAACAAAAATCTTAAGAATTAGCAGAACCTTGACGGCGGGAACATCACCGTCAACCACGCTCAATCTACATCTGGTGGTCGAGGTGAAGGCAGAGGCATCCATTATCGTAATGGTTATGGGGGATCTGGAGGTGTTGGTCGATATGGAGGTGGTGGTCGGAGTAGTGATGGTTATGGAGGCAGGAGGAGTGAAGGCGATTAAAGTCATGGAGGTGGCCGAAGGAGATATCGGGCATATAATGGTGGATCCCACTAGTCGAGAGGGCATGATGGTTCTGATGGGAACTGGAGAAACTAAAGAACGATTAATTCAATCTACTGCTTATGGAACAATGTCTTATAGTAGAGATATTTCTAGTTATCTAGGGTTTTCGATTTGCTCTATGCATGCTCATTTTGATCTATGTCACTTCTTCAAAAAACTTGGTGTGTTACTTGATGAAATCAAAAGAAGAAATTTTGAATCAATTTGTTCCTATTAAAAAAAATAAAAACCCTAACCTAAACCATTAATAATAATAAAATAAAACTTAAGCTACACTAAAATAAACTAAACTAAACTAAATTAAATAAAACCTAAACCTAAACATAAAATAAACTAAACCTAAATGTAAACCTAAACTAAATAAAATAAACAAAACTAAAAATAAACCAAAACCTAAATAAAAAAATAAAAGCTAAAAATAAACCTCAAATAGAAACCTAAAACCTAAATAGAAAAAAAAAATAAAATAAAAACTAAAATCTAAACCTAAAAATAAAAAATAAAACCTAAACATAAAAAGTATAATAAAAATAAAACTAAACTAAAAAATAAACATAAACCTAAACCTAAACCTAAAAAATAAACTAAAATAAAAAACCTAAACTAAAATAAATAAACCTAAAATAAATAAACTAAACTAAATAAAATAAAGAATAAAATAAAGTAAAATAATTTAAAACTAAATAAACTAACCTACTTACTTAAATTTTTTTCTAAAAACTCTAAACAAAAACCTAAACCCTAAACCCAACTTAAACCCTAAACCCGAACTAATAAACTAACCCTAAATCTTAAACTCTAAACCCTAATAAAATCCCTAAACCATAAACCTAAATAAAATAAATAAAATAAATCTAAACCCTAAAACTAAACCTAAACCTATAACCTAAATAAAACTAAATCTTAAATACTAAACCTAAACCTAAAACACACTTCTAAATCTACAACCTATACCTAAAATCAAATTTTAAAACCTAAACTAAAACCCAAGCTAAAACCTAAAATCCTAAACTAACCCTAAACCCTAAACTAAAACTAAACCTAAACTATAAACTTATAATTTAAACCAACTATAAACCCTATAACCAAATATTAAACCTTAAACTACTAACCCTAAACCTAAACACTAAAACTCCAACCTAAACCCTAACTAACCTAAACTTAAACTATAAATTTTAAACTTAAACTTTAACCTTAAAACCTTAGCCTAAAATAAACCTAAAGTTTAAACCTAAATCCACTAACCTAAAGAACTTAACTCCTTAAAAACCCTAAACTAAATCATAACTTAAAACCCAAAACCCTAAACTTAAACTTAAATCAGAATAAATCCTAACCTAAATTTTAACCCTCAACTTAAACCTTAAACTATAAATCATAAACTTAAACCTATAAACACTAAACCTAAACCAACCTAAACCTAAATAAAAGCTCTATCCTAAAGTTTAAATCCAAATCATTCAACCCTAAACCCTAAATCCTAAACACTAAACCCTAAACCCTAAACCTTAAACCCTAAACCCTAAACCGTAACATAATAAACCCAAAAACCCAAAACCTTATACATAAAACCCAAAACCTTGAACCCTAAAAACTTATAAATCTAAACCTAAACTGAATAAAACCTAAACCTAGATAAAATAAAATAATAAAATAAAACTAAAACCTAAACTAAAACTAAAACCTAAACCTAAAAATAAAATATAATAAACTAAAATAAAATAAATAAAAAGCTAAACTAAATTAAAAAATAAAATAAATCTAAGAATATAAACCCAAATAAAATAAAACTAAACATAAAATAAAAATAAAATAATCCTAAAATAAAATAAAATAAAAATTAAATAAAAACCTAAACCTTAAAATAAAAAATCCTAAACTAAAAAAACCTAAACTTAAAATAAAAGATAAACTAAATAAATTAAAACTAATCTAAAATAAATTAAACTAAAATAAAGAAAACCTAAATGTAATCCTAAAATAACCTAATCCCTAAACTAAATAAATAAAATGAACTAAAAATAATCCTAAACATAAACTAAAAAAATAAAACCTAAAAATAAACCTAAAAAAGAAACCTAAAACTTAAACATAAAAAAATAAAATATAAACCTAAATCGAAACCTAAAAATAAATAGTGAAATAAAGTAAAATAAATAAAAAATAAACTAAATAAACTAAATAAACCTAAACCTACCAGTTTACTTAATTTTTTTTGAAAAAAAACCCTAAACATTGAACCGTAAACCATAAATCCTAAATCTAAAATCCAAAACCCTAAACCCTAAACCCTAAAACTAACCCTAAACCTGAAACTCTATAAACCCTAAACCCTAAAAAAACCAAAAACCTTAAACCCTAACTAAAAAAATAAAATACAAAAATAAAAAAAATTTAAAAAAAACTCTAACCCTAAAACTTAAACTTAAACCCTAAATTAAAAACCTAAACCTAAGCTAAACCTAAAAAACTAAAATAAAACCCTAAATAAACCCTAATCTAAAACCTAAACTCAAAACCTAAACTAAACTCCTAAACCTAAATAAATACTTAAACTAAACCCTAAACTCTAACCTAAAACCCTAACTAACTATAAACCTAAACCTAAACCTTACCTTAAACCCTAAACTACCTAAACCCTAAACCCTAAATACTAAAAACTAAATTTAAACTAAACTAAACTAACCTCACTAAACCTAAACCTTAAAACCTAAACCTAAAACCTAAACTATAAACTAAACTTAAACTCTAAACCCTAACTATAAACTAACTCTAAACTATAAGAACTAAACCTAAACCTAAACTATAAATCTTAAACTTAAACCTAAACTTAACCCTAATCCTAATTTAAAACTCTCTAAATCTATGCTAAACTAAAACTATAAACCTAAACCTAACTAACCTTAAACCCTAAACTCTAAACCTTAAAGTTTAAAACCTAATCCTAAACCCTAAACTATAAACTAGATCCCTAACTAAACTACAAAACCTAAACCTAAACCCCAAAGTAAACCCTAAACCTAAAACCTAAACCTGTCCTAAAACTAAACCCTAAACTTAAACCCTAAACTAAATAACTTAAACTAAACTTAAAACTATAAATAAAACCTAAACCTTATAGTAAAACCTAAAACTCTACACTAAAACTAAAAAATAAAACTAAACCCTAAACCATAAAACCATATAAAAATAAAACCTAAACTATAAAACCTAAAACCCTAAACTAACCCTAAATCCTAATATAACCATAAACTAACCCTAAACCATGAGCTAACCCTAAACCATACAAATCTTAAACCCTAAATCCTAAACCCTAATCTTAAACTCTAAATCCTAAAGGCTAAACTCTAAAACCATAAACCCTAAACCCTAAACCCTAAAATCCCTAAACCCTAAAGCCTAAACCCTAATCCCTAAACCCTAAACCATAAACTAGCCCAAAACCTTAAGCTAACCCTAAACCCTAAATCTTAAACCCTAAACCCTAAACATTAAACCCTAAACCTAAAACCCTAAACCCTAACCCTAAACCCTAAACCTTAAAACTATAAACCCTAAACCTTATACCCAAAACCTAAAACCTGAAACCCTAAAAAGCTAAAAACCTAAACCAAAACTAAATAGAACCTAAACCAAAATAAAATAAAATAATAAAATAAAATTAAAACCTAAACCAAAACATAAACCAAAACTTAAAAATAAAATGAAATAACTTAGTAGATATAAACTAAAATAAAATAAATGATAACCTAAACTAAACTAAAAATAAATAAATCTAAGAATAAAAAACATAAATAAAATAAAAACTAAACATAAAATAATAATAAAATAAACCAAAAATAAAATAAAATAAAATAAAAACGAATTAAAAATCTAAACCTAAAAATTTAACCTTAAAAACTTAAAAAAAACATAAACCTAAAATAAAAAAATAAACAAAATAAAATAAAACTAAACTAAAATAAATAAAACCTAAATGTAAACCTAAAATAAACTAAACCTAAACTCTAAACTAAATAAAATAAAATAAACTAAAATAACCCTAAATGTAAAATAAAAAATAAACCTAAAAATAAACCTAAAGTGTAAACCTAAAACTTAAACCTAAGAAAATAAAATAAAAACCAAAACCTAAACCTAAAAATAAATAATAAAATTAAGTAGAATAAATAAAAAATAAACTAAATTAATAAATAAACCTAAACCTACCAATTTACTTAAATTTTTTTAAAAAAAAACCCTAAACATTGAACCTTAAACCTTAAACCCTAAATCCTAAACCCTAAACTCTAAACCCTAAACCCTAAAACTAACCTTAAACCCAAAACTCTAAAAGCTAAACCCTAAAAAACCTTAAAAACCTAAATAAAAAATAAAATAAAAAAAAAAAAAATAAACCTAAACCTAACTAAACCTAAAATAACATAAAACCTAAAACCCTAAACCTAAAATAAACCTAAACTAAACTAAACCTAAAATAAAATAAACCTAAACCCTAAACTAAATAATAAAACCTAACTAAAATAAACCTAAATAAAACCTAAACCTAAACCTAAATAATAAACCTAAACCCTAAACTATTAAATAAACTAACTAAAATATTAAACTAACCCTAACTATAAACCTAAACTCCTAAACCTAAATAAACTAAATAATAACCTAAACTAAATAAATAAAAACTAAACCTAAAAAACTATAATTAACCTAAACTCAAGAAAAAATAAAATAAACTATATAACCCTAAAACTAAAACCTAAAACCTAAAAACTAACATAAACCAAAATACACTAATAAACCTAACCTAAACCTAAATAAACCTTAAAACCTAAACCCTAAACCTAACTAAATACTAAATAACTAACCCTAAACTCTAAACTAAAACCTAAACACTAAACCTAAATAACCCTAAACCCTAAACCATAAAATCCCTGCAAACTATAATCCTAAACTAAACCCTAAACTAAATTAAACTCCCTAAACTCTAACTAAATTAAAACTAAACTAAACTAACCCTAAACCTAAAATAAATCATAACCCCTAAACTAAACTCATACCTAAACATAAACTCTAAACCCTAAAACTTAAAAACCTAAAAATCTAAAAACCTAAACCTAAACTAAATAACACCAAAAAATAAAATAAATTTAAAAACCTAAACCTAGATAAAATAAAATAATAAAATAAAATTATAACCTAAACTAAAACTTAAACCAAAACATAAAACTAACCCTAAACCTTGAAAACCCTAAACCCTAAACCCTAAATTAACCTTAAAACTTAAGTTAATCCTAAACCCTAAACCTAAACCCTAAACTAACCATAAACCTTAAACCCTAAACCCTAAATAGTAAACCAAAAATCTTAAACTGACACCTTGAACCATAAATCCTAAATCCTAACCCTAAACCCTAAACCCCATCTTCGCTCTCCTCCATTTTTTGGATGCTTTAGTGAATTTCATTTCCCCTATGGAGGATCATCTCCTTTGTGACTTTTCCTGTGGACATTTCAGTTGGTTTTCCAATTCAATGGCTTAGCTTGGCTTTCGACTTCTTCTATCATGTCCTATTGTTATTCATGGTTGTGTTCTCTACTTCCTCGTGGGGTAATCTAGAGATTTCTACTACTCCCGTGAAAGTTTCTAACTCTTTGGGGGTCTCTAGATTAAACCCTTCGCTAGATTTAAAATCCTTCAAGGATGTTCTCACTGGTAAGGCCAATTGCACTGGTGAGTCTCTCAAACTTATCTCTACCTTCTTTCAACGTGTACCTATAATAATGTGTTCTGATTTGATTATGTAAAAGCTTGCGAAGCCCTTTGAATTCATGTTGTTGGGTAAATTCTCTTTGTGTAATCCTACTTTGGAGAATATTCATTTATTTTTTCATAGCTTGAAGCTCTCTGGTATTTTTTCTACCAAATTGATTGATTCCTGTCATTTTTTGATTTAGCTTTCAAATGATTTATATTATTCTCAAGTTTTCTCTTGATGCTCATATTTTATTTTCAATTATTAGATGAGATTGTTGAAATGGATGCCTCATTTTGATGTTAAGGAGGAATCTCATATTGTTCTAGTTTGGATCTCTTCCCAATTTGCATGTTCATTTCATTAATCATGAGTTTTTTTTATGGTGTGTTGTTCGGTCATCCTCTTCAAGTTGATCAGGGACTGCTTTTAACACCAGGCAATCTATTGCTCAGATTCTAGTAGAGTTGGATATAACTAAAAAAATATCCAAAGGATAAAGTTATGGATGATGATTCTATCTCAAATGATTCTATTCCTGCTTCTTTACCACCTATAACTGAAGAAAATGTGATCCTTCATGAGGGATTGATTGGTGAGAAACTTAGTATAAAGTTTCTAATCCTGACTTGGGCACTTGTGCTTTAAACGATTCTAATTCTTCTCTCCAACTTTTCATCTAATGTTGAACTAATTTTAATCTAATTTTGCAACATAATAATGATTTGGAAGAAGGTGAAGTGGCTAATGATGGTTTTAATGTGCAACCTTATTTCAAGCATATCCTGAACAATCCCTATCTGATGATGATGTTGTGGATTTGACTAATAAATTTCAAACATTTTTTAGAAAGAATAATAGAACTCATAAAAATAAATTTTCTAATTTTTCTAGAGTTACTAGATCTGGATCTTCTACCCAAAAATAAATGATTTCTTTCTTAATTTGGAATGTGAGAGGGATTGGTACCTTCTCTATTAAAAATAAAATTAGAAATTTAGTTTGTTCTCATAAGATTTCCTTTTTGGCTATCTTAAAACCTGTAATTTTTTCTTCTAACATTCCTTCTATTACTAGAATGATTGGTTTTGGTAATTTTTTTGCTAATTCAAGCAATACAATTTGGATTTTTTTTGGAATAGTCCTTTTGTTCTGTAGGTTTTGGATGATTTATTCTAAGTTGTGAATTTTAAAATTACTTATGATAATTGGTGTTGTTTTGGTTCATTTGTTTATACTTCTTGTAAAAGAAATGGTAGACAGCTTCTTTGGGAAGATCTTATTAGTTTCTCTTCTTCTGTTGATGCTCCTTGGTTTGTGGGTGGGGATTTTAACACTATCTATTCTTCCTCTAAATGGGTTGGTGGTAATGCTTCAAACTTATTTTCAATGGAAGATTTTAATAACATGATCCTTGATTGTCATCATATATTGGCTTTAGTGGGTCTCGTTTACTTGGAATAATTATAGACTCTACAAGTTAGTGTTCTTTTAACCATTTATGGATTAACCTTCTCTCTAGTACTTCTATGGAGCACTTAAGCAAAACCCTTTTGGAGCATTCTCCCTTGCTTATCACTGTGAACTTAAATGTTACTAAACCCTCCTCTTCTATCCTTTTTTACTTTCAAAATATGTGGCTCATGGATGATAGATTTTTGGATGTTGTTGCTAGTAACTAGGGTGAACCTCTCCATCCTGATGATTCTATTTTTGGGATGAGGAGATTGTGGTTCAAATTAAAAAGATTAAATAATGGCTTAATTGGTGGAATAAACATTATTCCAAGAACCTTTTTGTCAATATCAAAGAAATGGAGAATGTGGTTATAGTTTTGGAAGACGCTGTTGTTAATGACCCTTCTAAAATTCATTTATTGGCTCAAGCTAAAAATAGGTTAACATGTTATCAAGACATGGAGGAGACCTATTGGCGGAAAAGAGCTTCTATGAAATGGATCTTTGATGGTGATCATAATACTAAATATTTTCATGCAATGGTTAGAAAGAAAAAGGCTCTTAATCACATTCATAAAATTAAAACTAATGATGGTGTTGGGTGTTCAAATAAAAAGCAGCTTATTGGTTATGCTATTTCTTTTTATACAAAGCTTCTTAATAAAATTATTGCTTATGATGAGATTTCTTCGCATGAAGTTATCCCTAATCTCATTTCTGATGATGATAATAAGATGCTTTCTTCCTTGCCTTTTGAGCATGAAATTACTAACACTTTGCAAAGTATGAATACAGACTTAGAGGCTGGCCCTGATGGTTTTACTACCCTCTTTTTCCGAACATGTTGGATTACCATTAAAGAGGACTTGGTTAAAGTTGTTCTTAATTTCTTTAAGGGTAGTACTCTCCCATTTTGGTAGCACCTCCATTATTTTAATTCCTAAAAAGGACAATACTGAAATTTGGATTGATTTTAGGCTAATTAGCCCTTGCTTTTTTTTAAACAAACTTATTTTTAAGATGTTAGGTAAAAGGTTGAGTATCTTGCTTCCTAAAATTATCTACCCCAATTAAACCAGATTTGTTAAAGGGCGATCCATTTCAGATAATGTTATTTTATCCCAAGAAATGATCCATGATTTGAATGCCAAAGTTCACAGTGAAAACCTTCTTTTTAAGCTTGACATTTCCAAAGCTTATGATAATATTGGTTGGGTTTTCCTATATAAGATCTTGCTTCATTTGGATTCTATAATCAATTTATTATTTAATTAAGAATGAGATCTTGGTTTACTTTTCTCCTCAATGGTGAAGTTCATGGTTTCTTCTCTTCTTCATGGGATAAGGCAAGGGACCCTCTCTCTCCACCCTTTCTCTATATGGAATATATTTCAGATGTATTAAGTAGGTGTTTAGTAAAATTCCTAACATGTACTACATAACTAGGTGGGTTTCCCATTTCACCCTCGCTTTTGCTAATGATTTCATTATATTTTGCAATTATACTCTTTATATTAAAAAAGTTGTGTAATTTCTTAACTCTTTGTGGAGAGTGGTTTGAATATTAATCCTGAAGTTATTTTATTACTTGTTCTTCTATTTCCTCACCTAAGATTAATGTTATCAAGAATATTATGGGTTTTTCACATCAAATTCTCCTTATCAAGTATTTCGGTACTCAATTATATGGAGGAATGAAAAGATCTCTTTTTTTGATGAAGTCATTCAAAAAATAAATAAGAAAAACTCCTATTAAGAGTTTAATTTTCTTTCCATTGGTGCTAGACTTACCCTAATCAAAAGTACCATTTTCTCTCTGCCTCTATATCTCTTATTTACTATTATTCCTACCCATTCTATTATTAAAAGGATCAATAGACTTTTTAATAAATTTTTTTGGGGATCTAGCTCTTTTACCAAAATATTATATTGGGCTAGTTGGCACAACCATTGTGGTCCTAATAATGAAGGTGGCTTGGGTTGCAAAACATTAGAGGATTCTATTAACTATTTTTTCTACATAATGTGGTGGAATTTTAGAAATAACCATAGATCTGAAGTTTATGCATGCTAAATATTGTCAAGGCAAACATCCCCACATTTATGCTTTCAAATTTGGGGATTCTCTTATGTGGAGAAGACTTTGTAGTATCAAAATGCCGAGAACCTAATTTCTTGGTGTGTAATGGTTCCTCTTCCTTTGGTAAGACAATTAGTTGGGGCAAGGCTCTATTGATTCTTGCTTAATACTTATTCCACTATGATGAGTAAGATTAATCAATTAATCACTCACAATAAGGATGTGGCTCAATTAAATATCCTTGTCCCTAATGTGATAGTTGACAAAATCATAAAATTTGTCCTATCCCTAATGAACCCGACCAAATTCTCTTTAAAAATTGTTCTTCTAGAGATTTTATTTTTAAGGATGTTTGGCACTTCATCAGATTTAAATTGCAAGAGTCCTTGGTTTTTACTAAAATCTAGAATATTTGTGCCCCTACTTCATTTTTGGTTTTAACTTGGGGCATTCTGAAGCATTATATCCCTGTGGATGCTACTTTTCTAAAGAAAAAATGCTTCCATCTCCCCTCTAAATGCTACTATTGCTATCACATTGAAACCATGGATCATGTTTTTGTGAATGGCCCTATTGCTGCTGAAATGTGGAAATAGTATGATGATATTTTTAATACTTTCCATTTTAATGGTTCATTTTCTATTATGCAACTTCCTGAAGCTTATTTCTCTCATACTTCTAAGGGTCATGTTAAAATTATTTTTGCTACTACTATTCTTTGATATATTTGATGGAGAGAAATGATGCTAAGCATCATAATATTCCTAAGAACTATCATCATATTATTGCTAGAGCCAAATATAAAATTATGTCTCTTTCAAAGCTAATCTTTTTTACTTACTCTAGTTTTAAAGGGTACAATTCTATGGCGTTCAATATTGGGATTAACCTAATTATCACTACATTAAGGTTAACAATGATTGCTTAGTTTCTAATGGCTATTATGGCTATGGTGGGATTTTGAGAGATCATAGTGGTAAGGTTATCTCTACTTTTGCTACCCCTTTGTAGCCTTGTTCTGTGTTATTTGCTGAGCTAAAAGGTTTTCATCATGAAATTTCTATTTATTTACGATAAGGTTTTTATAAGATCTAGTTTGAAGTTGATGCTCTCCTTCTTCTAGATTTAATGAATTCTGATGCTCATGGTAATGCTGAAGTGTATTCTTTACTTAAGCATACTAGGAGGCTTCTTGCTAAACTAGATTTTCACATTTCTCATATTTATAGGGAAGCCAATTCTTGTGCTGACTTTCTTGCCAATTTGGGAGCCAAGTCTTCTTCTATGCAAATGTTTTCTAATGATGACATCCCTTTCCATTTAAGGAGTCTTATGAATCTAGATAAAACTGATTTGCCTTATGTTAGAAACTTTTAATCTTTCTCGTTCAGTGGGGATTTGGCTTTCTCCTTATTTTTTTGGTTTTATGGTTTTCTCTTATGTCGGTTTTATTTATTTCTTCCTAAACCTACTTTTATTTTCCTATTTGGTTTTTCCCATTCTTTGATGGGTTGGGGATGTCCTTCCATTCTTTGAATTTTTAGTATTTTTATTTTCTCTTTTCTTCCATCCCGGTAGTGGTGTTTCTGATGGAGGTTGTTCTCCATTTTATTTTCCTGATTATTCTCTTTTGGTTGGATCTCTACCCTTTTTTTCTTTATATTTTCTAGTTATTGCTTTCATATGGTTATGGGTTTTTCCCTTCTGGTTACTCATGCTATTTTTTGTAACCTTCCATGGTTGGATGTTTTATTCTCCAGTTTTTCGACTGGTCCTACTAGTGCTATTTGGGGTGTAGCCCTCTTGTTTGGGGTTTCCTCATTGGAAGGTGGCTGTTAATAGCTATCTTGTTGTGGTTTTTGCTCTTGCAGCAAAGAGGAGTTATGTGACTTTGAGGCCTCTATGTTCTTTGGTTATAGCTTGGAGAGCTATTTTCCTTCGGCTATCTATCCTTTCTTTAGTGCTTCTCTGGATGAGCATAAGGTTGGCTGTTTCAAGTTTGCTATATTGTCAAATTATTGGGTGTGCCTCCTATAATACCAATGTTATATTTTTAATCGGTATTCTGAACTAGAAGGTGGCTAACTACTGGTTGGATGTTTTTTGGATTTGGCTGATATTTTCCCTGTTGGGATTCTTGTTTGTCGCCTCTACGTTGGATTATTTCGACCATAAAGGGTTTTACCTTTTTTTTAGCTCGTATCTAGTTTTAACTAGATTCTCATGTTTTAGATTGGGATTGGTGGTATGCTATTTTTTTCTTGGGATTTTTCAATATTTATAAATGGATGACTCTTTTGTCTTTCATCCGATGGTTCTAAGTCTAATGATTTGAATCCTTCGCCTTTGGTGGTCGGTAGGGTGGACCGCCTTGCTAGTTGCTTAGATTGGGTGCTCTAACTGGCTGGTTGAGTTTAAAGAGCATTTACTTTGTTATAATTTTTTGATATTGCAAGTCTATGTATGGATCCAGTTGTTTACTTTTCCATTCTTCTCTCTATGTCTACTGATTTTCATTTTGGATTGTGGTTGAACCTCTACCCTTTCTGTTTGTTGGTTGTCTTGCTATTCTTCTTGATGTTAGTATTACTTAATTTGGATATTATTATCATTTATGGATCTTGGCATGTTCTTTTAATGAAGTACCTTACCAATTACGATCATCCTTTTGCCTTTGTTTGGTCTTTGATTAGTCCTATTTCCTTTATTGTGAGGTTTGCTCCTAGTAACTGTGTTAGAAATTCTTGGTGGTGGCTTTGGTGGTGCTCCCTATGATCTAAGGCTTTCCTGATGTGTTACCTCCTTATCTACTATACTGAGTTTAATATATCTGACTGCTAGGTTTTTTGTGGCTACATTTATTATTTGAAGTTTTATGCAAGTTTGCACGATGATCATCATTGGATAAGGAATTACAAGAGGTATACTGGAAATGATGGACATGATGCTTCCCACTCCTTCTTTTGGCTGGTAGTGCAATATGTATTTGTAACCCTTCACTTGATGTCCGGATGCATACATATGTTGTTGCTTAAGATGACTACTAAGCCTAAGCCTTTTCTTCATCTTGTTTACTTCTATCTGCTCTTATATTTTATGCTTAATTAACTATTTCATTATCTATACTAATCCCTTTTCAAGCTTGTAGAAGATCTCTGGTATAGGTTGGGAGACTTTTGCTACTGGATAGAGCTAGTTTATAAGAGGAGGTTTGCTCTTGATTTCAAGGATTATTTTTGTGGATCTCTATTTCTTTTTTTATTAGCTTCCTTTCTTTATCTATTCTATTAGCTACGGCGCTTATCTCCATAGGACTTTTTATAGCTCTTTGAGCATTAGCTTAGATAATTTCCTCTCTGGACTTTGTACCTTTTCTTTATGGTAATAAATTTCCCTAATTTCTAAAAAAAAAAAACCCTAAAACCTAAACCCTAACCCAAAACCTAAACATAAACTCTAAAACCTAATCCCTAAACCCTAAACCTTAAATCCTAAACCTTAAACCTTAAACTAACCCTAAACCCTAAATCCTAAAACCCAAAGTCACTACACTATTAAGACTAAACCCTAAACCCTAGCCACCCCAAACCTGGCTAACCCTAAACCTAAACCTAAACCTAAACCATAAAACCACTAAATCTAAACTCTAAATGCTAAACAAACCTAAACTAACCCTAAACTTACAACACTAAACCTACAACCCTAAACCATAAACCCTAAGCCATATACCCTAAATCCTAAACTCAAACCTAAACCTAAACCTAAACCTAAACCTAAACCTAAACCCTAAATCTAAATCCTAAATTCAAACCAAAATCTCCATGGTCGTGGCGCTCTCTAGCGATTGCGATTTCCCTTTCTCTTTCATTGCAGTTTGGCCAATTTCTGATCATTCTCGATCATAATTTTTGATATTTATCTCTGATTGGCCACTAATGTGAGTTTCCCTTTGCTCTTTCAATATTGGAGGAGCCACTTTCTGTGCAACCAAGCTTTTTGAACTTGGAGGTGTCGGCTAGGGCATTAGATTTACATGGAATTATTGATCCGAAATCATCCGCTACTCTGCCTACAATTAAGTCCTTCAAGGATGCATTACCTAGTAAGAATCTTTCCCTAATGCTTGGAATTTGATCTCGACCTCATTTTGTGGGATGCACCTATTATATGTGCTGGATCTAGACATGAAAAAGTTGGCGAAGCCTTTTGAATTCTCTTTAGTGGGTAAATTTTTCTTACGCTAGTCAACTCTCGATAACAAATTTGTTAAGTAAGGGTTTCACTTTTCTAATCAAAACAAAACATCAAATATTTTGGATCTTACTTAACATACCACATTTGTTAAGTATGGGTCTCATTTTTCAAAATCAAATTAAAATACATCAAACACATTGGGAATCACTTTGCATACCTAAATTTGCTAAGTAAAGATCCCATTGCCAAATCAAATAAATCAAATACATGAAATATTCAAACAATAAAGATATTTTCAAAAATATTTTCAAACATGCACTTGGATCTCTCGTAGCATACCCAAATTTGCTAAGCAAAAGCTCCAAAATCAAAATCTTAAAATAAAGGATTAGCAAAATAAAATCATCTCCAAATAGAGGAACCTCATTCAACATATCCTAATTTATTAGATGAAGGTTCCAAAATCAACAAACCAATTCTCATGGCAAAGTCTCTCTTCAAAATTCTAAATCTCTCCAAATCAATGAACCCCACTTAGCATACTAAAATTTGTTGAGTGTGGGTTCAAATTTGAATTCAAATCAAAAATTTGTGATTAAAGGCAAATATTAAGGTCAAAGTCGATTGATTATATTTTCACATGTAGATATTAGATCGGTAAAGCTCTCTAGTCAATACATTGTCATGGTCTCCTAGCAAGTTTATTTTGCCTTCTCCTCCCATGTAGACTTGGCATTGGATCAGCCAATCTCACCATGATTGAGGCCACCCACGATTTACTTTGGTCGCTTTGAGGGGTTAGAATTACTTATGAGGGGAAGCCCTCATAGCGTCGGGGAGGAGGTGGTAGGCGGACTCCTTTGATGTTGAGTCCGAAGTTTCCCTCTTTGAAGAGGAAGGCTATGGAGGTCCTTCCTGCAGTGCTAGTGCCAGTTCAATCTATTTTTGTTATTCCTACTACGCTCTAGTGCATATTACTTCATCCTGGTTCGACTCATGCGGCGTGCAGCTCATCCACCCGGTCGTAATAAAAGCGAGAATATCAAAACCAGAGAGAGTGGCAGAGGTAGATGATGTCATATATTGGAGGGTTCTCCTCAAGCAGTCTCCCCTTTCTTGGGTGGTACTAGATTCCACCCCCTCTCTAGTTCAAATGGAAAGGAGGATTCTAGGAAGATTGTTGCATCTCCTCCTCCACCAGCTTACTATAAGGTACCAACAAGGTAGAGGAGGAAACTCTATGTTGGCCTCAGAATAATTCTTCGCTAGGTTGGCAGAGCCTACGGATGCTCAGAGTCTAGTGCATTATTCGATATGAGGTCTTTGATCCCCAAGAGCATCAGTTCCAGAGAGAGGGCCAGGCCAAGGTTGCGCTTAGGCGTGGGAGAGATGGAGGTATGTCAGGTAGTCGGTGGCTTCTACCCTTATTGATTTCCTTGATCGATGGGCCACTAGGGCCGATTGCATAGACAGTATAGTACTCACCGGCACCACCATCCATCGAAGGATAGCTCTAGTGGAAGGGTAGTCGGTGTTACCCCCATCACACCGCTCCATTCCCCATCCACCATTACCAGTCCAAGTCCCTCCTTCAACTGTTCCTACCAAAGTTTAGAGATCTACATCTGGGGAGAGGAAGTTCCCATTGGTGATCTAGCTATGGCCTAGGGATCCCACTCCATCTACTCCACCTACTGAAGTGAGGTCAAGCTCTCCCATTCGACCTCCCACTTCAGTTGTGGTGAAGAAGGAGTGGCAACCCAAAGTCACCGTGGTCGTGCCACCACCACAACCACATACAAAGTCACCACCGGTAATAGTGAAATAATAGGAGGAGGAGGGACACAGTATAGTTCCCATAGCAGTAGATCCTCTCAGTGAGGGTGTCATGTTAGTAAGCAGTATCCATTGCATAGATTCAAATGAGCATAGTTCCACGGTTGGCATGTGAATCTTTGTTCAGTCAGGAAGAGTAAGAGATTATTCACTTATATGACATAGGACTACTTTCTTTGAGAAGAGATGACTTCTAGGTAAAGATCATTCAGATTCAGAGGAAGGGAGGATAGCTTTTGACCCTGATAATGATGATCTTCTAGAGGATTTGAAGTCCACATGGTAGATACTCAAAGCTTCCTCCACCAAGACCATCAGAGCCAGGAAGGTGTTGTGGTTGAAGAAGATGATGTCGTCCATTCAACCCAACACCTCCTCCAATAGCTTAGGCAGAAGGATGATCAAATCCACAAGATGGAGAAGAAGGTTGAGGATTGTTAGTTGGGTATTAACTTCATAACCAAGCTCCAACATTACACTTTAGCCTATGGAGAGCGACTGAGCATTTAGATGTCTTAGAACCCCCCAAGCATACCTCGCCTATAGATCACGGTGGCAGCCTACATAGAAATGTCATAGATAACACCTCCATGCAGGAGAGAGACCTTAAACATATGGTGGAATAGGAAGTGAGAGAAGCGTTGGCATAAGCCTGAGGTACCTCATCCATTCTAAAGGGTAGACCTTACATAGAGGAATTTAATTCAGTTTAGTATCCCAAAAGGTTTGTGCCACCTTCTTTTAAGATTTTTGATGGTAGTGAGAACCCTCAGTAGCATATAGCGCACTTGAGTAGTTGTTTGCGGTGGTGATGCACTTCTCTTTCATTTATTAGCCTTTCAAGATTGCATTTTCATTGGTATGTTGAACTGCCCAATGGTTCGATAAAGACATTTGCTGAGTTGGGGCAACTTTTCATTAAGATATTTACTGGAGCTCAATAAAGGGTGACTGTGGGCTATCTCATTGTAGCATAATAAAACCCCAGTGAGGCCCTCGTTGATTATATTCTCAAGTGGTGAAACCTAAGTATGAAATGTGAACTGCAGCTATCTGAACAGCACGCCATAGAGATTCTTCTTAAGAATATTCATGGCTCGATTTCTTTAATGCTCAAAGGATTTACTATTAAAACCTTTAAGAAGTTAATCAATAAGGTGGCTAGTCTACAAGGAGAAGACAAATAGTTACTTTTCCAAGACCAGTCATCCAAACCTAAATTGCATAAAGCTTTTGAAAAGAAGCTAGTGGTAGTGGCATCAATTGATAGGGGGAAGCAGCCGCTTAGAGTTCAGTTTGATAGATATAGAGCTCAAGAACCTCCACATCCAATGCCTCTATCATCACCTCGACCATCATACCGGCCACCACAGTGACCTTAATGACCATTACAACCACCTCCTCAACAATATACCCAATAGCGGTACTCCACCAGGGTAGCTATTACCCACCTGCTCTTCTGGACAAACTAAACAAGTCATATTCATTCAAGATGGAGGTAGCCAAAAAAATCTTTAAAACCTCTTAAAGAAGCCTAATTTCCAACTACTATAGCCTAATAGGCTGGAGGAAGTGGGAACTTTTCCCCCTACCCACCACATGTTAGGCCATGCAGGATTGCATCACCTTCAAGGATGGCTTGAGCGCACCAAGTCGGGGCCATAATTTTCTAGGATTACTTATTAGAACAACCATTAGTTGTTTGGGTAATCCTTGGGGATACATGTGATCCTCTCAAGATAAAGAAGGTTGGGATATTTCCTTTTTCCAAACTTCTAAATAGATTATTTCTAAAATCAAGAAACTCTCCTTACAGGTGCCTAAGGCAGCTCAAACCTCCAACATCAAGGATGGTTTGCAAGTTACCAAAGACAACATGAGGAAAGTGGGAGCTCAGCAACAACAACAGTCCACACTTGCCTAAGATAGTTTAGTAGAGCAACCACCAATCGAGTCTAGCATTCCCTCCACCATTGCAGCTACTACTTCATCCAATTCTTCTTCCAACAGGAGTGTTGTATCAACAGACAAGGGCACTAAAACTCTTACCCCACTTACTTTATTTGATTTCTATCATGTACCTTCACCCAAAAAGAAATCAATGAAGAAAATAGATTCCACTTACATCTTGTCCATTTCTCTTGCTCTAGATTTTATTCTTATTGAAAGCTCTCCAAGTCTATAAAATAATAATAGCTATAATAATTCTGATCCTTTCTCTTCCAATTCAGAATCAAACTTTCCTTTACTAAATCAATCGAATTCACCCATTAAGATTTACTTGGAGTTAACCGACTTTCAGGGTGCCATAGGAGAAGCTGTAGTTATACCCAATGAGCAGGTAGAACTTTTTGCCAACCCACTACATGAAGTCTCTGAAGTCAACCTACGTAATGGTGAAAGTTCTACTCTTAGGGTAGCACCTCAGGATAATGGTAAGCAAGCCATTGGTTCTAGTGAGTAGATAGTCCCTTCACAGGATGTTTCACCTATGGATATGCTTGTGGAGGACCAGCCAGAGTTGATTACAATGTTCTAGCTCACCTTAGAAAGTTGCCAGCTAAGTTAAGCTTATATGATGCTCTTATCTTATCTAAAGAGATGAGAGAATCTTAGATGCTTTCTAACCGAATTACCACTGGAGAGGAGGCTCAATTATTGAGGACATACTAGGAGTCACTTTCAAGGATGAAGACTTGCTTTTTGAGATGATCAGACACAACCGTCCCCTCTACATCATAGTGGATATGGGCACATTCAAGCTATCCAGAGTGTTGGTTGACCTGTGTGTCAACATTATGAGTCTAAAGACCCTTGCCTACTTAAGGATTAACATCTCTAAACTCAATTTAGAGAAAATGATGTTGAAAGGATTCAATGAGCAAGGAGGGGCTTTAGGCTCCATAGTGTTGGCAATGGAGATTGACAGTGGAAGACTAAAGCCACATTATAGATTCAGATACATCTTTCAATGCTTTGCTTAGGGAGACGTGGATATGTGAGACCAACATGGTCCCATCCTCTTGCACTAGTTCATGAGAGGTGCGATCGAGTACTGTGTCAAAGGTGATATCAAGCCATTTATAATTTATAAGATTGACATATATGAGGATGTAGCCTACTACCTCCATCAAAATCAACAAGTCTATTCTTGTGAACTTGGCCAAAGCTCAAAAATAAAAGAAAAAGAAAAAAGAAGAAAAAGGAAAACAAAAGAAAAAAAGAACATAAGATTGAAAATAAAAGTGAGTGAGAAATAGACTTGGAGGAGGAACTAGAGCCTGAGATTAGATTCCACCCATAGTTCATTACTCCATTTGAACATATGGGTAGATGACTCACCTCCACCAAGAAGAGAGGAAGAGGTAGATCTAGAGGTAGCCATAGATATGGAAGACCTCCTTATTGGCCACCCAAAAGAGTTATGTCCTAGCAAGAGTACACCTACTATCCATATAGACTTAGAATCTAGTTTAGAGGATGAGTCTCTATATGGTTAGCACACCAACCAACTATTCTCAATAGTAAATTTCTTTTGAGGTGACACTTGAGCCAGTTAGTGATGAAGACCGGGCTCTAAAGCATAGCATGAGTGTATCCAAGTCTAAATATGAAATAATTAGGCATCAGTTGGGAACCATAGCTCTAACCCCACTTTCCTCATAAAAAGTTGAGGGTTTGGTAGTTAAGGAAGCCCCTAAGTCATCCACAGATATGAAGACTCAGAGATTCTTTCTGGGAGCATCATCCTCAAGTCAAGAAGTTGATGTAGAACTTGAGGATGATTCATATAAAGATTTAATACAATTTTCTTTTGATTGGTACTCACCTTGTGTTCTTAATCTAGCAAATACAGGACTAATCCCACATACTTGATCTAAACTTAGGTCAGATTACTTCAATCGATTATGGGACAACAAATACAAACATTTTCAATCAAGACTAGGACTAAGATTCAATATAGTGGGTCCAATTGATTATGATAATTACTACCAAATCATCACCAATCTTTTAGAATCTGATAGGTTCTTTTCAAATCACACTAACTCTTATAAGGAGGAGTGCTTAGAAACTTCAGATGACCCTGATAATTTCCAAGTAAAGGATGCACCTCTAGAGTTTGAAGAAGAAATCAATCAACCATTAATGAAGTCAGAGAAATAAACTTAGGGACTGAAGAAGATCTACACTCAACATACATCAGTTCTTTGTTGAACTAAACTGAAACTAATGACTTAGTTGGGCTATTGACTGAGTTTAATGACTATTTTACATGGAGTTATGAAGAGATGCATGATTTATTTCCTGACGTAGCAGTCCACAAACTAGCGATAGAGCCTAGTGCTAACCCTATCAAGTAAGCTCCTAGATGCATGCGATTAGACATCGAACAATAGGTCATTTGAAGTCAAATTGATCAATGCATCATCAAGGAAGAAAAATACCCAATTTGGCGTGTCATCCCAGTTCAAAAGAAGAAGGGACAAATTCAAATATGCATCGACTTTAGGGACTTAAATAAGGCATGTCCAAAAGATGAATTTCCACTAATCCAGGCGATGGTGGACATTACCTCATCTCATGCAATCTTCTTTCATGGATGGCTCACTACAATGAAATTAAGATGGCTATGAAGATGAGAAAAATACTATTTTCAAACCTCGATCATAATTTATTGCTATAAGGTCAGGACTTTTGGCCTTAAAAAATCTAGTGCTACATATCAATAGGCTATGACTCAAATCTTTGGCAAACTCATTCATCATCAAGTCAACTATTATGTTGATGATCTCACAGTCAAAAGTAAAGAAATGGAAGTCCACCTTTTTGACTTGAGAGTAGTTTTCAAAGTTAAGATAATTTAACCTCAAAATGAATGACCGAAGTGTGTGCATTAGCTTGAGGGAAGTTCCTTGGGTTTGTTGTCCAACATGAGGGAATCGAGATCGATCTAGAGAAGATCAAAGAAATACTAAAAATGCCATCCCCTAAAAGCCTAACTCAACTCAAATCATTTCAATAGTAGTTGGCATATCTAAGATGCTTCATATCCAACTAATCAGGATGGTGCTAGCCATTTTTAGTACTTGTCAAAAAGCATGCAAAGTTCAACTAGGATGATAAGTGTCAGCATGCCTTTGAAGACATCAAGCACTACCAGATGATGCCACCAATTCTAGCGACCTCATCCCAAGCAACTCATCCTACACTACTGCAATAAATGACTCCTTAGCATTTTGTTGGCCTAAGCAATGATGAAGAGAAAGAGAATGCTCTCTACTATCTCAATCAAATCTAATCTACTAAAGCCAATTATCCATCCATTGAAACATTGCCTAGCTTTAATCTTTGCATCCCAAAAGCTATGACATTATATGCTTTCTCATAAAGTCAACATGATCTCTAAAGTCAATCCCTGGAGTATCTCATGACACGATGCTATCGGATGGTTGACATGGTCCATGATTCTCTTGTAGTTTGACATTACTTTTGTACCCCTCCGTGTAGTGAAAGGATAAGCATTAGCGGACTTCTTAGCCACACACCCATTTCCTGCTGACTCTGCTTAATGAAGATCTCTCTAATGAATAAATTAAGAACTTGGGGAACACTAGCAATCACTGATGGAAATTGTATTTTGATGATGTGGCTTCCTCTCAAAAAGGAGAAGAACCACAATCTACTCTTACAGGAAAGGCAGGGGTAGGAATAGTCCTTCTAACTCTAGAACACGATGTGATCAGATTCTCATACCATTTATCCAATCCTTGCACCAACAACAAAGCTGAGTATGAGGCTTTGATTATCAGTTTGGAGTAAGTAGTCACACTATGCATCCAGAATATCAACATCTTTAGGGATTCTCAGCTGTTCATCAACCAAATTGCTAGGTTCTACAAGGTTCTAAAGTCTAAGCTCCATCATTATCTCAAGTACACCATGGAGATATTAGTCCAAATCCCAGAGTTTATCATATACAAGATCCCTCAAGGAGAGAATGCAGTAGCGGATGCACTAGGAAGGCTTGCCAAAGAGTTGGCATGTCCGGAAGATGAGTCCATATCAATAAAAATTCAAAATAGACAAGTCATATCTTTTATTGATATTGAATTCATCTAGATATTCTCTCATGAAGGAGAGGTTTCCATTGCCAAAAGGATGAGGAGCTGGATTGGAGGCAACCATTCATGGACTTTCTAACTAAAGGAAAACTACCTCAAGAGAATTCACAAGCCCATCAAATGAAGTAGATAGCTCTTTCCAATGCACTCATCGATGGAACCTTATGCTGGCGATCCTTCGATTATATGTGGTTATGTTGTTTAAATAAGCACGAAGCCCATAAAATTGTGAGCTATACTCAGATTATCTGAGCTCACCAATCCGGTCAAAGATGAAGACTAAGATTAAGAGTATTGGCCTATAATGATTTTCGACGCATGGATGTAGCTAAGTGTTGTCACCAATGTTAGGAGCATGGAGTGGTCCTACACCACGCAACATTCTACATCCAACATTGGCCTTTTGGCCATTCAAGTGCTTGACATTGTGGGTCGATCGATCCTCCTTCTTCCAAAGGTTATCAATTCATCCTTGTTATTGATTACTTTTCAAGTGGACAAAGGTAATTCCTCTCAGGGAGGTCAAAGCCCAGCATGTGCTCTAGTTTTCAAGAACCATATCATATATAGGGTCGGGGTGCCTCAATGAATTATATCTAATAATGGTACTACATTTAGGAGTACCAAGATCAACAACTTTGCTCAGAGATATAACATAGATTGGAGATACTCTACCATCTATTACCTGCAAGTGAATAGACTAGTAGAAGTTTTCAACAAAACTCTCGTTCAAACACTCAAGAAGACACTTCGATGATAACAAGCAATAATGGCATGAGTAATTAGTTGAAGCTTTATGGGCTTATTACACCTAGAACTCCAACTCAATCTACTCCTTTCTCCTTAGTGTGGTCCTATTTTACCATTAGAAGTACAACATTATAAGTCCAACTTCCATCACTAAGGATAACTATGGGTACCAAGATCATGACAAAATAGAATGCCAAGTTGGGTTAGAAGAGCTCAAAGGTTTGGAGGAGAGATGCTTACGAGCATGCTAGAACCTCAAATTGTATAAAGCCAAAATGATTCAAGCTCACAACAAGTTGGTCCGCCCTAGAGCTTTTCAAGTAGGAGAGATTGTTTTAGTTCTAAGGAGACCAATTGTTGCCCATCGCAAGAAGTTTGAACCCACTTGGGAAGGCACTTTTTCCATAGAGAAGGCCTACCAAGGAGGATCTTATCAACTCATCAACCATAAAAGAGAGTGCCCAATGCTTTTGATCAATGAGCTCTACTTAAAGAAATAATACCCATAAAATTATGTTTGAAAATAATTATCATCAATGAAAATTCTATTTCAAATTCAATCTCTTCAAACTGAAAGCATTTTCATTTGCGAATCTGCCACAATGTACTTAGGATAGGTGTAAGAGAATCCAAGTGGCATCCTATCCCTCATCAACACAAATACAAACTACACACAATTCTCTAGTGCTATTAAGATAGGTGTAAGAGAGCCCAAGAGGCATCCTATTTCAACTAGCACAACTAAGTTAGGTGTAAGAGAACCCGAGCGGCATCCTTTTTTAGTGTAGTCACATTACCCCTATTGCACCATTTCATCCATTCTTTGACGTGTTTTAGAATAGGTGTAAGAGAACCCATGGCATCCTATTCATTCTTTCACAACAAAACACACATACACATCTTTTGTCTTGGGGTACTTTGATGTGGGATAATGGCCAATGTGGCACTCACTGTCGCTTAGGTCGGTGACGTGTTACCCTATTAGTGCATCACCCCAGTGGTCCCTTGTTCAGGAAGATGTAAGTCTGCTATGCTTTCTTTCTTGATTTGATCGCTACACATCGATGAGCTCCTTGTTAGAATGGTAGACCTTACTTGTGTGGTTGGTAAGCTACCCTCACATTGGATTCATTTAAGAGGATGTAAGTCTGCTACGGCTTCTTCTTAAACTTGCCATCATGAACTGACTTGGTTGAGTAGAGGATGAGGGTAAGTTCCCTTGCGGGTCCTTTCCTCCTGACTACTTCAAGTCTGGGTCTAGTCCTTCTTTGTGACTCCCTACTTAGTAGTCACCCTTAGGTCGAGCTTGATCTATTGCACCATCAACGGGTTGCCCCAGTGGTTTGTCCCTACTTTGCAAGATGTAAGTCTATTACACTTTCTTCCTAAGTACAGTTGTTGCACACCAACAGGTAGCCCTAGGTCAGATAGCACCTATTAAGCTGACGATAGACTATCCTGGCAATCAATTCCACTTTAGGGAGATGTAAGTCTACATGCCTTCTTTCTAGACTGATTGTCGCATATCAACGAGCACCTTAGGTTGGTTGGTGTTTGCTATGCCGACAGTGACCCACCCGGTGGATACACCACTCTTGGCAGACGTAAGACTGCAATGCTTTCTTCTTGAGTTGGCCACCAAATACCTACAAGCATTATTTTCTTTCGAGATCAGGATAACACCCCTAGTGGTACCTCCCATGCGGGCACTCTACTTGGCTCATGTCCTTTGCGACCTCATTTAAACAATACTCATATTACTGTTGGTTTGGACAATCTACCTTTCCTAGTAACCACCCCTGTGGTTGGAGATTCTGTTCAACGGATGTGTAGATTCTCCCTTGGTCCAATAAATATGAGATAGGTCAAGGCTGACATAGCCCCTTCTTAGTGTGGTCCCTTGCACACCAAGAGGTCCACGATAACAAACAAACAAAATATATTTTCACTTATGGATTTGGAATTAATGCCCCCAATGCCACCATTCTAAAAAAGGCATCTTATCTTTAGGGCAGTGTCAACAAAACTCCATATAGAAATCACCTGACTACTCTTGAGTTGAGATAAGTCCCCCGCAGTACTCTCTCTGTATTCTCCCTTAGGTCGGGTTCAATATGTTTTGCCACCAAAAGGTTACCCCGGTGGTCGTTCACACTTTAGAAGTTGTAAGTTTGCTACGCATTCTTTCCAGCACTACCGTTGCACAATGATGGGCAGCCTTAGGTTGGGTTCAATCTATTGTACATCAATGGGTCACCCCGGCCTGGTCCCTTAGGAAGATGTAAGTCTGCTATGCTTTTTTCATGGTATAGCCAATGCACACTGAAAAGCACCACTTAGGTTAGATAGTCTTTCCTTTCGATCGAAAGACTACCCCTTTGGATAGCTAAATCTGAGATAGTCCAATGCCAATGTAGCCCCTTTTCAGTGCGTTCCATTGCTCACCAATGGGATCCATCAAATGAAATTAATCCTGACTACTTTTCAGCTGACATAAGTCTCCAATGGCATTCATTCAGTAGTTTCCTTAGGTCGAGTTTCATTTATTATGCCATCAATAGGTCACCCCAGTGATTGTACCCCACTTTGGAAGATGTAAGTCTGCTACGCTTTCTTTCTTAACACAATCATTACACATAGAAAGGAAACCCTTAGGTTGGATAGTCCTACCCTGTAGCTGGTAGGCTATCCCTTTTGATTTATAAATCTGAGATAGGCCAAGGCCGACACTGCCCCTTCCTAGTTGGTCCATCGCAAACAAATAGGGTCCACAACATAATACATCAAATTAAATTAAATCAAATTAAATCAAATTAAATCAAATCAAATCAATATAAATTAAATTAATCATCAGGACTACTCATGAGTTGAGGTAAGATCTCCAGTGGTACTCACTCAATAGTCACCTTAGGTCAGGTTTGATTTGTTGTGCCATCGATAGATCACCCCAATGATAGATCCCTACTTTGGAAGATGTAAGTCTGCTATGCTTTCTTCCTAGTACAACCATTGCACATTGAAAGGCAACCCTTAGGTTAGATAGCTCTACCCTATGGTAGGTGGACTTTCCCTTTGGATTTGTAAATCTAAGACAGGCTAAGGCCTCCATGGCTCCTTCTTAGTTGGTCCATCACACACCTACAGGGTCCATAACAAACCAAATTCAAAACCAACCTTCTGAGTGGAGTCAAATTAAACATATTGAACAAATAAGCACAAATCAAATTATTCTCCCTAGTGGAGCCTAAATAAAAATCTAAATCTATCAAATTTAATGAGGCTTATGTCCCCAGCAGATGTACCCTCAATTCAAAATCATTCTCCCTAGTGGAGCCATAAGAAATCTAATCAAACTCTTATCCCCAACAGATAGCCTAAACCTGCTTCCCTAGTGGAAGGTTCACATTCCCAATCCCTAGTGGATTCAAATCCATATCCCTAGCAGATATGCTTCCACATCAATTAAAATAAAATAAATTAAAAAATTAATTATAGATTCTTATCCCTAGTGGATACACACCAAAACTAATCATATTCAATATCAAACTCAAATCCATATCCCCAGTGGATAGCTTGAACCTACTTCGCTGGTAGAAGGTTCATATACTCAATCCTCAATGGATTTCTCTTTTTATGCCCTTGGCATAAGGCTCTCACATGTCATACCCAATGCATGTGTGAGCCCTTAGCGGATCTTCCTTCATGTCCTTAACATGAAATTCCAATGAAATCTTCTTTTCTCTCTTACTCCCTTAGCATAAGTTAAGTTGCATTGTACGAAGGTCATGATTCTATCTACCAATGACTTAGGCATAGATCATTTTAGTTAGTACTTGAAATCCTTTGGACATTGTTGATCATCTCGCCAATGCCAATATGTGCGTGCCTAGTTAACCCACACCTATTGGGGGTCCTTTTGTTAACCTCACTTTTGGAGTGAGTTCTCAAACTCTTCTTCTTAGACCTAGGAGTCTTCTAGACACTAAGACTTTTTTAGTTATAAGACACTTATGGTAATTAGGTCAACACTTAACCTTAGCCTAGAGACTTAGAAGGGTTAACTATAGGATTAGGTTATGCTTTAAGGATTAAGGAGACTCACCTAATCTATAGCCTAAATCTGACCTATGTTCACCTTCTCAAATCAAACCACAAATAAAATTCAAATATCAAAATCCAAATTCAAATCCAAATTAAATGTTTGAAGCCCATAATTGAATCCAAAATCAAAATTTTCCCTAAGCCCCATGATTTATCTTATGGACTTAGCCTTAGCCAAATCCAAATAAATCCAAATTCAATTGATTTTCTCAAAGCTCAATTCAACCCTTCAATCAATTTATCAAATTCAAACTCAAACTCAACTTCAAATCATGATCCAAACCTAAATCTAAATCAAATCAAATCCAAATCCAAACCTTAAGCCAATTTCATGGACTTAGCCAAATCTCATCCAAATCAAACCTAACTCAATTGATTTTCTCATATATTCATCAATTCAATCATCACTTCAAGCCATACCAAAATTTACAATCAAATCAATCAAGCCAAGGTTAAACCTAACCTAACCCATTTGACCCAAAATATTCAAATAAGCTCCAAATCACCTAAGTCCAAATAAAATCAAAATTAAGCCAGATTAAATTGAATCAAAAATATGAAATCAATGCATAAACACAAACAGACTAAAAAATAAATCAAGATGTGAGACAAAATAGCAAATAGGTCATTTGACCTACAGTTGACCCACATGGGCTTCACTAAGTCAAAAGTCAACAAATTAAAATTGGCTCAAATTGAGTCACTCCAAAGACTCAAAATCATCAAATGAACATGTTTGAGTCTAAAATTAAATAATTCTAAATTTAATGAAGATCCAAATGGGTTGATTTGGCCACCTAACCCAAGTAGACCCAAATGGATCCTATTAAATCTAAATTCAAATTATATTAAAAATTAATTCAAATCAAACATCCAAAATCATTTAAAATTTATAATTAGATAAAATTTAGCTAACCATTGTGTTTAATTTAATAAATTTGATCATTTAACTCAAATAAGTCCAATGTGGCCCATTAAGCCCAATTTTTATGAAAATGGGCTTAAATATAAATCTACATCAAATAAAGTGAGATCAATTACTCCAAATCATCTTAAACACTTAATCAAACATGAGTGTAACCCAAACACACCATAATTGAGCCAAATTGATCATTTCAATCAATTAAGCCCAACTAAAACAAAATATATTTAGCAAGCTAATCAACTATAAAAATTATAAATCAATCATATAACAAAACAAAAAAAAAAATCAACATTGTCATTGTATAATTAAAATAGAAATATAATTAAATTTGAACATCAAATATAAATTTGATTAAAATTAAATCAAAATAATTAACTACTAAATAAAAAATAAATATACAATTTGAATAATCATTAATTATAGTATACATAATTTATAAACTTCGGTTAAATTAAAACTATAATATCAAAATTATTAAAATTGTGAAGATTTATAAAAAAAGAATAAGTCTAAAAATAATAACAACAAAAAAAATTCCATCCTTAGTCACGTGCCAAGAG
This sequence comes from Cymbidium sinense, assembly GCA_021442155.1. Lineage (NCBI taxonomy): Eukaryota > Viridiplantae > Streptophyta > Magnoliopsida > Asparagales > Orchidaceae > Cymbidium > Cymbidium sinense. The sequence continues at coordinate 280,794,163 of CM038214.1, read as the reverse complement.
AAAAATATATATTTATCAAGCATGTATGCTCTCATTCTCACTGCACATTTATCTAGTTAAAAATAAAATAAAATAATAATAAATTTGGGTATCACTCTTTTATTAAAGCTAGCAAAGCATAAAGTCTTATTTTTTTATTTCACATGAATCTCAAATAAATTTTGTTATTTTCTATTCAAATGAAAACCTGCTATCCAGCTTTAAAAAAATTAAAATAAAATATCTTATCTTACTCACTTAGAGCACGCGAGCCATCTCTCTCTCTCTCTCTCTCTCTCTCTCTCTCCATACAGAGTCTCCCATCCCTGACAAAAAAAATAGCAGTCATGAGTCGAGACTCCTTTCCATCTTTCTACTACCGAATACCATCTCCTCCTCTATTTACATCCCCATAAATTGGACGGGAACAAATGAGAAAGCGAAGCTTTTTCTCTCTTGCATACAAAGCCTCTCATCCTCACCATTTTTTTATGAGAAGCCTGACCTCTCTCTCTCTCTTTTCCTCATGCAAGAGCATCAAAGCTATCTCGATCTCATTCAACTGATCAAAGGTTAGCCATGGATTGGAGTCCCTTTGTTCATCCATCTTCACTCTCAGAACACATGAGCGTCTCATCTTCTCGCTTGGTTCTTCTCCCTCCAATCAAATCTAGCCACACACACTCTCTCTTTTCCTTGTGCAGGAGCTAGAGACTCATTCCTGACACTCTTATCCACAAGAAAGCTTTATCCCTGAGCCCACAAGTCAAGAGGCACTATAACTTGAAAGAATATTCGTCACTCCAACTCAATGCAAAATCTAGTCCTCTTTAAACTATTTTTGGTTGTAGGCATTCTTTTCGCCCCTCTTATTTTTGATTCAATAGTATCATGCTACAGTATCGAGCCTCTCTCCTCTCGCCCTCTTCCTCAACTAGACAACCAACACTTGATCTTCTCCACATTTCCTTACAATAATAGTACCGGAACTTTAATCTCCTTATATGTTAAAACTCATTTCCTTCTTATAGCTCTGCATTCCATTACATCCTATTCTCCATCCAGGTTTCCCTCCATTAGCCTGCATTTGAACTACTCTTCTCTACACAACCCAAGCGCATGTAAGGAAGATATTTCCTCCAGCTTGCTTCTAGCTATTCTATCCACGAGAATGACAAAGCTCTTGCAAGCAGCGGCCGTGAGTGAGCATATTGGATACTTGGTGAGGAGGCAAGCCTAGAAACATCTGGTGAAGCTCCCTCATGTCTCAAAAAAGCTGTTCAAGTTGACCAATTCAACGATCACGACCTTCAATCAGTGAGGAAGTGTTTAAAGTGAACCATATGAGGAAAGAAAAGGAATGCTAGCTAAAGTATTGATCCAACCCAACAGGCATCTCAATATGGCTTCATTTCTTCTAAACGAAGCCACCTCTTGGTCTGAATCCACCAAACATTAGCTTGAAGTATAATTTTAAACTCTTAGAAAGCCTTAGCCAACTTATGTTTGATGTGTTGTATGTGAGCATTGTTAGGATCCAACCTTTAGAACTCATTCATTTTACTTTTTAATCCATTTGGTGAGTGTTTAGAGACAAAAGCAAAATAATTTATTTTTTGTTTGAAATGAATAGTTTTGATTAGGTCGAATGACATAGTGATTTAATTTTTAATCGAATGATCGTGATTAATCCACCATATTTTATTTATTATCAAATTTAGTTAGATCTAAAAAAAAAATTCAATCAAATCTATAAGACAAGGAGTTAATCAATCTTTAGAATTCTAAACAAAATAAAAAAAGAAATAATATGTGATCAAATTAATTTTTAAAAAAAGTGCAACTTAATTTATGATAAAATCTAAGAAAAACTTAGTATAAAAAGAGGAAATAAAATTAACTAAACCAAATAGTATTACAAATATTATAATCAATAAAAAAGTTATTTGAACATAATTTATGAAAGTCAATTATAAAATCAATTTAATCTCTAATTGATATATGTTAATTCTAAAATCAAAAAGAAAATTTAGTTATGTGACATATCCTTAATTATAATTAACTCAACTATTACAATAAGCTTTATTTGATCACTTATTCATATAAAATTTTGGAGGAATTCATAACTAATTCAAATCACTAAAATAGATATATATATATATATATATATATATATATATATATATATATATATATATATATATATATATATATATATATATATAAACTCACATCCCTTAGGACATAGACAATTGAAGTCAAGAAAAAAATGAGCAAACTTGTATAATTCATATTCTAAATATCATAATCAAATCAAATAAACATAAAATTAAATATAAACTCTAAAGTTATTAAATCATATACAATTACTCCAAATTCCAATCAATATCAAAATAAGTTAAACAAAAATAAAGTCCAAATAAACAAACTTATTGAACTAAGATAAGGGAATAATCATTAAGCTAAAGAGATAATCATTTATATAAACTAGATGGCTAAATAAGTGAAACCCTAATTGGAATTCAAATAAATGAACACATTAAACTTCAAATAAATCATAAGTAAATTAAAATACATTCACCAATCCAAATCAAACTCAAATAAAATAATAAAAATCAATGAATTTTAACAAACATCGAAATGACAATAATCATATAAAATTTAAAAAAAGTAAGCATTAGATATTAAATATATTGAATTATCAAATTTTAATTAAATCAAAACATCTAATCCAAAATTAATCAATTAGAATATATGAAATTAAGCAAACTTAAAATTCATTAGATTAGGATATTGAATTATCAAATTTTAATTAAATCAAAATATAAAACCCAAAATTAATCAATCAAAATACACAAAGATAAAATAAACTCAATTTTTAAAAATCTAAATTAAATCAAATAAACATTAATCAAATCAAATCAATCACATAAATTTAAATGGACTAATTAAGATTGTTAAAGACCTTAGTTAGACTCTTTAGGAGTTAGGATGTAATATGGTGAGTTCCATCCAAAAAATAGAATTCATTCTACTCTTTCATTCTTGAAATGCTAAATATCACTTTAACCAAATAAAAGTGAAATAAAAATGGAAAATAAATCATTAAATCATTTAAATTGAAACCACCCAAAGGAAAATTTTAAACAAATTCAAACTCCAAATTGAAACTTAAACTAAAGAAGCCTAGTAAAGTCTTGTCACACAAGCCCTTTTTCATAATCTAGAATACTAGGTCACCGACCCTAGAATTAGGTTAGGTTGATGTGTTGATTGTATGGTTGATGTTGTGTTTTGTTTTGTGATTTAATGTTTTTAGACTGGATGTTATGAATGTGGATCGTAGGCTGGATGTTAGGCTGTTGATTGTCTAATATTACTTTCTGCAGGAGATTGTGCTTAAGGGCCACTTAAAAATAAATATAAATGTTCTCTTTGTAGGTTGCTTAAGCCCCTAAGCATAATCCAAGTTAGGATAGGAGGGCTTGGTTACCCCTAAACATTAATCAATTATAAATATAACTACTTGGGTTGTATGTTTGTTTAGCTAACACATATTTTGCAGGTGTAGTTAGATTTACTTTTTCTATTTTTAATGTATTTTTTCAATAGGAATTAGGATTAGTTCTATGGGGGTTTAAGATGAGCATTGACTAGAAGGCTTACTCCTAGGTGCCATGTGATGCCTTGAAGCCTACCGCACCAAAAAAAAGCAAAGATACAAAGAAATGAAGGATACATGAATAAAAACTTGAAGACCCCCATAACATTTATTATTTGTATTTGTAATTATTCTTTATATATCGGGTTGTATAAAGGTAGAGCTCGGCTACCCATTTTCTCTTTTTGGGTTGTAAGGTAGAACTCGATAGCACTGACCTTTTATTCTTTTATAGCAGTCTATAAAATTATTTGATGTTGTGTTTAGATGCACATTAGAAATAATATGCTTTCTTAGTTTCTTATTTGCTTGATGCTTTAATGTGTAACCTAAATGTGATTAGGCTCTTAGGATAAAATTAATTTCTCTACCCTAATTAGTAACTTGCAATTAAAATTTAAAACAACTCATAACCTCACCATAAAACCTTTATTTTAAATAAGATAATTAAAAGATTTAGCAACCCCATAGCTGAATTGGTGAATTTTCCACAACATGCATGCATAATCTTTCTCTCTTGAACATGAAGGATCTCCATCCTTATACGATAGGGGAATGCTTAATCTATGAGGGCATCCCTTGTGGTGGAGAACACCTTCTTCTAGCTAATTTAGCCAATAACTTATTTTTATCATACATATAAGCATCAAAATCCTAAATCCTTTGCCAACATGAAGTGTCAAAGTTAAAATAAAATTTGAAAATATTTTACATTTGTAGATTAAGTCATTACTCATACCATTCATGCTTTAGTCTCCTAGGGATTGGGTTTAAAGACTCTAGTCTCTTTCTAAATAATAACTACCCTAGCTATCTTGCAACTCATAAGACTTACCTACATTGAATTTAAAGCATAGGAGGAGTTAGCTGGCTACCACTTTAAGCAGTTGTAAGCCCAACAATCGGGTGGTTTATCTTCTCTTATGGAGGTAAATCATATATCCATCTTCTCTTAGACTTAGGTCATGCTTTAGCTTTTGCAAAAGCTCTTAAGATTTAGGATCTGAGGTAGTTATTTCCTTCAGGCTACTAACAGAAATCCTCACCTCTTATGCATTTCCTCAATCTTATGTTGTTGGATTATAATTCCTAGGTTTCAAATAAAATGCTAACTTCAATAAAATTAATCTCTTCAACTTCAAACATATAAAGCCCAACAATAGGATAGATTGGAATGCTCACTGGGCTTCCTAGTATCATGACCATTTCCTACTGATTCTCTTTGGCTTCAATAATAAATCTTCTCCTTGAACAATCCCATTTGATTTTCCAATACAAATAATCCTTTGATAGTTTAGCCTTGAAATCTTTGGGGACCTTAATTTCTACTTTAATCGAGTATTCCTAAGGAATTCCTATTCCTTAATGTAATTACTATGGGCTTGCCTCCATAGGGAACTCAATGAACTAGCTTAATATAAACCCTACTTTACTTTTCCAAGTAAAATAGAAGAAAGATCTCTGGTACATTTGAAGACCCATCTTGCTTTACTAAGCCTTATTAGGTGATTCGGTCCATTATAGGGTGATAATTTTTATCTTTCAAGATAGTGCATCATACCTTAATGTAGTACTCAATCACTTCAATAAAAACCCCCTAAGATCTGTGTGGTGTCCCACCTCCAAAAATAAATACCACAACTCTAAACCCTAAACCCTAAACCCTAAAACCCTAAACCCTAAACCCTAAATCATAAAACCTAAAGACTAAACCTTATACCCTAAACCCTAACCCATAAACCCTAAACCCTTAATATTAAAATTAAAGGGAAAAATCACGCAGCCCTCTCCTCGTGTTAAGCATTTTCCTTTTCCCCTCTCATCTTTGGCTTTCTAGATGCTGCTTGCCGATTATTTTGAATGATTCTCACTGGATTCCTTCTAGAATAGATGACCGCTAGCCAATTTCATATCTTCCTTGGAGTGACATCACGGCTTGTGGTCTTCTTTGATGATTCCAAGGGAATAATCGAAAGATCCTATGGATCTTGCTAGGGCATCATCTACGATTTCTTTGGCTACTTCAAAATCATTCAAAGACATTCTCACTGCTAAGGATGGTTGTTCAGGTGAGTCCTAGGAACTTATTTCAACTTCTTTTGAGGCATGCCTACAGTTATCTGCTCTGATTTGAATGTGGAAAAGCTTGCTAAGCCATTTGAATTCACTTTGGCTAGAAAGTTTACTCTTTGTATGCCTAATTTGGAAAACATTCACTCTTTCTTTCATAGTTTGAAAATTTTGCATGCATTTGTAATTGGTTTAATTGATCCCCGCCATATTTTGATTCAGTTGGCGAATGATTTAGATTACTCTTATGTTTTCTCTAGTTGTTCTTATTTTGTTTTCAGTTCAGGTTGTTGAAATGGACTCCACTATTTGATATTAAGGTAGAATCCCCAATTAATTTGGTTTGGATTTCTCTCCCCAGTATGTGAATTCATTTCATTAACCATGAATTCCTCTTTACTATGGGTGTCTTATTTGTTCGATCATTGCAAATTAATCAAGCAACAACTACAAAATCTCATCCTTCGGTGGCTAGAATCCTTGTTGAATTGGACATTACCAAAAAAACACCCTAAAGAAATCTAGTTGGGATCTAAAAATTACAATTATAAGCAAAGAATTGAATTTGAAAATTTTCCTATCTTTTGTTCTTATCGTAAAATCTATGGGCACGATAATTTTGAATGTTTCATTCTTCAACCTCACCTAAAAAAGAAAATCCCTGTTAAGGAAGCTTTTGTTCTAAACCCTAGGCTGACCACTATTAAATATCAAAAAACTACTTTGAAAAAAAAGGATTCTTTGAATGTTCCTAATAAGGCTAATTTACCTTTTACTTTTTTGAGCAATTGAAGGCTTCTAATGTGAACAATAATAGCTTTTCTAAACTTTTGAATAAGGATTTTGTTTCCTCAAATTTGATCCCTGCATCCTTGCTGGCTTTGGTAAATAAAAATAAAGCTTTAATGGAGAACATAAATGAGGAATTTAATATTATGCATCATTCTAATTTAATGGAGAATATGACTTTATTACCTCAAGATAATCAGGATGATAAACTTGATTCCATATTCCAAATTCATGATGATTTAACTTCTCAAAAGATTTACTTTATCTAATAATTTGGCTAAAGATGAGGAAGGGTTTGGTGTTCCCACTTGCCTTCTTAATAAATTATATGCTCCCTCCCTGCTATTCATGAAGCTCATTTATCGTTAATAAATTTTAGTGTCTTGGAAGAAGGAGAATTCACTTCTCATCAAGAGATTTATCCTAAATCTGTGACTAATGTTGCTAAACCCTTTTCGGATGATGATTTAAAGGGCAAAGAACATGGATTCCAAAGTATCTTTTTCAAAAAAGAAAAAAATGTTAAAAATTTTCCTCCCAAATTGCCAAGAAACACTAGAGCTGTTGCGGCCTCCCTCTCTTCTTATAATTAACTTTTACTCCTAGCTCCTTTTCTTTTCCTTATGTTTAATTTTTTAGTTTGGAATGTTAGAGGGATTGGTACCTTCTCTATTCATAACCATATTAGAAATGTTTGTCGTATCCATAATATTTCTTTACTTATTATTCTTGAGCCGCTTATTCATGCTAATAAAATTAACCATGTTGCTAGAATGATAGGTTTCAATAAATTTTTCTCTAATGTTAGTAATAAGATTTTGTATTTTTAGAATAACTTTGTAGACATTTCTATTCTTGATGATTTTCATCAAGTTGTCAATTCTCAAATCTCTTATGGTGATTATTGTGTTTTGGGCTCTTTTATTTATGCATCTTGTAATAGATCTAGTAGAATTCTTCTTTGGGATAACTTGACTAATTTTTCCACCTCTATCAATAAACCTTGGTTTGTTGGTGATTTCAACACTATTTTGTTCTCTCGAATGAAGTGGTGGTTGCTCTCTTAATATTCATTCCATGGAAGAATTTTCCAATATGATCCTTGATTGTAATTTGATTAATATTGAGTTTAAGGGTTCTAATTATACTTGGAAAAACTCTAGACTTTGATAAAGGTTGGACCAGATTCGTTTTAATACTCATTAGATTACTCAATGGCCTATTACTTCTGTCAATAATTTAAATAGAACCTTGTCTAATCATGCTCCTCTTTTGGTTTCTATTAAAGATAATTCTAATAGATTAAAAAATGTCTCTCCTCTTAGATTTCAGAACATGTGGATTCAGCATATTGATTTTTTTAATGTTGTGGCTAACAATTTGGAAAGCTCCTTTACATCCTGATAATTCTATTATGGGGATGAATAGACTTTGGTTTAAGCTTAAAAGACTTAAACAAAATTAGGGTTGGTGGAACAAGTAAAATTTTAAAAAACTTTTTTCTAATATCAAAGATATGGAAAAATTGGTTTGTGATCTTGAAGTCTCTGTTATGTTTGTTCTTTCTAAGATTAAGGAATTGACTGAGGTAGAAGATATGCTTGCTAATTTTTAAAATATGGAAGAGACTTATTGGCACCAAAAAGCTGCTAGTAAACACATTACAGATGGTGACAGGAATACTAGCTATTTCCATGCTTTAGTTAATAAAAGTGAGCCTTAAATAATATTCAAAAAAGTAAAGATGATAATGGAGAATGGATTACGAATAATAATGATATTAAGAATTTAGTCATTAATTACTTTAGAAATATGCTTAATAAGAGTTGCACTTATGAAGTTATTTATAAATTATGCTTAATTCTTTCTATTATTACCAATGATGATAATAATTTTCTTACCATTGTGCCTAATGAAGATGAAATTTTTAAAGTTCTTAATAGCATGAACATAGATTCTATGGTCTAGAGTCTAAGGGTTTCACTACCCTCTTGGGATTTCTTTTCCATATTTTTTGAATTTATTTGGGTTTTTTTTTTTTTCTTATTAAAATTGTATTAATAATTCCTAGTTCTCCATTTTGCTTAATGGGGAAGCTTTGGGCTTCTTTTCCTTCTTCCCATGGCTTAAGATAAGAGGATCTTTACCTCCTGCTTTATTTATTATTAATGTTGATTACTTATCTAGGAGCATCAATGAGTTATTCTTAAACAATCATAGTATATACTACAAAACTCTTAGTGGCCTTCTTATTTCCCACTTAAGCTTTGCAGATGATTTTATTATTTTTTTGTGATGCTTCTATTCATCATGTCAAGAACCTCAAGATTTTTTAAATAAAATTGGTAGAGAAAGTGGTCTTTCTATCAATGATAACAAAAAGCTATTTTATTACTTCTTCAAGTATCTCCAATAATAACATCAATCAAATCTTGCATATCACTAATTTTAAACATCAACACTTACCTCTTAAGTACTTTTGTGCTCCTCTTTTTAAAGGTCCAAAATGATACCACCTTTTGATGAGTTAATTCAAAAAAATTTTAAATAAAATTTCTATTTGGGAATTCCATTTACTTTTCTTCATTATTCTTCTTAAAAGCACTCTCTCAATGCCTCTTTATTTGATTCAAACTATTATTCCCAATTCTTATCAATTGATCGCTTGCTTAATAAATATTTTTGGTCCAATAATTCTATTAAAGAAATGCATTGGACTTCCTAGCATAAATGTTGTGGTCCTTTGGGTGAAGGTGGTCTTGGTTGCAAACATATTCGTGAAGCTATCACTATCTTCTCTCATAAGTTCTGGTAGAATTTTAGAAAGAATGATAGCCTTTGCAGTAATTTTATGATGGAAAAATATTTCCAAGGTAAACACCCTCTTACTTATGCTTATAAAGTTGGTGACTCTCCAATTTGGAAAAGGCTTTACTCCATAAAATGAGTTGTTGAATCCTTAATATCTTGGGGTATTCATTCGGGTTCTTCTTTCTTTTGGCAAGACAATTGGATTGACAATGGTTTTTTTCTCCCATTTATCTACACACTCTACTGCTTCTATCAAAGTTAACTTTTTTGGCTTTATAACAATTGGAATGAAAATAAACTTGAGAACTACATTCCTTTTTTTTGACAAGTTTTGCAACCTCACTATCTTTTCTATTAAACTAGATCAAATTCTTTTCAAGCTCTCTTACAATGGAAATTTCGATCTTAAAGAGGTTTGGAATTTTATTAAAAATAAACAAAACACCTCTAATGTTTTCATTAAACTTTGGAACAATATCATTCCCATTTCTTATTCTATTTTAGCTTGGAGGATTTTGAATAACTTAATCCCTATTGATTCCTTACTCTAGCTTAATGGGTTTTATTTACCTTCTAAGTGCTATTGTTGCTTTCATATTGAAAATGTTAATCATGTTTTTGTCAATGGTGCTATTGCTTCCAAACTTTGGATATGGTATGATGATTTATTTAACACTAACTAATTTTACAACTCTCTTTCATTATATCAACTTCTTGAAGTTTGTTTCCATAAAACTGTGAAAGATCATATCAAAGTTTTAATTACTATTACCATTATTTGGTCCATTTGGACGGGTAGAAATGATGCTAAATAACACGGTATCCCTATGAACCCTAAAAGGATCCTTGCTAGAACTCAAGAAAAAAATTCATGTTTTGCTTAATGCAAATTTAATTAGTAATCTTAACTTTAGAGGTTATAAATTTGTGACTAAAAAATTGGGTATCAATTTGCATGATGATCCTTCCTACAAGAGTATTAGGATTATAAATTGGATTAAACCTAAAGAAAATTTTATTAACATTAAAACTGATGGTTGTTTCCCAAACAAATATGGTGGAATTCTTAGGGATTCTAAAGGTACTATTATTTATGCTTTTCCTACCCCTCAAAGCTTGTTTAGTTATTTATGCTGAGCTCATGGCTATTAACATAGCTATTGATATTTGTTAAAGCAAAGGCCTTTTAATATTTGGATTTAAGTTGATGCTCTTCTATTACTTATATTCAATAAAATGGGGTTGACTTATTTTAATTTCTTAGTACACTAAAAGCTTCTTTCATAAGTTTGCTAAAAAAATTTTTCACAATCTTCATGAAGGTAATGCTTTGATTTCTGGCTAATTTGGGAGGAGAATTAAATGATCTCACTTTATTTGATAACCATAACTAACTAAGCATGGTCTAGTTAATCTGGGATTGCCTTACCCCAGATTTTAACCTTCTACTATTTTATTGATCTTTTTGCTATGGTGGTTTTATTTAGACTATTTTTTCTTTGTTTATTTTATGCTTCCCTCACTAGGAAGTCATTTTTGTTGAGTTTATTTCCATACTTAAACCCCCTTCTTCTTAAGCCCATTCTATACTTGACTAACCCTTTTTTGGGTCGTAGCAAATATTAATTGGTTTCCCTATCCTCTAAGACTTGTGGTTTTCTTTCTATGGCTCATGCTATGCTTCTTTTGTCACACAACTAGTGATTTTTTTAGGGTCCCCTATTGGGTTGTGGATGTGCCACTTTTTGGCTACCCCTTTTATTAATGGATGTTGGGGTTGCCTCTGGTTTTGGCTGGCTATGGCCTTATTGAAATTGGATTGTTAGCTACTATGATTTGTTCTATTGGTTGTTGCTATTTTCTTCTTCCATCTTCCTGGCTATTTTGGGTGGTTATTTTTTCATGGCTGTTGTTGGCCTCTTCTTCCTTGGCTTAGTTTTGGGTTTTTTTATGTTTGATGTTCTCCTTTCCTAGTTTGGCTTGGTGGCTTCTACTGGTTGATTTTTCCCTCTACCTTGTGGATTGGAGGTAGTTGCTCTGTGGTTGTTGTCTTCTTATTTTCTCCTTTGTGGTGACTTTCTACTCTTTGGGATTTGGAAAGGTTTGTTTGCCTTTGGCCTTGTTCCTTTCCTTACAATTTTGCTGCTTGTGGTTGGGTGGCCCTCCTTGGCCTTCGCTCCAGGTGAGTTGTGGTTTTATCTTCTATTATTCTTTCCCTCTTTTTTGGGCTTTGTATTGAATTTGTCTATTGGTTGGTTTTGTTATGACTAGGGTCTTCGCTATTTTGGGTTTGGTTGGTATTTGGTGGATGTATTGTGGTTTGATGGTTTTTCTACTCTCTGGTTGGTTATCCTCTCTTGGTGCAACTACTTTTCCTTTATTTTTGTTCCTGTGTCGTGTTGGTTTTCTACTTTTTCTGTTTCATCTATCTTTGTTTTATTGGTTATTTTGTTGGTGGAGGATATGAACCTTTATGGTTTTTCTAGTCCTGTGTTGGGACTGGTTATTCGGGGTTGGCTACTTGAGGGGTTTTTTGTAGCTCTTATCTTTCCTTGGATGCTTGTGTCATGATTGGGATTTATGTTGGCTGTTGGTATTGACTCCATATGGTTTAATTAGCTCTCCTTGTTTCCTGATATTTGTCTCTTGGTTGGTGGTGGTGTATTTGCTATTCTTTTGGTTATCTTGGTGGTGGTTTTGATGGTAATTTCTGGATGCCCTCTTGTCCTCTCCATATTATGGATTTTCTCTCTCTAGTGCTGCTTATCTCCTACTATTTTGCTATTTGGGTGAAGGTTTTGCCTTGGATTTGGATTGCTAGTGCTCTAGAGATAGTCATGGGTTGTTGTTTTTCCTTGGAGACTATTTTGCTCAATTATGTTATTCCCCCTATTTATGCTGAATGCCCCTTTTCATGTTTCTCTTCCTATTGGTGGTGGCTTCGGTGGAGTTACTGCTTGGTTTATTTTAGCTCGGCCACTAATCCTGTTGTAACTTCTGGAAAGTTGGCTTTAAGTGATTCTTTAGTTGTGGGTTTTGGTTGGTGGGTTGGCTGCTGGCTAGCTGCTAGCTAGTTATTTTTATTTAGTTTTTTGGTATAGGAACTGGATCACTATGGACTATTTTTCCTTGGATGGTTGCTTATATTAGGTATGCTAGCTATGATGGCTATGATGTTGTTGGCTTAATTAGCCTCATGTTCAATTTGATTAATTTTGATGATAACAAACAAATGCTTGGATGTTCTAATGAATATTTTTATGTGTTTCAGATATATCAATTGCTAATTACATATCCAATACATCTCACAAATTGTTAGAAGAAATTGCAAGAATAAAAGAATGAAAGGATAATGTGAAGCTCATTATTTTAGGTTATATGACTATTCATATGAGTTCTTTGGCATGAATCAATTTGCTCACAACCTAACATACTATTTTAATGAGGTTAATTTATATAAATCTTTATTTAATTAACATTCAATTATATGTTTTTTCTACATAGCAATAAAAAATTGTCAAAGTAATAAATGATCATAATTATTAAGTATAATTATTTTATTTACTTAATATAATTAGGTATTTTAATTTAATTTGCTGGTTATATGATAACTAACATATTTATATAAATTATATCATAATTTTAAATGTCACATGTCAAAATTAACAAAATATATAAAATTTTGTATTTTAGCCAAAGTCATTGTTTAATCAAAGAATTCATATCTGATTTTATCTCCATCGGATTCCTTGGATTTTTTCCTTTAAAATAAGTGGTTACATGACCCACTTTGCATTAAAATTGAATTTATTATGATTTTTAAACATTACTTGATTTTAATAATGGATGCATGCTACATGCTTTGAATATATTAAGAGCTACATTTGATTACTTTTGACTTTCCCATGTGAATAAATTTTTTTGCTGCTAAATTTAATATTTGTTTAATATAAATTATATTATTATTGAATATTAAATTATCACATGATAGCATGAGGTTTTGTATAATATATTTCTTTGAAATAATTTTTTAAATGACCTTCTTGCCTATAAATAGCCCTCATTCTCTTCATGAAAGCATCCCTCATTCAAAATTCAAAATCTCTCCAGCAAATCTAAGAGAAAATCTCTTAAATTTTCCTTCCAAGTGTTCTCCAAATATTGCAAGATCAAATCCTTGGTTTGGAAGCTTCAACATCTTCAACGAAGCAAGCCTTTTTAAATTACTTGAGTTTGTTTTCTTGATCTTAATACTTCTTAGTTGTTCATGCTATTTTCACCATCTATTTCTTTCTAATTTATACTTTTTTGGTGGATTAGTCTTTGAACATTGGTTTTCACATCAAAGTTTCTCAATCATTTTTTTTGGTGAAAAACTCTTGTGATAATTTGTAGGATCTATTTCAACTTGCTGAAATTTTTAGCTTCCTACAAATTTCTTTTGGTTTCTTGAAATATTTCTTCTTTGGTCTTATTTTGAAAGATCATTTATTCTTAGATCTATTTTAAGCATTTTAAAATAAATTATTGTGCTGAAATTATTTTCATATTTGCTAGATCTCTTTTTTTAATTGAAAGCTTACTAGCCAACTTAGATCTATCATATACTTATTTTTTTATTTTGTGATCATTAGCATTAATTGAAAGAATTTTGGTTAAAATAAATTACTCCTTGCTGAAATTTATTTTATTATGAAAAAAGAATATTGTGAATTTATTTTGAAATCATTTTGTATTATTCTACAAATTATAATAACATAAACATCCTAGTAAGATCACTTTAAGATATTTATTTTTATTAAGTGTGCATTTTGCTTGCCAAATTTTTTAAGTTGTAAAGTGATCATTTATAAGTTGTGAGATCACTTTTGAATTTGATTGCTTGGTATATTTGTGAGAGATTTACTTTATCAAAATTTATTATTTTGTATTTTTTTTGTGTTGTAAAATTTATTTTGGGGTTGTACCCTTTGTAGGAGAGTACATATTGTTGTAGGGTTGTACTGTCCGTTATAGGAGAGTACTTTTGTAAACCATTTTTCATTTAGTGGATTCCTAGCAGGGTGGTTTATGGACGAGGTGGTTTGGGGATTGGCCGAACCACGTAAAAAATGGTGCCTCTTGTCTCTATTTACTTTATTGTTTTTTATTTTTGCTGCATTTAGAATATATCTTATCATTATAAAATCAAAATCTAATTTTCTATTTAAAAATTAAAATTTAATTTTTGAAAATTTTAATATTACCCAATTAACCCCTCTTTGCTATAGTGTCTCTACATGGTATCGAGCCTAGGCTCTTTATTGGCTTAACATCCAAGAGTAAATCTTTTCACTTATTATGGCAAGGTTTCACAAAGGGTTCATTACCGAGGGACAATCCACTCATATCCACTTTTAGATAGTGTACCATTTGATTATTGGAAAAATAGAATTAGTACATTCTTAAGAGGTCAAGATGCATGATGGTATATGTTGACACATCAATATCATACACCCACGAGAAGTAAATGGCATTAAAGTAGAAAACCTTTTGAGGAATGGTCTATAGCTAAAAAAGAGAACTTGATGAATTAAATGCTAGGGCTTGTAATACTTTACATTGTGCTTTATTACGATGATTACATGAAAATTTCTATGTTAAGTAGCAAAAGAAATATGGGATAAACTTATTATAACTTATGAAGGAACTAGTGAAGTTAGAGATGCTCACATAAATAGACTTGTTCATGATTATGAGTTATTTCATATGTCTCCTTCAATCTATTTCGATATGTATACTAGATTTATGAAAATAATTAACACATTACATTCTCTTGGAAAACATATAGAATCAAGACTTAGTTTATAAGATTCTTAGATGTCTTCCAAAAGAATGGGAAGCTAAAGTAATGCTATTAGTGAAGCTAAAGATTTATCTACTTATCCACTTGATCAGCTTTTGGGTTCTTTGATAGCACATGAATAGGTTATTGCTCAAAGGGATAAGATGGATAACTCGAAAAGGAGAAGGAGAAAGGAAAAGCCATTGCACTACAAGTTGATGATAGTGATGAGCATAACACCTCTCTCGGATGGTGATTGTGATGAGGTGGTCATGCTTTCCAAAAGGCTTGGGAACTTGCTAAGGAAGAAGAATCAAAGGTATAAAAATCTAAAAATTATAAATTTCAAACTAAGAAATTTCTGTGAAGGGATCATTTGCTATCATTGTAAAAAAGCACGGACACATAAGAGGTGATTGTCCGAACTTGTTGAATCAAAGAAAAAGAAATTGATGTAAACAAAAGAAAAAATTTGAAGGAGACAAAGTACCATAAGAAGAAGACAGCTTTATAGGCCAATCTAGATTCAAATGAATCAAGTACTAGCTCATCGGATGAAGAGGTCAACATATGTCTTATGGCAAATGGAGAATCTGACTTAGATTCTCAAGAGGTATGTAATGATATATCTTATGATGAATTAGATGATGCTTTTAATGATTTAGTTATTGAATATAAAAAATTAAAAGAAAAAATACAAAACCTTAGAAAAGAACATAAAAATTTAGATATGCATTTTGTGATTTAAAATGAATGTGATAATTTAAAAGTAAAAATACTTCTTTATTAAATTGTTCCTTAGTTGTAGGTAAACTTGAAAGAGAGAATATCTTATTAAAAGCAAGATTAATTATGTTTAAAATCACAAGTTCATTATAATACTTCATCAAGAAAAACATTTAAAAAAAATTATTTGCATCATACACATCCCACTCATATACCTTATAATTATCATTCTAAATCATATGAAAACACTAATGTTTGGTGCAACTATTGCAATAAAAGGGCATATTTCATTTGATTGCTATGCACGTAAAATACAAAATACTAAGCAATCATCTTATGTATGGGTACCAAAAGGTACAAGCACTACACAAACCATGCATGCTAAATATCTTAGAATGTGGACCCAAACATGTTTGGGTTCCAAAAGTTAACATGTGAGTTTATTTTGTAGGAATGCCTTCAAAGCAAAATCAAAGAAGGCATGTGGTACTTGGACGTGGATGTTCAAGACATATGACGGGAGATAAAGATAAATTCACAACTTTAGAATCAAGTGATGGAGGATTTGTTACATATGGAGATAATGGGGAAAAATCATTGGCATTGGTTCTATTTGTAAGAATTCTATCACTTTAGATAAAGTTTTTCTAGTAGAAGGATTAAAACATAATTTAATTTCTATTAGTCAATTATGTGATAAAGGTTTGAATGTAGTATTCCATGCATCATATTGCATTATAAAAAATAATGAAAATGTTTTGCTAGTAGGAAAAGATACAAAATATTTATGTCATTGATTTAGATAGCTTTCATGATGTAAATTTAAACTTACTTTGTTTTAAAAGCACTCATGATGATATATGGTTATGGCATAGGAGACTATGTCATATTAACATGCACACACTTAATAAAATTGCTAAACTTGATTTAGTAGTTGGTTTGCCTAAATTAAATTTTCATTCAAACTATGTTTGTGATGCATGTATTCATGGTAAACATTCTAGAAGCTCATTTAAAAGTAAAAATATTGTTTCTACTTCTAGACCTCTAGAATTATTGCACATGGATTTATTTGGTCCTATTAGCACCAGCTTAGGTGGAAAAAATTATGGTTTTGTGATTGTTGATGATTTCTCTAGATATACTTGGGTTTTATTTGTAACTTACAAGGATGATGTTTTGGTGAGTTTAGAAAGTTTTCTAAATATATTCAAAGAGAACAAGGCCTTTTGATTAATAGGGTTCAAACCGATCATGGTGGCAATTTGAAAATAAATTATTTGAGGATTATTGTGATGAACATGGATTAGACATAATTTTTCTGCACCTAGAACTCCCAACAAAATGGAGTAGTAGAGAAAAAATAGAATATTAATTGAATTAAGTAGATCTATGCTTGATGAGTATAAATTGCCAAAATATTTTGCGTAAGTAAATACTGCATGTTATGTAATGAATAGGATCTATTTTAGACCAATTTTGAAGAAGACACCCTATGAATTGTTTTTTGGAAAGAAGCCTAAGATTGAACACTTTCATGTATTTGGATGTAAATGCTTTATTTTGAATAATGGAAAAGATCATTTAGGTAAGTTTGATTACAAATCGATGATGGTATTTTCTTAGGATACTCTCTTTCTAGTAGAGCTTATAGAGTTTACAATAAAGAAAAATGATTGTAGAAGAATCAATACATGTTATTTTTGATGAAAATTTGATTGATCCTATTAGAAATGAAGTGATTGATGAAGAGATTGATAACTTTAAGAAAATATCTTTAGAAGATAATATGGATGATTCATTGCCTAAAGAATGGAAATATAATAAAATCATCCAAAGGAACTAATTATAGGAGATCCTTCAAAAGAGTTATGACTAGAAGACATAGTAGAGAAGTTGTAGATCATTCGATTTTTATCTGAGGTTGAACCAAAAAATTTAGAAGAAGCATTAAATGATAATTTTGGATTATTGCTATGGAAGAGGAGTTGAATCAATTTGTAAGAAATGATGTTTGGGAATTAGTCCCAAGACCCCAAGATCAAAATGTCATTGGAACAAAATGGATCTTTAGGAATAAGCTAGATGATTGGTTGTATTGTTAGAAATAAAGCTAGGTTAGTTGCACAAGGTACACACAAGTTGAAGGTATAGATTTTGAAGAATCTTTTGCACCCATAGTAAAGACTAGAAGCTATCAGTTACTCCTTGCTTATGCTTATTTTTAGAAATTTTAAACTTTTCAAATGGATGTCAAAAGTGCATTTTGAATGGATTTATTGACCAAAATGTATTTGTAGAGCAACCACCTAGATTTGAGAGCCTTGATTTTCCAAATCATGTGTATAAATTAAAGAAAGCCTTATATGGTTTAAAACAGGCTCTCTTGGTATGATAGGTTAAGTAACTTTTGATAGATCATGGATTTAGAAAGGCGAGTAGATACCACCTTATTCCTTAAGAGCATAGATAATGATTTGATTGTGGTACAAGTGTATGTAGATGATATATTATTTGGAAGTACAAATGAATCTTTATGCCATGAGTTCTCATCTTTGATGTCTAAAGAGTTTGAAATGAGTATGATGGGAGAACTTAATTTTTTCTTAGGTCTTCAAGTGAAGCAACAAGAAAATGGCACATTCATCTGTCAAACTAAGTATATAAATGAATTTCTTGAGAGGTTTGACATGAAAAGATTTAAATCTAGTAAAACTCCTATGAGCCCATCTATAAAATTGGATTTAGATGAATTAGGAAAATGTTGATCAAAAACTTTATAGGAGTATGATAGGTTCACTTTTATACCTTGCCGCTAGTAGGCTATTATGTTTGTTGTTTGTTTGTGTGCTCATTTTCGCCAACCCAAAGAATCTCATTTAATAGCGCCGTATCTTCGGTATTTGATAGGCACTACTAGGTTAGGTTTATGGTATCCTAAAAATTCTTTATCATGTGATTTGATTGCTTATTGATGCGATTTCCGGATGCAAAGTAGATAAAAAACCGCACATGTCATTTTAGGATCATCACTTGTGTCTTGGTCATCTAGGAAACAAAATTTTATAGCTTTATCCACTAGGTGAGTACATAGTGCAGAAGTTCTATTGCTCGTCCTTTGGTTAAAGCAACAATTAGAAGATTTTGGTATTAAGCAAGATCACATTCTAGTTCAGACAATACTAGTGCTATTAGTTTGACTAAAATCCTATCCGACTCATGAACCAAGCATATAGAAATTAGACATCATTTTATTAGGGATCATGTTTTGAAAGGTGATGTTAATATTAATTTTATTAGCACCATTTACAAATTAGATATTAATTTTACGTAAGAATGTTTTGTACTTTAAGATGCTTGGAATGTTAGATCCTAATATTTAAAATTGTATGTAGTTTGTTCTCACTTTTGATGTTGTCAAAAGAAGAGTAAAGAGTTAATATTAAGTCTATTTAATGCATACATTTAGTAAACATTATTCATCTCATATGCATAAATTTTTTTTAATAGAATTTCTTTCAAAACTATGATGAAAGGTCAATTTGCACCTTCATCAAAATCAATACCCAACATTAGTTTGTCATCATCAAAAGGGGAGATTGTTGGCTTAATTAGCCTCATGTTCAATTTGATTAATTTTGATGATAAAAATAAATGCTTGGATGTTCTAATGAATATTTTATGTGTTTGATATATCAATTGCTAATTACATATCCAATACATCTCACAAATTGAGAAGAAATTGCAAGAATAAAAGAATGAAAGGGATAATGTGAAGCTCATGATTTTAGGTTATATGACTATTCATATGAGTTCTTTGGCATGAATCAATTTGCTCAACCTAACATACTATTTTAATGAGGTTAATTTATATAAATCTTTATTTAATTAACATTCAATTATATGTTTTTCTACATAGCAATAAAATTGTCAAAGTAATAAATGATCATAACTATTAAGTATAATTATTTTATTTACTTAATATAATTAAGTATTTTAATTTAATTTCTGGTTATATGATAACTAACATATTTATGATTATATATAAATTATATCATAATTTTAAATGTCACATGTCAAAATTAACAAAATATATAAAATTTTGTATTTTAGCCAAAGTCATTGTTTAATCAAAGAATTCATATCTGATTTTATCTCCATCGGATTCCTTGAATTTTTCCTTTAAAATAAGTGGTTACATGACCCACTTTGCATTAAAATTGAATTTATTATGATTTTTAAACATTACCTGATTTTAATGGATGCATGCTACATGCTTTAAATATATTAAGAGCTACATTTGATTACTTTTGACTTTCCCATGTGAATAGCCGAATTTTTGCTGCTAAATTTAATATTTGTTTAATATAAATTATATTTTTATTGAATATTAAATTATCACATGATAACATGAGGTTTGTATAATATATTTCTTTGAAATAATTTTTTAAATGACCTTCTTGCCTATAAATAGCCCTCATTCTCTTCATGAAAGCATCCTCATTCAAAATTCAAAATCTCCAACAAATCTAAGAGAAAATCTCTTAAATTTTCCTTTAAGTGTTCTCCAAATATTGCAAGATCAAATTTGGCTTCAACATCTTCAACGCAAGCCTTTTACTTGAGTTTGTTTTCTTGATCTTACTTCTTAGTTGTTCATGCTATTTTCACCATCTATTTCTTCTTTATAATTTATCTTTTGGTGGATTAGTCTTTGAACATTGGTTTTCACATCAAAGTTTCTCAATCATTTTTTTTGGTGAAAACTCTTGTGATAATTTGTAGATCTATTTCAACTTGCTGAAATTTTTAGATTCCTACAAATTTCTTTGGTTTCTTGAAATATTTCTTCTTTGGTCTTATTTTGAAAGATCATTTATTCTTAGATCTATTTTAAGCATTTTAAAATAAATTATTGTGCTGAAATTATTTTCATTTTTGCTAGATCTCTTTTTAATTGAAAGCTTACTAGCCAACTTAGATCTATCATATAAATTTATTTTATTTTGTGATCATTAGCATTAATTGAAAGAATCTTTTGGTTAAAATAAATTACTCCTTGCTGAAATTTATTTATTATGAAAAGAATATTGTGAATTTATTTTGAAATCATTTTGTATTATTCTACAAATTATAATAACATAAACATCCTAGTAAGATCACTTTAAGATATTTATTTTTTATTAAGTGATTTTGCCAAATTTTTTAAGTTGTAAAGTGATCATTTATAAGTTGTGAGATCACTTTTGAATTTGATTTTTGGTATATTTGTGAGAGATTTACTTTATCAAAATTTATTATATTTTTTTTTTTGTGTTGTAAAATTTATTTTGGGGTTGTACTGCCTTTAGGAGAGTACATATTGTAGGTTGTACTCATCCCGTTATAGGAGAGTACTTTTGTAAACCATTTTTCATTTAGTGGATTCCTAGCCGTGGGTGGCTGGACGAGGCATTTTGGGGTTTGAACCAGTAAAATCGTGGTGCCTCTTGTCTCTATTTACTTTATTTTTATTTTTTGCATTTAGAATTATATCTTATCATTATAAAATCAAAATCTAATTTTCTATTTAAAAAATTAAAATTTAATTTTGAAAATTTTAATATTACATCTTGTGCTATAGTGTCTCATGTTTCTATATCTTCTTTCCGGTTGGTAGCATGCATGATTGTAACTCTTCTCATAAAGTTTGGATGCATATTATTGTTGCCTTGAGATTATCTTATCTAAGTCTAGCCTTCTCTTCTCAACTAAATTGTTTACTTTATCTTTTCCTTTGAGCTATGACCATTACCTTTGTAGTGTTTTGCAGATTTCTTTTGTAGTTTGGAACTTCACAGATGGAATGATCTTTACTTAGTCAACTCAAGTACTGTTGATGTGGATCTTGCTTATCTTGACTTCTCAAAGAGATCATGAGATGATGATGACTAGTCTTTTTACCGCTTTCTTGAGTTATATTTGTCTTATTTTGTGTCTTTCTCATTTGCTTTGGTGTTGTATTTTAATTATTTTTTCCATTGTACTTAGATGGGGTTTAGCTCTAGGTTTGTTGTAGATAAAGCAAAACTTTGAGCTTTACTCCTTTTAATGACATTGTATCCTTATTTTATGGTTATAAAATTCTAACTTTCCTTTAAAAAAAACCTAAACACTAAACACCACTAACCCTAAACCCCAAACCCTAAATCAAAATTAAAACCTAAACCTAAACTAAAATAAAACTTAAAAATAAAATAAATAATAAAAAACCTAAATCAAAATATAATAAAAAATAAAATTGACCTTAACAAAACCCTAAACCTAAACCTAAACCTAAAAAGAAAAAAAAACTAAACTAAAATTAAATAAATAAAAACCTAAACTAAAGTAAAAAAAATAAAAAACTTAAATAAAATAAAAACTAAATAAAAACCTAAACCTAAAAAACAAACCTAAAAATAAATAATAAATAAAACCTAAACCCACAATAAAAAAAAAATAAAATAAACCAAAACCTAAACTAAATAAACTAAACTAAAATAAATAAAACCTAAACCTAAACCTAAAATAAACTAAACCTAAACCTCAACCTAAACTAAATAAAATAAACTAAAATAAACCTAAACCTAAACTAAAAAATCATAAAATAAACCTTAAATAACCTAAACCTAAATAAAATAAAAATAAAACCTAAACCTCAACAAAATAAAAGATAAATCCTAAACCTAAAAAAAAATAAATAAAATAAAAAACTAAAAAAATGAAATTAAACCTAAAACCAAAACTTAAAAATAACTAAAATAAAAGCTTAAATTAAATAAACTAAATTAAACTAAACAAAATAAAATAAACCTAAAAAAAATAAAATAAATAAACCTAAACATAGCAGTTTAGTTAATTAAAAAATAAAAATAAAAAATACCTAAACATAAATAAAGAAAACTCTAAACCCTAAACACAAAAGCCTACAACCTTAAACCCTAAACCCTAAATTCCAATCCCTAAACCCTAAATCGTAAAACCTAAAAACCTAAAAACCTAAAAACCTAAACCTAAATTAAATAAAACCTAAAAATAAAATAAATAAAAAACCTAAACATAAATAAAATAAAAAATATAAAAAAAAACCAAAATTAAAACCTGAACCTAAACCTAAACCTAAACCTAAAAATAAAATAAAATAAAAATTAAAAACTAAACTAAAATAAAATAAATAAAAACCAAAAATAAACTAAAAATAAAAAATAAACCTAAAAAAAAAACTAAATATAAAAAAAACTAAACATAAAATAAAAATAAAATAAACTTAAAATAAATTAAAATAAAAACTAATTAAAAACCTAAACCTTAAAAATAATCCTAAAATAAATAAAATAAGAACTAAACCTAAGCTAAAGTAAAAAAATAAAACATAAAAGTAAACTTAAAATAAAACCAAAAAACTAAAAAAAAAATAAAACCTAAAACCTAATCCTAAAAAAATAAAACAAACCTAATAAAATATATATAATAAAACTAAATTAAAAGTAAACTAAACCTAAACCATAAACCAAAAATAAAGAACCTAAACTAAAATAAATAAACCTAAAATAAATAAACTAAAACAAAATTAAAATAAACCTAAATAAAAAGAGAAAATAAAATAAATTACAATAAATAAAAATAAACTAAATAATAAACCTACTAAATATAATTTAAAACTAAACTAAACAAAAAACCTAAAACCTTAAACCCTAAGTCCTAAAATTAAACCTAAACTCTAAACTAAACCTAAACTCTAAACCAAACCCTAAAACCATAAACCTAAATAACTAAACTAACCTAATATAAACCTAAACCATAAAAGAAACCATACACTAAACCCTAAACCATAAACTAAACAAACTAGACCTATCCCTAAACTAAACCTAAACTAACCACTAAACCCTAAACCTAAACCTAAACTTTAAACCTAAACCCTAAACTCTAAATCCTAAACTTTTTTACTTTTCCCTATATGTAAATTCTAGCTTTGGTTAGCTGGGTTCTTATAGCTTAGGTTTACTTTTTTTTCATCCTATTTGTCATCTTTTCATCTATTTCTCATGGATGATATAGTTTCGCTCATTTTATTCTTTTTTCTAATTGGTTTGTTCTTCTCTTTAAATCAAATTACTTTTACTTTTTCATGGTTGGATGGTGGCCATGCTAGTGGGAAATGTTATTGCCTAGGACTTATTTTGAAGAATTTCTTGGCTATTATTTTAGGTTTGCCTCCCAATTCCTTGTGGTTTATTGCTGGATGCTTCCTTTGCCTTGGTTTTGTGTTTGGCAATTCTTCTGGGATTAACCTTTGATGGGTGCATTATTTTCAACACATTTTGTGATGTTGTTATGCTTCATGTAAGTTTAGTCTTAGTTAATGTTTGGTTTTGGTAGGTCCTACCTAAACTCTATTCCTTTCTATGTGCTTCTTGAACCTCTATTGTGGTGCTTTATTGGTTTTACTTTTCCTTGGTTGTAAGGATACTTCCTTATTGGTTACATATGATGGGATGTTCTTGGTGGTTTCCTATGGCTATTTTACTTTGGTGGTTGAGCTTTTTGTCCTAATCTTGGTTATTTTTTCCTTGTTCTTTTCCTTCTTCTTGGACAATTTCAGAGCCTTTGTTGTGTTGGACAAACCATTATTAATCTTTTTGGATTGAACTTTTGGTGGTCACCTCTCCTTTTGTGTGACTGTTTGTCGGTGATTTACAACTTATGTTTCCATTGATTCTCATTTTTCAGCTATTTAGTCATTTGTGGTTGCTCACCCTAGTTTGGCTTTGGTGACCGCTACTTGTTTTTTGGCTGAGGGTCCTATCTTAGTTTGGTAGCTCTTCTTATTAATCTTTGTATGGTTCTAGTTTTCCATAGTTTGAGCTTGATGGGTATATAATGGTTGTTATTTGTTTGACTTGGTTCTAGCATCTCTTTGGGTTTGTGATGATTCTTGGTTTTGTTTAGTCCTAGTAGTTGGTTAAACTGCTTTTTAATGGTGCAAGATCTAACTACACTCATACCTTGATGTTTCTTATATCGCTAATGAAAGTTTTGATATTACTCACCTCTTCTATCTGGCTATCATTACATATGATTGTAACCCTTCTTATAAAGTTTGAAGCTCATATGTATTGTTGCCCTTGAGATGACCCTAAATGAGTAGCCTCTTTCCTCTCTCATTTCCTTCATCCTAATCTTTAGCTATGACTTTTGCCTTTGTAGTGTTGCAAATCTCTTATAGGTTGGAACTTAAGAGGAGTGGTCATACTCTAACCCAAGTGTTGTTGCTGGATCTTGTTTACCTTGCTTAAAGAAATCATGAACCGACTTATTCTTTTACTATTTTCAATATTTATTTTAGTCTTACTGTGTCTTTTTTTTTCTTGTATTTGCTCTTTTGTTTTTTTTTTCTAAAATTTAGATAAATTTAGTTTTAGGTTTCTTGTAGCTCTAAGAGCAAATAATTTTTTTTAAGGACATTTTTTATGGTAATAAAATTAACTCCTCCCTCCCCACCCACAATAAAAATAAAAAAAAAATAAACCTAAATAAACCTAAATAAACCCTAAACCCAAATAAAACTAAATTAAACCTAACCCTAAACCCTAAACCTAAACCTAAACCTAAAACTAAACTCTAAACCCTAAACTAAATAAAATACACCTAAAATCCTAAATCCTAAACACTAAACCCTAACCCTAAATCTTAACCCTAAACCAAACCCTAAACCTAAACCTAAAGTAACTAAATAAATTTAAAAAATAAACCTAAACATTAAAACCTAATAAACCTAAACCAAAACCCTAATAATAAACTTTGATGACAAAACATCAAATACTATTTGGTGGTTGAGTATGGAGGCAATACATGGAGGATCTAAAGGTGGACATGGAGGTGGTTGTCGATGATGGTATGGAGGTGGAGGAGCGAGGTTACAAGCAAAGAGATCGTGATATCATGATCCGCTACTCAAGAAGACTGGTTCTCATGGGAACTAGAGAAACTAGAGAATCCGACTACTACTTATGGAACTATTTCTGTATAGTAGAGATAGTTCTAGTTATATAGGGTTTTTGATTTACTCTATGTGTGCTCAATTGTGATCTATGTTATCTCTTCTAGCTTAGAAAACTTGGTGTGTTACTTGGTTGATGAAATCTAAAAGAAGAAATGTTGAATATGAATTTGTTCCCTATAAAATTTCAAAACCTAAAACTAAACTAAAACTCAACCCTAAACCTAAAACCTAAACCCTAAACCCCAACCTAAACTAAATAAACCCTAAATAAAACCCTAAACCCTAAATAAAATAAAACCTAAACCTAAAACCTAAACCTAACCTAAACCTAAACTAAAATAAACCTAAACCTAAACTAAAATACCTAAACTAAATAAAACCTAAAAATAAAATAAATAAAAACTTAAACTAAAATAAAATAAAATAAAACCTAAACTAAACTAAAAAATAAAAAGCGTACATAAAATAAAAACTAAGCCTAAAATAAAATTAAAATAAATTAAGAACTAAATAAAAACCTAAACCTAAAAAATAAACATAAAAATAAAACCTAAAAATAAATAAAAAATAAACCTAAAACTAAAAAAAAAAATAAACCTAAAATAAAAATAAAATAAACCTAAACTAAAACTAAAAAAACAAAAATCAAAATAAATAAAACCTAAACCTAAACCTAAACCTAAATAAACTAAACCTAAACCTAAACCTAAAAAAATAAAACCAAAAATAAATCTAAACCTAAACTAAAATAAAACCTTAAAATAATAAAAACCTAAACCTACACCTAAAAGAATAAAATAAAACTTAAACCTAAACCTAAAAAAAAATTAAAACTTAACAAAAAAAAATAAAATAAAATAAAACTAAACTTAAAATAAACCTAAACCTAAAACTAAACAAAAATAGAAAACCTAAACTAAAATAAACAAAAACAAAATAAATAAACTAAACTAAATAAAAATAAAAATAAAAAATAAAATAAACAAAATAAACCTAAACCTGTTAGTTTATATAATTTTAAAAAATAAAATTAATAAAAATAATAGAAATAAAAGAAACCCCCTAACCCTAAACCTAAACACTAAAACCTTAAACCTAAACCCTAAACCCTAAATCCTAAAACCTACAACCCTAAACACTAAACCCTAAACCTCAAACCCTAAACCCTAAAACCCTATACCCTAAACCCTAAACCCTAAGCACTTAAAAATCTAAATCTAAATTAAATAAAACCTAAAAATAAAATAAAAAACTTAATCCGAAATGAAATAAAAACCTAAACTAAAACATAAACCTAAACCTAAACTTAAAAATAAAATAAAAATAAAAAATAAAAAAAAAAAAATAAAATAAATTAAACCTAAACTAAACTAAAAATATACCTAAAAAATAAAACCTAAATAAATAAAAAACTAAATAAATAAAAATTTAACAAACCTAAAATAAAATAAAAAAAATTAAATAAAATAAACCTAAAATAAATAAAAAATAAAACCAAAACCCTAAATAAAAAAAATAAACCTAAATAAACAAAATAATAAAATAATAAACCTAAACTAAAAAATAAACTAAACTAAAATAAATAAAACCAAAAACTAAACATAAAATAAATGAAACCTAAACCCTAAACTAAATATAATAAATTAAACTAAAATCTAAACTTAAACTAATTTTTTTACCTAAAATAAACCTAAAATAAAACCCAACACTTAAACCTAAAATATAAACCTACATAAACCAAAAAAAATAAAAAAAATAAAACCTATACCTAAAAAAATAAAATAAAAAATAAACTAAACTAAAAAAATAAACATAAACCTAAACCTAAACCTAACAAATAAACTAAAATAAAACCTAAACTAAAATATAAACTAAACTAAATAAAAAATAAAAAATAACCTTAAATAAAAAATAAATAACATGAACTAATAAAAATAAAATAAATTAACTAAATAAACTCAATAAACCTGCTAGTTTATATAAAAAACCCACTAAACCTAAAAAACCTAAACCCTAAACCTAAACCCTAAAACCTATAAACCCTAAACCCTAAACCTTAAACTTATAAACCCTAAACCCTAAAACCCTAAACCTAACCTAAACCTAAACCCTCCTTAAATAAAACCCAAAACCCAAAACCCAAAACCTAACAACCCTACTATAAAATCCAAACCCTAAACCCTAAACATATTTTCACTTTGGCTAGGTTGGTTATATATTTTTCCTTTTTTTTGTTGGTTTATTCCTACCTCGGGTTCCTATCTTCCAAACTAGGTTTGTTTTTTTTGGCTATCTTTGCTTTTCTTTTGGGTTGCCTATTCACATTTTATTGGATACCTCTTTTTTTCCTTTGTTTGGTTGGTTCTCCTGGATTAAATTTTTTGTTACATCTATTATTAGATATTTTGTGGTTATTATACTCTTAGACTTATTAAGTTTCTATATTTTTTTCTTATTTTATTGTGGTTTTTATTTACCTTGTGTGTGGTACTTATTGTTTTGCATTTCCTGGTTATTCTTTTTGTTGGTTACTTATGATATTATTCTCTTGGGTTGCCATGGCTATTTAGTTTAGCTGGTTTGGTTAGGACTTAGTTGTCCTAATCTAGTTTGATTTTTTTCCTATATCTTTCCTCCTATAATTTGTTGAGCCTTTTGTTGTTTGCTAAATTATTGGTCCCTAGATATGGTTTATATCCTTCTACCTTTCTATTTTGTGTTTTGTTTTATCTTCTAAAATATTTGCAAATATGTTTCCTTATATTTTTCTTTGTGCTATTTATTCATTTTGGTTGTTTATTTGGCTATGATTCTACTTGTTCCTACTTATTTTGGTTTGTTGGCTATTTATTAATTAGCATTATTCTTGTTGATGGTAGTTTTACTTTTCTTTGTTTTTAATAGTATAAATAAATTGTTGGCATAATTCTACCTAAACCTGATTTCCTAACCATTGTGGTTTTGCTTCATGGCTAGTTTTAGTCAGGTGCTCCTTGTTTAATGGTGCAAGATCTAACTATGAATGCCTTAGATGTTTGCTAATGGTATCAAAAAGTTATGATATTTGATCTCACTTCCATCCTTGGTAATTACATAAGATTAACTCACTTTTATGTTTGATTATTGTGAGATTACCTTAAATGAGCTAAATTGCTTTAATTTATCCTTTTCCTTCATCCTTATCCTTTTTTTGACTTGCCTAAACTAAAATTTCTAACCAAAAAATATGTTACTCCAAACCTAAGTGTTAACCCCATATCCCTAAAATCATAACCCTAACTATCCTTTATTTTCAAATAGTCTACCCTATGTCTTATGATTTTTATCTATTGTAGCTAGTTTCTAACCTATAAATATAAAGTAGCTAAAATAATTTTGAGCTATTTTAAATTATACCTATATTGTAATAAAATTCTAAACTTTAAAAAAAAACTAAAAAACCTAAACCCTAAACTAAACACTAAACCCTAAATGCTAAACCTAAAACCCTAAACCCCTAAATAATAAACCTAAACTAAACCTAAACTAAACCCCTAACCTAAACCTAAAATAAAACACTAAACCTAAACCTTAAAGCATAAAACCTAAAACTAAAACCTAAACTAAAATAAACCCTAAACCTAAATCTAAATAAAAATAAAAATAAACCTAAAACCTAAAAACCTAAACCTAAACCTAAACCCAAAATTAACCTATGATAAACTAAACCAAAAATAAATAATAAACTAAATATAAAACCTAAAAACTATAAAATAAACCTATAAAATAAACTAAAAATATGAATCCTAAAATATTAAACCTAAAATAAAATAAACTAAATCTAAAAAATGTCCTAAAAAAAATAAACTAAAACTAAATAAAATAAACTCTTATAAAACTGTGCTCTTGATGAAATCAAAAGTAAATGTAATGTAACACCCTAAAAAAAAAGAACCAAACCTAAACCCAAACTAAAACCTAAATCATAAACCTAAACCCAAACCCTAAACCTAAACCTAACCTAAAACCCTAAACCCTAAACCCTAAACCTAAACCCAAAACCTAAACTATAAACCCTAAACCTAAACTAAACCCTAAACCTAAACCCTAAACCCTAAAAAACTAAAAAACTAAACCTAAACTATAACCTAAAATAAAATAAATAAATAAACCTAAAACTAAAATAAAATAAAACTAAACTAAACCTAAACCTAAACTCTAAATATAAATCCTAAAAAGAAAATAAAATAAAAATAAAACTAAACTAAAATTAAATAAATAAAACCTAAACTAAACTAAAAAATAAAACTCAAAAAACTAAATAAAATAAAAACTAAACCTAAAATATAAATAAAATAAATAAACCAAAATAAAACCTAAAAAAATAAACTTAAAAAAAATAAACTTAAACCCTAAACTAAAAAAAACCTAAACCTAAAATAAAATAAAATAAACCTAAACCTAAAAAAAAATAAACCTAAACCTAAAATAAACTAAATCTAAACTAAAAAATAAAAAAAACTAAATTAAACCAAACTAAAAAATAAAAAATAAAATAAACAAAAATAAACCTAAACTATCTAAAAAATAAAATAAAACCTAAACCTAAACCAAAAAAAAACCTAAACCTAAAAAAATAAAATAAAAAATAAAACTAAAAAATAAAATAAACTAAATAAAAAATAAATAAAAAAAATAACCTAAACTAAAATAAATAAAACTAAAATAAATAAACCTAAACTAAATAAATATAAAATAAACTAAATAAAATAAAAATAAAATAAACTAAATTAAATAAAAAATAAACTAAATAAAATAAAATAACTCTAAAATTAAATAAAATAAAATAAATAAAATAAAAATAAACTAAACCCTAAACCAAAACCTAAACTAAAAGAACTTAAACCTAAACCTAAACTAAAACCCTAAACCCTAAACCCTAAAAAACCTAAAACTAAACCCTAAAACCCTAAACTAAAACCTAAACCCTAAACCTAAACTAAATTTAAACTAAAAAAAACCTAAATTTAAACCTAAACCTAAACCCTAAAATAAACTAAACTAAAACTTAAACCTAAACCTAAACCCTAAACCCTAAACTTAAACCTAATAAACCTAATAAATAATAAAATAAAATAAATAAACCTAAACCTAAACTAAAATAAAATATAAATAAATAAATAAAATAATAAACTAAAATAAAATAACCTAAAATAAATAAACCTAAAATAAAACTAAAAAAATAAAAATAATAAAAAAATTAAATAAAACCTAAACCTAAAAAAAAATAAACCTAAAAATAACCCTAAAAATAAAATAAACTAAACCTAAAAATAAACCTAAAATAAAAATAAAATAAACAAAATAAAAAATAAACCTAAACAAAAAATAAACTAAACTAAAAAATAAAACCAAAACCTAAACCTAAACCTAAACTAAATAAAATAAAAAATAAACTAATAAACCTAAGCATAAACTAAAAATAAAACCAAAAAATAAACCTAAAAAAAAACAAACCTAAACCTAAAAAAAATAAAATAAAAAAACCTAAACCTAAACTAAAATAAAATAAACCTAAAAAAATAAAAAAATAAAAAAACTAAACCTAAAATAAAAAATAAATAAAAAAATAAACTAAATAAAATAAAATAAATAAACTAAATAAATAAAATAAATAAACTAAATAAACCAAAACTTATAAAATTTAAAATAACCTTAAACCTAAACCTAAACCCTAAAACCCTAAACCCAAACCCTAAACCTATAAACCTAAACCTTAAACCTAAACCTAAACCTAAACCTTACACCCTAAACCCAAAACCCTAAACCTAAACTTAAACCTAAACTTAAACCTAAACCTAAACACTAAACCTAAACCTAAACCTAAACTAACCTAAACTAAACTAAACTTAAACTTAAAACTCCTAAACCTTAAACTAAATAAAATAAATAAAATAAACTAACTAAAACCTAAACCTTAAACTCCTAAATATAAATAAAATATAAATAAAATAAACCTAATTAAATAAATAAAACCTAAATTAAAATAAAATAAACTAAAATAAAATTTAAATAAAATAAAAACCATAAAATAAAATAAATAAAAAACCTAAACCTAAAATAAACCTAAAATAAACCTAAAAATAAATTAAATAAACCTAAACCCTAAACTAAAATAAACCTAAAAATAAAATAAAAATAAAATAAACAAAATAAATAAAATAAACCTAAATAAAATAAAATAAAATAAAAAAACCTAAACCTAAACCTAAACCTAAACCTAAACAAAATAAAAAATAAAAATAAACTAAAATAAACTAAATAAACTAAAAATAAAAAAATAAATAAAATAAAACCTAAAATAAACTAAATAAAATAAAATAAAATAAACCTAAATAAAATAAAAATAAAATAAACTTAAAATAAATAAAAAAATAAAACTAAACCTAAAACCTAAACCTAAAAAAAAAAATAAAAAAATAAATTAACTAAAAAAAAAACTAAATAAAATAAAAATAAAATAAAACCTAAACTATATTAATTTAAAAAATAAAAAACCTAAAATAAACCTAAAATAAACTAAATAAAAATAAACTAAATAAAATAAAAAAATAATAAACCTAAACCTAATAAAAAATCTAAAATAAACCTAAACCTAAACCTAAAACTAAATAAAATTAAAATTAAACTAAAAAATAAAATAAATAATAAACCTAAAATTAAACCTAAAATAAACCTAAATAAAAATAAAAAAATAAATATAAATAAACTAAATAAATAAAAAATATAAAAAAAAATAAAATATAAATATAAATAAACTAAATAAACTAAACTAACCTAAAATTTAAACTTAAAAATCCTAAACCTAAACTTAAACCTAAACCTAAACCTAAATCATAAACCCAAACCTAAACCCTAAACCTAAACCCTAAACCCTAAAAAACTAAAACTAAACCTAAACTAAATAAAACCTAAAATAAAATAAACAAAATTAAATCTAAAAATAAATAAAATAAAATAAAACCTAAACTAAAACCTAACTTAAACCTAAACTAAAAAAATAAAATAAAAAAATAAAAACTAAACCTAAATAATAAAAAATAAAAAAAAAAAAATAAAATAAATAAAAAAAACCTAAATAAAATAAAATAAAAATTAAAATAAAATAACTAAAATAAATAAATAAAATAAAAAACTAAAAAAAATAAAATAAATAAAATAAAAAAATAAAATATAAATAAAATAAAAAAATAAAAAAAAATAAAATAAACCTAAACCTAAACTATAAATTAAAAAATAAAAAAACCTAAACTAAACCAAAAAAATAAAATAAACCTAAACCTAAATAAAATAAAAATAAAACTAAAAATAAAACATAAACTAAATAAATAAACTAAAATAAATAAATTAAAAAACCTAAACCTAAACAAATTAAAATAAATAAAACCTAAACCTAAAAAAATAAAATAAACCTAAACCTAAACCTAAAATAAAATAAAATAAATAAACTAAATAAATAAAATAAATAAAATAAATAAAAATAAACAAAAAATAAAAAAATAAAATAAACTAAATAAACTAAACCAACCATTTAATAAAAAAAACCAAACTAAATAAACCCTAAACCATAAATCAAACTAAACCTAAACCTAAAATAAACTAAACCCTAAAACCTAAACTTAAACCCTAACTAAACTAAACCTAAATAAACCCTAAATAAAACCTAAAACCTAAACCTAAACCCTATAAACTTAAACCCTAAATTAAACCTAAACTAAAACCCTAAACCCTAAACCCTAACCTAAACTAAACTAAACCTTAAATTAAATAAAAAACCAAACTTAAAATATATAAAATAAAAAATAAAAAAATTAAAAAACTAAAATAAAAAATAAACCAAAAAAATAAAAAAATAAACCAAAATAAAAAAAAAATAAAAACTAAAATAAATAAAAAATAAAATAAAATAAATAAACTAAATAAACCTAAACTAAACTAAAAAAAAAATAAAAAATAAAAAAAAAAATAAAATAAAAATAAATAAAAAAAAATAAATAAAAAATAAAAAATAAATCTAAATAAAAAAATAAAAAACCTAAACCTAAACTTTAAATAAAACCTAAAACCCTAAACTAAATTAAAAAATAAAACCTAAACCTAAAATAAAATAAACTAAACCTAAATAAAATAAAAATAAAATAACCAAAATAAATAAAAAATAAACCCTAAACCTAAACCTAAAACCCTAAAAAACCCTAAACCCTAACCTAAACTAAAACTAAACCCTAAACCTAAACCCTAAACTCTAAACCCTAAACTAAAACCTAAAAAACCTAAACCCTAAACCTAAACCCTAAACCTAAACCTAAAACCTAAACCCTAAACCTAAACCTAAACCTAAACCTAAAACTAAAACCTAAACCCTAAACCTAAACCCTAAACCCTAAACCCTAAATAAAAACTAAAATAAAATATAAAAAAATAAAATATAAAAATAAAAAACCTAAACTAAAAAATAAAAAAATTAAACCTAAAATAAAATAAAACTAAACTAAAAAATAAAAAAATAAAAACTAAAATAAATAAAAAATAAAAAAATAAAATAAACCTAAAATAAAAAAATAAAATAAATAAAAATAAAATAAACCTAAAAAAAAATAAAAAATAAAAAATAAAATAAATAAAAAATAAAATAAACCTAAATAAATAAAATAAATAAAATAAATAAAATAAACCTAAAATAAATAAAATAAATAAATAAACCTATAAAATAAAAAATAAATAAAATAAAATAAACTAAATAAATAAACTAAAATAATAAAATAAATAAACCTAAATAACTAAACTAAAATAAAATAAAATAAATAAAAATAAACTAAAAATAATAAATAAAACTAAACTAAACCTAAAAAAAAACTAAACTAAAAAATAAAACCTAAAAAAAAACCTAAACAAACTAAAAAATAAATAAACCTAAAATAAATAAAATAAAATAAAATAAATAAATAAACCTAAAAAAAAATAAAATAAAATAATAAAAAAAAAAATAAATATAAGACTAAACCTAAAAAAAAAAAAAGATAAATAACCTAAACTAAAATAAATAAATAAAATAAATAATGAAATAAATATAAAAAATAAACCTAAATAAAATAAAAATATAAAATAAATAAAAAATAAACTAAATAAACCTATAAACTTAATTTAAAAAAACCCTAAACCTATATTAAACCCTAAACCCTAAACGCTAACCCCTTAAACCCAAAATGCTAAACCCTTAAAAAAGCTAAACTTAAACCCAAAAAAAATAAATCTAAACTTAAAAATAAACTAAAATAGAAAACCTAAACTAAAATAAATAAACCTAAAATAAATAAACTAAACTGAGGAAAATAAAAAATAAACCTAAACTCAAATAAACAAAAATAAACTAAATAAGCTACATAAACCTAAACATACAAATTTAACAAAAAAACTCTAAACCCTAAATAACTAAACCTTAAACCCTAAAACTAACCCTAAACCTAAAACCCTAAACCCTAAACCTACAACCCTAAACCTGAAACCCTAAACCTAAAACCTTAAACTCAAAACCTAAAACCCTAAACCCTAAACCCTAAACCTAAAACTAACCTTAAACCCTAAACCAACTACCCTAAACATACAACCCTAAACCCTAAAACCCTAAACCCTAAACCCTAAACCTAAACCTTAAACCCTAAACCCTAAACAAAAAATAAAATAAAATAAAATAAAACCTAATCTAAAACCTAACCTAAACCTAAACCTAAAATAAAAATAAAATAAAAAAAATTAAACTAAAATAAAATAAATAAAACCTAAACTAAACTAAAAAAAATCAAATAAACCTAAAATAAAACCTAAATAAAATAAAAGCTAAACCTAAAATAAAATAAAATGAACCTAAGATAAAATAAAGTAAAACTAAATAAAACTAAACCTAAAAAATAAACCAAAAATAAACCTAAAAAAATAGAAAAAAATCATAAACCCTTAACTAAAAAAAACCTAAACCTAAACCTAAACTAGAAAAAACTAAACTAAAATAAATAACACCTAAACCTAAACCTAATAAAAAAAACTAAACTAAAATAAATAACACGTAAACCTAAACCTAAAATAAACTAAACTTATACCATAAACTAAATAAAATAAACTAAAAATAAAATAAAATTAACCTACAAAAAACATAAACCTAAACTCAAAAAAAAAATAAAACCTACTAAACTTAAAAAATAAAAAAAAACCTAAACCTAAAAAAGTAAAATAAAATAAAACTAAGCTAAAAAATAAAAATAAACCTAAACCTACACCTAAAAAATATTCTAAAATAAAAACCTAAACTAAAATAAATAAACCTAAAATAAATAAACTAAACTAAATAAAACTAAAAAATAAACCTAAATAAAAATAAAAAATAAAAAAACTAAAATAAATAAAAAATAAACTAAATAAACTAACTAAACCTAAACCTACTAGTTTACTTAATTTAAAAAATAAACCTAAACCTAAAATAAACTCTAAACCCTAAAAAATCTTAAACCTTAAACCCTAAACTCTAAAAACCTAAGCCCTAAACTCTAAACCCTAAATCCTAAAATTATAAAACCATAAACCCTAAACCTTAAACTCTGAACAAACCTAAACCCTAAACCCTAAACCCTAAACCTATCTAAACCTCAAAACCCTAAAACCTAAAGCCTAAAACTAAACCCTAAACCTAAACTAGTTTAATTAAAAATATAATAAATAATAATAATAATAATAATAATAATATAATAATAATAATAAATAAAACTAACCCTAAAAAATCTAAAACCCTAAAACTAACTAAAACCTAAACCCTAAACCCTAAACCCTAAACACACTGTGAATCCTAAAACCTACAACCTAAACCCTAAACCCAAAACCTAAACCTAAACCCTAAACAAAACTAAAACCCTAAACCTTAAACCCTAAAAACCAAAAAACTTAAACCTAAAAATAAAATAAATAAAAAAACCTAAACCTAAATAAAATAAAAAATAAAGAAATAAAAACTTGAACTATAACCTAAACTTACACC
This sequence comes from Cymbidium sinense, assembly GCA_021442155.1. Lineage (NCBI taxonomy): Eukaryota > Viridiplantae > Streptophyta > Magnoliopsida > Asparagales > Orchidaceae > Cymbidium > Cymbidium sinense. The sequence continues at coordinate 280,757,214 of CM038214.1, read as the reverse complement.
TAAACCTAAAAATAAAATAAAATAAAAAATAAAAACTAAACAAAAATAAAATAAATAAAAACCTAAACTAAACTAAAAAAAGTAATATAAACCTAAAAATTTAAAAAAAAACATAAATAAAATAAAAAAACAAAGATAAAATAAAAAAATAAAATAAACCTAAATCTAAAAATAAAACATAAAAATAAATTACAAATAAAAAATAAAACCTAAACTAAAAGAAACCTAAACATAAAATAAAGAAAATAAAATAAACCTAAATCTAAACTAAAAAAAGTAAACTAAAATTAATAACACCTAAACCTAAACCTAAAATAAACTAAACCAAAACCATAAACTAAATAAAATAAAGTAAACTTATAATAAACCTAAACCTAAACCTAAACTATAAAAATAAAACATAAAAAAACTGAAATAAAAACATAAACTTTAACCTAAAAAAATAAAATAAAAACCTAAACCTAATCCTAAAAAAATACATAAACCTAAACCTAAATAATAAAATAAAAATAAAACTAAACTAAAAGATAAACATAAACCTAAACCTAAAAAATAACCTAAAATAAAAACCTAAACTAAAATAAATAAACATAAAATAAATAAACTAAACTAAATAAAAATAAAAATAAAATAAACTAAAATAAATAAAAAATAAACTAAATAAATTAAGTAAACCTAAACGAACTAGTTTATTTAATTTTAAAAAAAAAACCCAAAGTCTAATATAAATACTAAACCCTAAACCTTAAACACCTAAAACCTAAACTAAACTAAACTAAATCCTAAACCCTAAAACTATAACCTAACTAAACTAAACTAACCTAAACCTAAACCATAAAGCCTAAACCCTAATCCTAAACCTTAAACTTAAACCAAAACCAAAACCTAAACCCTAAACCTAAACCCTAAACTAAACCCTAAGCTATTGGGATATTTAATATAAAAAATAAAAATAAAAATAATAATAAAAAACCTAACCCTAAACCTTAAACCCTAAAACTAACCCAAAACCCAAAACCCTAGACCCTAAACTGTGAACCATGAATCCTAAAACCTACAACCCTAAACCCTAACCTAAATCTAAACCCTAAAACTTAAAAAACTTAAAAAACTAAAATAAATAAAAAAAACAAAACCTAAATAATTAAAATAAAAAAAACTTGAATTATAACCCTAAACCTAAACCTAAAAATAAAATAAAATAAAAAAATATAAACCAAACTAAAATAATATAAATAAAAAAACCTAAACTAAACTAAAATAATAATAATATAAACCTAAAAATAAAAAATTAAATAAATAAAACTAAAGATAAAATAAAAATAAAATAAACCTAAAATAAATAAATACTAAATACAAAGCTACTAAAAAAAATAAACCCAAAAATAAAAAAACTTAAAAAATAAATAAAAAAATAAAACCTAAACCCTAAACTAAAAAATAAAACTAAACCAAAAATAAACAAAATAAAATAAACATAAACCTAAACTTAAAAAACAAAACTATAATAAATAACACCTAAACCTAAAATAAACTAAACCTAAACCATAAATTAAATAAAATAAAGTAAAACAAAAATAAACCTAAACCTAAACTAAAAATTAAAACCTAAAAACTAAACTTTAACCATAAAAATAAAATAAAAAGCTAAACCTAAACCTAAATAAAAGTTAAAACCTAAACCTAAAAAATAAAATAAAAATAAAACTAAGAATAAACATAAAGCTAAACTATACCTAAAAAAATAACCTAAAGTAAAACTTATACTAAAATTAATAAACCTAAAATATAAACTAAACTAAATTATAAAAAAAATAAACTAAAATAAAAAAATAAATAAATAAATACCTAAAAACCCTAAACTAAAATTTAAAACACTAAACCTAAAATAAACCCTAAACTAAACCCTAAACCTAAACCTAAACCTAAACCCTAAAACCTAAAAAAACCTAAACTAATTCCTTAACTAAACCCTAAACCTAAACCCTAAACTAACCTAAACCTAAACCCTAAACCCAACCTAAACCTAAACCTAAACATTAAATCCTAAACCTAAATATAAACCCTAAACTAACCTAAACCTATAAACCCCTAATAAACCTAAACCCTAAATGTTTAACCTTAAACTTTAAACCCTAAACTTAAACCTAAACCTCTAAACCCTAAAGTTTTAAACACTAAACTAAACCCTAAACATTAACTACTAAATTTAAACCTAAACCCTAAATTAACCTTAAACTATAAACCCTAAATTATAAACCCTAAATCATAATCCTAACCCTAAGTTTTAAACTTAAACCTAAACCCTAAACTATAAATCTAAAACCTCTCTTAAACCTAAACTAACCCTAAATTATAAACCCTAAACCCTAAAACTTAAACCTAAAGTTCTATACCATAAAACCTACTAACCCTAAACCTCAAAGCCCTAAACTCTAAAGCCTACATTAAAACCCTAAACCCTAAACCCTAAACCTAAACTAAAACCTAAATAAAATAAAATAAAACTAAAATAAAATAAAATAAAATAAAATAAAATAAAATAATAAATAAAACCTAATCCTAAAAAATAAACCTAAAAATAAAACCTAAAAATAAATAAAAAATAAAACCTAAACCCTAAACTAAAACCTAAACCTAAAATCAAAATAAAATAAATAGATTAAAATAAACCTAAACCTAAACTAAAATAAACTAAACTAAAATAAATAAAACTTAAACCTAAACCTAAAATAAACTAAACCTTAACCTAAACCTAAACTAAATAAAATAAAATAAATTAAAAATAAATTTAAGACTAAATCAATAAAATTAATACTTAAAAATAAAACTAAAATAACAACCTAAAACCTAAACATAAAAAAAAAACCTAAACCTAAACCTAAAAAATATAAAAATAAAACCTAAACCTAAAAAATAAAATAAAATAAAAAATAAAAAATAAACCTAAACCTAAAAAAATAAACTAAAATAGAACCTAAACTAAATAAATAAATAGATAAATAAAAATAAAATAAATAGAAAATAAACTCAAATAAAAATAAACTAAACTCAAATAAATAAAAAAATAAACTAAATAAACTAAACCTAAATCCAAAACCTCTAAATCCTAAACCTAAACCTAACCTAAACCTAAAAAGCAACCCTAAAACCCTAAATCCTAAACCTAAAACACTAAACCCTAAACCCTAAACCTACTACCTAAACCCTAAACCCTAAATCATAAACCCTAAACCTAAACCTAAACCTAAACCTTTAAACCTAAACCCTAAACTAAACCCTAAATCTAAGAACAAAACTTGATGATAAATAACATCACCTAAACTAAGCTCTATCAAGGAGATGTGTGGTAGAGGGCAAAGGGGGATGGTGAAGGTGGTGAATCGCAGTGGTGGTGGGGGGATCTGAGGGTGCCGTGGATATGGAGGGTGGTAAAGAAAGGTGGATATGGGGAGCATTGGAGGTTACAACTGAGGTGGTGGCAAAGGAAGAGATCAGGGATATGAAGGCAAATCCCAATACTCGAGAGGCTGGGGTGGTTCTAATGGAAACTGGGAAATCAAGAACGATCGATCTGATCTACTTATGGAATGTCTTTATATAGAGAGTTCTACTTATCTAGTTTTGATTTGCTTATGCTTATTTTTATCTATGTCACTTATGTCTAAGAAAACTTGGTGTTCTACTTGGTTGATAAAATCAAAAAGAAGAAATGCCAAATATGAATTTGTTCACTAAAAAAAACCTTAAACCCTAAACCCTAAACCTAAAGCCTAAACCCTAAACTCTAAACCATAAACCCTAAATCCTAAACCTTAAAACCTTAAACCCTAAACACTAAACCCTAAACCCTAAACTAAACCTAAAACCATAAACCATAAACCCTAAAACCCCCCTAAACCCTAAACCTAAACCTAAACCTAAACCCTAAACCTTAAACCTAAACCTAAACCTAAACCCTAAAACCCTAAACCTAAACCATAAACCATAAAAATAACCCTAAACTAACCCTAAACTAACCATAAACTAACCCTAAACCCTAACCCCCTAAACCCTAAACCAATAAAGATGTCATTAGAGTAGATCTAAAGAATGACCTAATCCTAACATAGTTATGGTGGCTAAAAATGTCTTCAAGAGACTTTCCTTAACTATTAGAGATTTGAATACCCTAAACCCTAACCCTAAATCATATTATAATACCATATATTATAGTATAATGTATCATATATTTGAGCATGTAGTGATGTTTTTGGATGTTATAAGATGTTGAAATGTTTTAGTATATTATGGTATTATGCCTTATAGTCTATAATAAGGGGCCAAGGGACAATCTCCACATCCACAAGGGTGGTTACTAGGAAAGGAAAATTTTCCAATCCAATAGTAACCAAGGTAATGTCTAAATGGGGTCGCAAAGGATGTGAGCCAAATATAATGCCCATAGGGGAGGCGATGCTAGGGGCATTATCCTAAGCCCTAAAAAAGAAAGCATATAAGTGTACAGTGGCCAACTAAAAGAGAAAGTGAGTAAACTTACATCTGTCATGAGTGGTATATCCTAAGGTGCGATAACCAACCAACCCAAAGTGTATCCGTCAAATGATGGTGTATCCATCAAGATAGTGAGAACTAACCAACTTATGGTGTCCGCTATGTGCACAATAATCTGGAAAGAAAGCGTGTTGGCTTACAACTTTTCAAGTGAAACTGATCATCAAGATAGTATGTCATTGGCGAGACAAATGCTAACTGACTTAGAGTAACTACTAAGCGGGGAGCTCGAAGGAAGAATTGGACCTAAACTTGAAGTAGTAAGGAGGGAAGGATCCACTAGGTGACTTATCCTGAACCTCAAATATACTCGACCCAGTCAGTGCATGAAGGCTAATCTAAGAAGAAAGTTTAGCAGACTCACATCCTCTTAAATGAAGCCAACATGAAGTAGCTTACCGGCCACATAGTAAGGCCTACCAAACTAACAAGGCTCTCATCCATGTGCAGTGGCTAAGTAAGGAAGGAAAAAATAGCTTACTTACATCCTCTAAACTAAGAAGACCATTGGGGTGACACACTAGTAGGGTAGAATGTTAGCCCAACCTAGAGCAGCTACTCAGTGAGTGCCGCTGGGAGTGTTATCTCAACTCGGAGTAGCCCGACACAAAAGATATATATATTTGTTTTATATGTTTATGTGTAGTTTGTATTTTTGTTGTGTCAATGAAAGATAGGATGTCACTCGAGTTCCTTACACCTACCCTAAACACATCGTGGTGGATTCATAAACAAGAATACTTTCAACATGGAAGAGATTGAATTTAAAATGGAATTTTCATTGATGATAATTATTTTCAAACATAATTTATTATATTTATTTAAGTAGAGCCCATTGATTAAAAGCATTGGGCACTCTCCTATATGATTAATAAGCTGATAAGATCCTCCTTGGTAGGCCTTCTCTATGGAAATCCTAAGTGGGTTCAAACGTGCCTCCCATCTTATGATGGGCAATAATCGATCTCTCTAGAACTAAAATAAGCTCTCCTACTTGAAAAGCTCTAGATTCAACTTTATGAGCTTGAATCATTTTAGCTTTGTACAACTTGAGGTTTTGGCATGTCCACGTGTCTCTCTCTCCAAACCTTCAAGCTCTTCTAACCGTAACTTGGCATTCTACTCACAGATGCTACCATAGCTATCCTTAGTGATGGGAGTTGGACTTTATGGTAGATGACTCCCATACACTAAAGAGAAAGGAGTTGATTGAGTTGGAGTTCTATATGTGGTGCGGTAGGTCCACAAGGCTTCAACTAACTACTTATGTCACTTTTGCTTGTTGTTGTCGAGTGTCTTCTTTAGTATTTGGATGAGAGTTTTCTTGAAGGTTTATGTTAAGTCATTTTCCCTCGGGTAGTTGATGGTAGAATATCTATAATCTATATTATTTCTCTAGGCAAAGTTGTTGATCTCAGTGTTCTTGAATGCAATACCATTATCAAATATAATTCATCGAGCCACTCTGAAACTATATATGATATAGTTCCTAAAATACTGGAGCACATGACGTGCTATGACCTTTCTAAGTGAATCTTTCTCCCATTTGGAAAAGTAGTTAGTAGTAGCTAAGATGAACCGATGTCTCTTAGAAGGAGGATCAATCAGACTCACTATGTCAGTACCCTAACACTCGAATGGCCATGAGGCTAATGTAGGATGTAGAATGTTGGGTGGTTGGTAGACCACACCGTATTTGACATTGATGGCATAGCCTAGATCCATGCATTCTTTGATCATCAATGAGTCTCCTAGTCTTGATCTTGGCTTTCATCTTGACGATTGGTTGGCTCCATATAATCTGAGTGTACCTCAGTCATGATCTTATGGGCTTCGTGCTTGTCTAAACAACATAATCACATATGATTGAAAGACCGTTGATATAAGACATCATCCACAAGAGTGTACAAAAGTGCTATCTTCATCCGAAGCTTGGACTTCTCTTGAGGTAGTTTTCCTTATTTAGTAATCCATGAATGGTTACCTCCACCCAATCCTCATCTCCTTCTTGGAAATGGCAACCACCCCTTCAAGAGAGTACTTTTGATGAGTTCAATATCAATAAGGATAAGACTTGTCTATTTTGGACCTTTATTGATATGGACTCATCCTCCACATGTCAACTTTGGCATGCTTAAAGCAAAGCTATGGCATTCTCTCCTCGAGGAATCTTATAAATGGTAACCTCTAGGATTTGGGCCAACAACTCCATGGTGTACTTGTGGTAGTGATGGAGCTTGGGCTTTATAACCTTATAGACCCAAATGATTGATGATAGTTGAGAATAACTCCCAAAGATGTTGATGCTTTGGATGCTTAGAATAATGATTAACTCCAGACCAACAATCAAAGCCTCATATTTGGCTTCTTTGATGGTGCAAGGATTGGATAGATGATATAAGAATCTCATCACATCACGGGCCAGAGTTAAGGGAACTATTCTTACCCCTACCTTTCTTGGAATAGTAGATTATGGTTCTTCTCCTCTTTGAGAGGAAGTCGCATGATCAAAGAACATCTCCCAGTGGTGAATTATAATATCCCCTAATTTCATTTTATCATGGTGATCATCACTAGAGAGTCTAGGAAGTGTGTTGCTAAGAAATTTGCTAGCACTTATCCTTTCACCATGAGAGTATAAAGGTAATATCAAATGAGAGGATCATGGAATATCATGCCAACCTTCCTGATATGTCATGAGATATTGTAGTGGATTGATCCTAGAGATTAAGTTCATGTTATGAGAAGCATGTAGTGTAGCTTTTGGGATGCAAAATTAAAGATAGAAATGCTTCTCAATGGGTAGATAATTAGCCTCAAAGATTGACGGGGTAGGTAGTATAGTGCATTTTCCTTCCCTTCATCATTACCAAGGCATCAAGGGAGTCATCTAACATAGCATTGTAAAGTATGAGTGGCTTGCTTGAGATAGGGCTAATACAATGTATAATGCTTAATGTCTTCAAGGCATGCTCACATGTCATCCCACTTGGCATCCTTTTGACAAGTGCTAAGAATGGTTGACAACTTCCGATATATTGGATATAAAGTGTCTTAGATGCCAACCACCCTTGGAATGATCTCGAGTTGAGTTTAATTTTAAGGGGTTGCATTTATAATATCCTTGATCTTCTCATCAATTGATTCCCTGTTGGACAACAAACCCAAGGAATTTCCTTAAGCTACTCTGAATGCACACTTTAGGGGGTTCATTTTGAGGTTAAATTGTCTTAACTGTTAGAAAACTCTTAAGTCAAAAAGATGGTCTTCCTTTTTTCTACATTTGACCATGAGATCATCAACATAGCACTCGACTTGATGATGAATGAGTTCGTTGAAGATTTGAGTCATAGCCCACTGATATGTAGTAACAACAAAGCCTGAGAGGCATGAACTTATAGAAATAGATTTCAATCGGGGTTCTAAAAGCAGTGTTTCTTTCATCTTTAGAGGCCATCTTTATTTGGTTTTATCCAAATGAGCTATCAATCAAAGAGATGACTTCATGAGATGAGGAAATGTCCACCATTACCTGAGATTGGTAGTGAAAATTCATCTTTGGACATGCCTTATTTAAATCCCTAAAATTGACAATATGAATGGTCAATCTTTTTCTTAACTGGGATGATACTAGCTATCCGTGTAGGATATTATTTTCATCGATGAAGCTAGATCGAGTTTCTTGACTTCTAAATGACCTATTGTTCTATGTCTAATCGCATGCATCTAGAGCTTGCTTGATAGGTTAGTAAGAGTTCTATTGCAAGTTTATGGACCGCTATGTCAAGAACCAATCCATGCATCTCTTCATAACTCCATGCAAAGTTTTAAATCAATTAGTATAACTAAGTCATTGGTTTCAATTTCATTCAACAAAGAACTAATGTATGTCGTGGATCTTCTTCGCCTAAGTTGATTTTCGAGCTCATCGATGGTTGACTTGATCTCTTTTGAACTCGTGATGCATCTTTGACTTCAAAATCATCTTGATCCAAGTTTCTACATGCAATTCATATGAGTTAATGTGATTTGAAAAGAACCTATCGATTCCAAATGATTGGTGATGACTATATTATAATCATCATCATCGACTGGGCCTACTGTACCGAATCCTAGTCCATGTCTTCATTGAGAGATTTTGCATTTATTCATCCATATTCTTTCGGAGTAGTTTGACTTGTTCTTTGACCAAGTATGTGGGATTAACCCTTTCTTTGCAAAATTATGAACACAAGGAAAGTACTAATCAAAAGGTAATTCTATTAAATCTTTATATGAATCATTCTCAAGTTCTACATCAACTTCTTGAGTCGAGGATGATGCTCTAAGAAAGACCTCTAAGTCTTCACACCTGTGGATGACTTAGGGGATTCCTTAACTACCAAACCCTAGCTTTTGAGAGTGGTTAGGAAAGATAAGTTCCCAACCGATGCCTAATTGTTTCATATATAGACTTGGATACACTTATGCTTTGTTTTGGAGCCCATCTTCATCATATATGGCTCAAGTGTCACTTCCAAAGGAATCTAATGAGAAGAGTCGGTTGCTAACCATATAAGACTCATCCTATGAACTAGATTCTAAGTTTATATGGATAACATGGGTACTGACACATATCTTCTATTGGGTGGCCAATAAAAAAGGTTTTCCACCCCTTTTCTCCTAACTGCCTCTTCCTCCCTGTGGAAGTGGTCATCCTACCCATATGTTGAATGGAGTAACAACTGGGGTGGATTCAAATGTCAAGCTCCACTTCCTCCTCCAAGTCTATTTTCGCACCCTTTATTTTTTTATCATTTATCTTTTCTTTCTTTTTCTTATTTCTTTCTTTTCTTTCCCTTTTGTTTCTTTAATTTTTAAACTTTGGCCGTGTTCAGAATAGACTTGTTGATTTTGAGGGAGGTAGTAAGACACATCCTCATATATGTCGACCTCGTGAACTGTAAATGGCTTGAGATCTCTTGTGACATAGTAGATGATCCCACCTCTCATGAAATTCATACACTGATCTAGAGAGGATGGAACTATGTTGTTCTCATGTATCCATGGTTTCCCAAGCAAAGCATTGAAAGATGTATCATAGTCTATAATGTGAAACTTAGCTTCGGTCTTCCAATCATCTATCTCCAAGGGCAACACTATGGAGCCTAAGGCCTATTGACCTCACTTTAGTGGATAAATCTTCCCATCTTAAAGTTAGAGACTTCTAGACACTAAGACTTCTAGTCATAAGATACTTCTAACAATTAGGTAAACACTTAACCTAAGCTCAAAGACTTATAAGGGTTAATCATAAGATTACGTTATGCCTTAGGGATTGGATAATCCACCTACCCTACAACCCAAATCCAATCCATGTTCACCTCAAACCAAACTCAAGTTCAATTCAAACATCACAAATCCAAATCCAAACCCAAATTCCAAAACCAAATGATGAAGCCCATGATCAAATCCAAACTTGAAACCCTTCCTAAGCCATATGACCTATCCCATGGACTTAGCCAAATCTTAATCCAAATCACCTAAAATCAATTGATTTTCTATAATCAATTTATATCTTCAATCATCTTCCTAAATATAAATCAAATCTACATTCAATAATCAAAACTAAATCAAACTAAATCAAATTAAAAAAACCCTTCCTAAGACATATGACCTATCCCATGGACTTAGCCAAAATCCAAATAAAGTCAAACTCAATTGATTTTCTAACAAATCAATCATGTTTTCAATCATCTTCACAAATTTAAATGAAATATACATTTAAATCATTAAAACCAAATCAAACCAAATCAAAATCCAAACCTAAGCCACATGACCCAAATTTCATCATTCCAAAACCCAAATTCAGTTGATTTTTTCATGAATCAATCATACCTTCAATCTTATTCACAAATATAAATGAAGTCTACAATCATCAAGCCAAACCAAAATCAACCTAAGTCAAACTAACTTAACTGACTTGAAATGTTCAAATGAACCAAAACCCATTTGACTAATTACAATTGAATTTATATATCAATCCCAAATCCATATATAAACTCAACTAAATCAAACTCAACCCAAAAAATCGCCAACTAAACCCAATTGGTCCACTTGACCCAAAGTGGCCAATTTGACCTATTTGAGCCAAGTTCTAATCCTACCCAAATTGGATTGAACCAAGCCCATCAAAACCTCCCATCATGATTGTTGATCACCTAAGTTGATCAATTTTTCATCAAATCAAACCAAGTCAACTTGTTTTGACCAAGTCAACCCCTTAACCCATATGAACCCAAACTAGCCAACAATAGCCAAATCTTGAAACTAATGATTCATACCAAATCAAAATCAATATTTAAATATGACTTGACCTTCAATTGAGTCAACCAAATCCCTAGCCCTCTTGACCTAAGTTGACCCAAATTGACCTAAGAGACCAAATTGGGTCAAATTAAAATATAAACCAAATTGACAAAAAATAACCAAGTTCATTCCAAATTGATTGTTGAACTTGACCAAAGCCATTTTGGACCCAAATGAACACAATTGATATTTAGCCCAAATTGACCTAAAGGTCAAGTTGGCCTAAATCAAAACCATATCCAAATTAATTGAAACAAAGGCCTACAATCATCTTCAATTGGTCAAACTAAACCCAAACCAACACCCAACTCCAATTTGGCCAATTTGGTCAAATTGCTCAACTTAATCCATTTGACAAAATGAATTCAAATGAGCCAAAATCAAATCTAAGCCAAACTAAACCAAACCAAAAAAACATCTCAAATGATCATATGAACTTGACTCAACCCTTGGTTTGACCCAAATTTGACCAATTGATCAACTTGACTCAACTACCCCCAAATTTGACCTAAATGAATCAAATTGAGCCAAACTTAACCAAATCAACTCCAATTGACTTGAGAAATAACACACTTTTTATTTTAAATTTGGTCAAATCAAATCCAATGCCAAATGATCATTCTACCCTTGGGTCAAGGGATTCACATGAGACAAATCACCCATGTAAGTGGTCATTTCCATTCCTTGGCCACTTGGTACTCTCCCAATGGTCCACTTAGGCACACCGCCCAACAACCTGGGGTGGTTGGGTCGGCCATAACCCATGGGAGGTGAAATCACCTAGCCCTCCACATCGAAGCATTTGAAACCCATAGGACACCCATGATTCCTCCTTGACAACCACCAAGCCAAGCCAACTCACCTCCTCCCTACCACCCATGACTCTTTGAGATGGTTGTATTACCAAGCCAAACCGATCCACCATCCACAAAAAGAGGGGGGGGTACACCCCTCATTTAAACTTGAACACACACAAAAATCATTCCTTAGAGCTGTAGCTACCCAAGATGAGCTCTTAGAGCCATTCCCTATTCTCCCAAGATCATTCCTCGATGAAAAAATGCCATTCCCAAACAGTCCCATTTTTGACCTAACTTCCCCATTTCTGCATCAAACTCAAATTAACTTTGCACACACCTTCCCTAGGCCTCGTTGAGCAAGAAAGAATCATCTCCCAAGCTTCCCTAACACATGAGGTGGGACTTCGATCAAAGCTGAGCTCTAAATCATTATTTGTGGCCTTACGAGCAAAATTGATCCAATTACTGCTCAATAGGGCTTCATCTCCACTAGATGAAGCTTTCAATTGTTCAAGCTATCGAATCTTGAGCTCTAGTGAGGTATGCTTCCAAAACTGATCCTTAGGCAAAAATAGGTTGAAGCTTTTTGAAGAAACCTTGCATCTCATGTGATCTTGACTGTTGGATCCACTTCAATCAATTTTGTGAAGGAGTGGGATCCTTTTGGAGTTATTCTGAGCTCTAGTAATCTCGGATCAAGTGAGTAATGGTAGACGTTCTCCATTCTCCCTCACTCACGCACCATCCATTCTACATGATCGAAATGGACGATCATGATTAGATTCGCTAGATCGATCTGATTTAATCCTATTAAACTGTGAGATTAATCATAGCCATCTGATCTTAGATCAGATGTTAGACAGGAAAGTGCATCCGTAGTCACCACGTAGGAGCTGAGTAGGATAAGTTCTAAGTAGGCAATCTCGCACTGCACCGCACCAGCATGCCACGTGGTGCCAACAAGATTAGGCTTTAGTTAGGCTTAATTAATCATTATTAATGGCTAAAACTTCTAAAAATCATAAGAAATCATGGAGAAATTGAACAAATCCAAATAAATACTCATATTAAAGGTATTTCAAAGGAGAATTAATTAAAATGATCTTAACTAATTTTAAATAGTAATTAAGTTTTAATTATAAAATTAATTTGCTTAGTCTTTAATTATTTGAGAAACTAATCCCAAATTTTGTGGGTAAATTTAATGGGATGACATCTACCTCCCATGATTTTCTAAGGATTTATTGCTCACTTAATTAGAAAAATTGACTAATTAAACCTTAACTACTCTTTTAAGTTAATTAATGATTAATTAATCTCATGAAAAGTAACAAATTGGTTAATTAAGTTTATTAATCATTATTCAATAGTAAGTGAACTAAGGAATAGGGTTGGGACCCCTTTCTTTAAGTTCATTTCACCCTTTTTTGAAATGAAATTAATTAAGATTTAACTAATTAATTAAACCACTTAATCAAATTGAAATCATAATCACATCAGACCTTAATTAATTAAATCATGGGGTAGATCTTTAGGTGTTTAATAACCTAAAGGAGTTTAATGAAATTATGGTTAGTCCACATGTGTGGGAAAACCATAAGAGTAATTAAGCCCCATAATCTAATTAACTATTAATAGCCAATCACATTAGGCCCCTTTTATTTCCTAGATCATTGCAAGTTTATTTTCCATGCATATCATCTTGTTATTTAGTTAATTACTTTAAGGTGACATAAGTAAGGGTAATTAATTCATCTAATTAATGGTTCAACCTAATTAACCCAGATTTTTCTTTCCTTAAATTAAATCAAATAAATTTTAAAAAACTTCTTAATAAATCAAAACTTAATTAATAAAGCTTTTAAATAATCTATTTGATTTGATTATCTCAAAGAACTAGTTTGGTTGAATGAATCACATGTTAATATTTGATTGTCCTCTTCACAATCATGTTAAATTTTTATATGTCGTTTGAATTCATGCATCCATCTTTTCAAAATCAAGTAAAATAAAATGGATTTCTTTTATGTAAGCTTGCATGTGTTGATTTACTTTAATATATGCATGGCTATTATCACTATTAAATCCAAATGTATTTTTCAAAAGTTTATAAATGAATAAAAATATGTGTTATGATATAATAAATACATAAGAAATGCATGTGCTTATAGCTTAAGTGTATGAATGTTGAGTTCTCTTTCCTCAATTCATGTGTTGATTTATATAAGATTGAATGGTAATGAGTATATAGTTTGGACATCCTGGAACACAAGGCTTTAGCTAGCCCCAAGGAGGTTATTTGATTACCTCACTTCCCTAGTTTAACAAAGGCACGTACCCATTTGATTTCATTCTTATGTATTTCAACATTAGAATTTGGATAGAGCTTTAATTCATATATATAAATTATTCAATCAAATATATATATATATATATATATCTTTTATATTTTCTTTCCGTCATTTATGTATACATCCATGTGTGTCCAAGAAAAGCAAGTATATAGTCTGGACATGCCGAGAAATCGAGGCTTTAGTTAGCCCCAAGGAGGTCATTTGATTACTCACTTGTTTAACAACACATGTACTTGCCTATGTCTTTGTATGTATATGTATATGTGATTAGTGAATGAAAATCCCATTTTACATTAAAATTGCATGCATATATTGACTAAGTAGTTGAATTAATTAGCCATATGATTTGGAGCTTACTTCCTATGTTCATGTATACAAATTTACATATGTTTGAATGCAAATGGGTATATAGTCTGACATCTGGAATATGAGGCTTTAGCTAGCTCCAAGGAGGTCATTTGATTACCTCACTTCCCTAGTTTAACAATGCCACATGCTTACTTAATTTCATTCTTATGGCTTTTTTATATAAGAATTTGGATAAAGTTTTAAATTAATATGTCTAAATAATTCAATCAAATAAAATATAATTTCTAAACATACACATACATTCATCATTTAAGTGTGCTAAAATATGTTGCATGTATAGATACACTTAGATTAAATCATATGCATGTTACATGTCATGGAAAGGAATGATTTAATAAATTTCATATAGTAATTTAATTAAATTAATCTTAAGATGCCTTTCATTTTGAATATGATTATTTAAAGTGAACCTAAACTTAGATTAATTAAATCATTTAATAAGCCATTCATTAAAGAGAACTAAAACAAATTAATATACTTTAGAAAGTGACTTAAGGTAGGGAAGAAAGAGGGCAATCATCTTTTCCTTTTTTTATAACACTTAATTGTTAAGTGTAATCAAATGAGACAAAAGAAAACACAAATTCAAATTTTTAAATCAATTAAACTACTTCAAGTGAAATCAACTTTTCACGTTAAATTGAATCTTCTACACTTAAAATACAACACTAATGCATAACAAGACTTACCACACAAAGCCTTAATACACACATTAGAATTAAGTCACCACTTCTAGTTCTCGCTAGATGGTGTATGATGATGTATATTTTGTTTTATGATGTATTATTTTAGATTGGATGTTAGGGTTTATGCTTCAGAGATCGGATGATAGGCCAATATTAGCCTAATCTTGTTTTATTTGGATTATTAAGGATGCTTAAAAATAAATATAAATGTTTTTTTAGGTTGCTTAAATCCTTAAGCATAATCCAAGTTAGGACAAGTGGGATTAGTTACCATGGTGCTAAGTCCAAATTATAAATACAACCGCTTGGGATTATATGTATATTTAGCTAACCTCTATTTTGCGTGTATGGTTAGATTTACTTTTCCACATAAATGTAATTTTTGCAATAGAAATTATGATTAGTGCTATGGGGATTAGAATGAGCTGTTAGAAGGCTTGTCTTGGGTGCCCGTAATGCCTTTGAAGCAAGCACCATCCAAATCAAAGAAGGAACCAAATTAAAAATGGAGATATAAAGAAAGAAGACCCCATAAAATTTAATATAATTATAATTATTCTTTCATATTCAGTTGTATAAGGCTAGAGCTCTACCCATCTTCTCTCTCGAACAGAGCACCCTATCGACCGCTTTTTATTCTTTTATGATAGTTTATATAATTGTTTGATGTTATGTTTAAATTGTGCATTAGATACATGCTTTTCATAGTTTCTTAAATGATTGATGCTTTAATGTGTGGCTTGGATAATAAGGCTCTTAGGATAAAATAACTTTTCTACCTAACTAATCACTCATAACTAAATTTTAAAAAACTCATAACCTCATCATAAAGCTAAAGACATAAATAAGATAATTAAAAGTTTAAGCAACCCTTTAGCTATATGGTTGTATGTTTCACATCATGCATCATGCATGCATATTCTTTCTCTCTTGAACATGAAGGATTTCCATCCTTACATGATAAAGGAATGCTTGACCTGTGAGAGCATCCCTTGGGTGGAGAACACCTTCTTCTAGCTAATTTGGCCCATAACTTATTTAATCATGCATTTAGGCATAAGTAATCTTAAAGCCTTTGTCAAAATGATGTGTCTAAAATGAAATAAAATTTGAAAAGATTTTGTATCTATAGATTAAGTCATATACTCATACCACTCATGCTCTAATCTCTTAGGGAGTGTGTTTAGGACTTTAGTCTCTTTCTAATTAATTAACTACCCTAGCTATCTTGCAATTCATAAGACCAGACTACATGGTTTTTAAAATCATAGAGGAGTTAGTTAAACCACTCTAGTGTGTATAAGTCTAGAAGTCAGACAATTTATAAGGTAAAATAAATTAAAATAAAAAATAAACTAAATAAACTTAAACCTACCAGTTTACTTAATTTAAAAACATAATAAAATAAAATAAATATAATAAATAAACTAAATAAACCTACCAATTACTTAATTTAAAAAAAATAAAAAAATAAAAAAATAAAACAAAATAAAAGAAAAAAACAATAACCCTAAACACTAAACCCTAAACCTAAAACTCTAAACCCTAAACCCTAAAACCCTAAACCCTAAACCCTAAACAAATCCTAAACCATAAACCCTAAACACTAAAAACCCCAAACCCTAAAGCTTAAACCCTAAACCCTAAACCCTAAGCTAATCCTAAACCCTAAAACCCTTTAAAGCTAAACACTAAACCCTAAACCCAATCCCTAAACCCTAAACCCTAAACCCTAACCCAAACCCTAAACCCTAAAACCCTAAACCCTAAACCCTAAACCCTAAAACCTAAACCCTAAAACCAAAAAAACCTAAACCTAAACTAAATAAAGCCTAAAAATAAAATAAATAAAAAACCTAAACCTAAATAAAATAAAATAAAATAAAAACCTAAACAAAAAACCTAAACCTAAACCTAAAATAAAATAAAATAAACTAATAAAAAAATAAAATAAAATAAATAAAACCTAAACTAAACTAAAATAAAATAAAATAAAAAATAAATAAAAAATAAATAAAATAAAATAAAATAAATAAAATAAAAAAAAAATAAAATTATAACTAAATAAAAACCTAAACCTAATAAATAAACTTTAAAATAAATCCTAAAATAAATAAAGAATATAACCTAAACTAAAATAAAAACCTAAACCAAAAATAAAAATAAAATAAATAAAATAAAATAAACTTAAACCTAAACTAAAATAAACTAAAGTAAAATAAATAAAACCTAAACCTAAACCTAAAATAAATTAAACTTAAACCCTAAAATAAATAAAATAAAATAAACTAAAATAAACCTAAACCTAAAAATAAAAAATAAAAGCTAAAATAAACCTAAAATAAAACTTAAAACCTAAACCTACAAAACTAAAATAAAAAAACCTAAACCTAAAATAAAATAAAATAAAACTAAACTAAAAATAAACATTAACCTAAACCTAAACCTAAACTAAAATAAAACCTAAACTAAGATAAATAAACCAAAAAAAATAAACTAAATAAAAAATTAAAAATAAACCTAAATAAAATAAAAATAAAATAAACTAAAATAAATAAAATAAATAAATATAAACTAAATAAACCATGACCTGCCACTTTACTTAAAACACCTAAATTAAAATAAACCCTAAACCTTAAACCCTAAACCCTAAAACCTAAACCCTAAGCTCTAAACTCTATACCCTAAACTAAAACCCTAATCTAAACCTAAAACCCTAAACCCTAACCCCTAACTCCCCACTACAACCTTAAACCCTAAACTAACCTAAACCTCTAAATCTCAAACCCTAAACCCTAAAGCCTGAATCTAAAAACACTAAACCCTAAACCCTAAATCCTAAACCCTAACCCTAAACCCTAAACCCTAAACCTTAAACTTATTTTGACTTTTTGCCCTAAGCTGGGTTATGTTTTTGATCTCTTGCTTTTAAGATGGCCTAATGGTTGCTATGTGGTGGTTCCTGTATTTCCATCCTAGGTTCGCATGGTTTTTTCAACTTGGTATTGTTTTCTACATTATTACTCTAATATGGATGACATGGTTTATGCCTGCTTATTTTATTGCATTGGTTGGTTTGTTGGCTATCCTCTTGAACTCAAATTACTTTTGTTGGTTTTTCATGGTTGAATGGCCTTTCTAGTGAGAATTGCTATTGGTTGTTGCCATTTTGGTCTTTTGTCTAGTTCCTTATTGTTTATTATTGGATCCTTCTTTTGCCTTGATTTTGTGTTTGGTTATTCACCTAGGATTATCCTCTATTGGTTAAGTTGTTTGATGCACATCTTATGTTTATTATCATGCTTACTCTTTGGTTAGTCTTTGTTGATGGGGAAGTCTTGTTTTTTGGCTTGTCTTGGCTAGCTGCTGTTGTTGCCTTTCTATGGTGGTTGTGCTTCGTTTGGACCTCTGTTGTGTGGTGCTTTGTTGGTTTTCTACTTTTCCTTGGATGATGGGGATGCTTCCTTTGTTGGTTACTTATCATGGGCTATTCTCTGGTGGTTTCCTTATGGCTGTTTAACTTTGCTGGTTTGGTTGGAGGGCTTTCAGTTGCCATTGGAATCTTGGTTGGTTGATTTTGTCCTTGTCGGTCTTTTCCTTCTTCTTGGACAATTTGCTGGAGCCTTTTGTTTTGTTGGCCAAATAGTTGTTGATCCTTTTGGATTAGAGTTTTGGTTTCTAGTGGTTGGTGGCTGCCTTTGGCCCCCTTTTGTGTGGTTGTTTTGTCTTCTGGTGAACCTTAAACCATAAACCTTAAACCCTAAACCCTAAATCCTAAACCCTAAACCCTAAATCCTAAACCCTAAACCCTAAACCATAAACCCTAAACCTTAAATCCAAACCATAAATCATAAACCTTAAACCTTAAACCCTAAACCACAAAACCCACCAAACCCCAAGAAAGCCAAAACTCTAAAGCCCCAACCAAACCATAAACCCTAAAACATGAACCATAAACTCAAACATTAAATCATAAACCTTAAACCCTAAACCCTAAACCCTAAACCCTAAAACCCTAAACCTTAAACACTAATACTAAACCTCCACCTAAACCAAAACCCTAAATCCTAAACCAAACCTAAAAACTTGGTTGATAATCAAAATAAGAAATGTTGAATCTAATTTGTTCCGTTGAAAAAAAACCAAAACCCTAAACCCTAAATTAAAACCGATCTAAACCTAAAACATAAACCCAAACCTAAACCCTAAACCCTAAACTAAACTAAACCCAAACCCCCAAACCCTACCATACCCTACCCAAAAACTAAAACCTACCATACCCTAAACCTAATGCTAAAACCTAAACCAAAATTAAATAAAACCTAAAGATAAAATAAATAAAAAAACCTAAAAAAAAAAAAAAAATTGAAACTAAAGCCAAAACCAAAACCTAAACCTAAAAAAATAAAATAAAAAATAAAGACTAAATTAAAATAAAATAAGTAAAAACCTAAACTAAACTAAAAAGATAAAAAACCTAAATAAAATAAAACTAAACATAAATTAAAAATAAAATAAACCTAAAATAAAATAAAATAAAAAGTAAATAAAAACCTAAACATAAAAAATAATACAAAAAATAAAATCTAAAAATAAATAAAAAATAAAACATGAACCAGAAAAAACCTAAATCCTAAAAAAAATAAACCTAAACCAAAACTAAAATAAACTAAGTAAAATAAATAAAACATAAACCTAAAATAAACTAAACCTAAACCTAAACTTAAACTAAATAAAATAAAATAAACTAATAATAAACCTAAACTTAAACTAAAAAACTAAACCTAAAATAAAAACTTAAAACCTAAACTAAAAAAAATAAAATAAAAACCTAAATCTAAACCTAAAATTAAAAAAAAAACTAGAAAATAAACATAAAATAAAATCAAAATAAAACCAAAATAATAAACTTAAACCTAAACTAAATTAAAAATAAACTAAAATAAAAACTAAAACTAAAATAAATAAACCTAAAATAAATAAACAAAACTAAATTAAAATTTAAAATAAACCTAAATAAAAATGGGCTAAATAAAATAAATAAAATAAATAAAATAAATAAATAAAACTAAACCTGCCTTTGTAATTTAAAACCCTAAACCCAAATAACCCACCACCCAAACCTAATCTGCAAACCCTAACTAGAAACTAAATCTACCCTCCACACTCACCCTACTCTGACCTACCCTTACACCCACTCTAAACCAGGCCACTGACCCCCCCTAAACCACTAAAGGCCACTGAGCCCACCTGAGCCCAAATCTGAGCCTGAGCCACCAATACCAAACCTATAAACCACCACCCAACCACCCAGGCCACACTAAACCTAAACTACTAAATAAACCTAATAAAATAAGTGAAGGCACAATAAAATAAATAAACTTAAACTAAAATAATAAAATCCTAAAATAAAAAAAAACCTAAAATAAAATAAAATAAACCTAAATAAATAAAATAAAATAAAACAAAACCTAAATCTAAATAATAAACCTAATAATAAAACCTAAAATAAATAAAAAATAAAACTTAAACCACAAATAAAAAACCTAAACCTAAATTAAAAAATAAATAAAAGGAACCTAAAACTAAATGCTGGACCCTAAACCCTAAATTAACCTAAACCCTAAACATTAAACCCTAAATACCTAAAAACCCCACCCTGACCATAAACCATAAACCCCAAACCTCTAAAAAACCTAAACCCTCAAACCAAACCTAAAGCTAAACACTAAACCCTAAACTAAATCTAAACCTAACTAAACCTAAAGATCCTAAGCTTATTCCCTTGAGCTAGGTTATGTTTTGACCTTTTTCTTTTGGGTTGGCCTCGTGGTTCCTGTCTTTTTATCATGGGTTGGCTTGGTTTTTTCAGCCTGATGGTCGCTGTCTTCTCTGCCTTGTTACTCTAGTTGCTAATGGATGAGATGTTTTATGCTCTGACTTTATTCTATTTTTTTCACTGGTTGGTTTATTGGCTCTCATCTTGAACTCAAATGAGTTTTTGCTAGTTTTACATTATTGAATGGGTGGCCTTCTCAGTGGGAACTATTTTTGGTTGTTGTCATTCTAGGCCATCTTTTGGAGAATTTCCTGGCTACTTTTTTGGGGATTGCCTCCTAGTTCCTTATTATTTATTACTAGATCCTTCTTTTACCTTAGTTTTGTGTTTTATTATTCTCCTAGGATTAACCTCTACTGGGTGCATTATTTGAAGCATGTTTTATGTTGTTATTATGCTTCTTGTCTAGTTAGTCTTTGTTGCTCGGGAAGTTTGGTTTTTGGCTGGTCCTATCTAGTTGCTGCTATTGCCTTTCTTTGGTGGCTATGATTCTTCTAGACCTCTATTGTGTGGTACTTTGTTGGTATTCTACTTTTCCTTGACTGCTAGGGATGCTTCCTTTGTTGATTGCTTATGATGGGCTATTCTCTAGTGGTTGCCTTATGGCTGTTTTATTTAGCTGGTTTGGTTGGAGGATTTTTAGTTATCGTTAGAATCTTGGTTGGTTGATTTTTTCCTTATTGGTTTTTTCTTTCTTCATGGACAAATTCACAGCCTTTATCTTGAACCTTTATTGATCCTTTTGGCTTGGACTTTTTATTTCTGGTGGTTGGTGGCTAATTTTGGCCTCCTTTTGTGTCGATGTTTTATCTTCTGGGGATTTGCACTTACTGCAGCTTAAGTTTCCTTCAGTTGATGTTTTCATTTTTGAGATTTTAAGTCATTTATGGTTGCTCACCCTGGTTTCAATTGGTGACTACTATTTGTTGGGAATTTGTCTTGAGGGCTCAATTCTTGGCTTTGTTGGTTGTTTCTCTATTAATTGGCATGGGTTTGGTGCATGCTGATGGCTGGTTCTGGTTTTCCTTTGTTTGGAGCTTGGATAGTTTTTGGATAATGGCTGTTGTTAGTGTTCTGACTTTGTTTCGACCTCTTCTTAGTTTATTATGATTAGTCTGTTATGGTTTTTGTTTGGTGGTTTGGCTGCTACCTGGTTGTTAGATGGCTACTCTTCATTTAATCGCGATGGAACTCTATAGCTGGATGTTGGTTTGTGTATGAAGGCTATGATGGCTTTGATGTTGCTCACCTCCTCGCTCTGGTTGGTAGCATTACATATGATTATAATCCTTCTTTATGAAGTTTGGATGCTCATATGTATTGTTGCCACTTGAGATGATCCTAACTGAGCATGAGCCTTCTCTTTCTCAGCTCTCTCCTTTTCCTCTCTTCATCCTTATCCTTTTTTCTATGACTTTTGCCTTTGTAGTGTTTTACAGATTTCTTTTATAGGTTGAACTTTACAGTGGGAATGGTTGTTACTCAGTCAACCCAAGTGCTGTTGTTATGGATCTTGCTTATCTTGCTTTCTCAAAGGAATCATGAACTGCTACTAACTCATCCTTTTACAACTTTCAGAATTTATTTTAGTCTTACTCTATGTCTTTTTCTCTTTTTCTTTTTAGCTGTTGTATTTGCTTTTTGAGTATTGTTTTCTTTTTCTAATGTAATTAGATGGGGGTTTATCGCTTTAGGTTTCTTGTAGCTCTCAAAGCAATAGAATTTTAGATCTTTAACCCTTTTAAGGACATTATATCTTTTATTTTTATGGTAATAAAATTCTAACTTTTCTTAAAAAAACCCTAAACAACCCTAAACCCTAACACCCTAAAACCCAAAAATCTAAACCCCAAACCTTAAACCCAAACCCTAAACCCTAAAAATATTAAACCTAAACCCAAAACCCCAAACCTAAAACCCTAAACCCTAAACCCTAAACCCAACCCAAATCTAAACTAAACTAAACCTAAACCTTAAACTAAAACCTAAATTGGTGTGTTGCTTGGTGATTAAATCAAAATAAGAAATGTTGAATCTAAATTTGTTCTATTTAAAACCAAAATCATAAACCTTAAATATCAAACTAAATCTAAACTAAACCTCAAACCAAAACTACCCCTACAACCCTAAACCTAAACCTTCCACACACCTACCAAAACCCTAAATCTGACCCAAATCCCAAACCCCAGGCTAACCCACTAACCTGACCACCCAGGCCCTGAGCCACACTAATAAACTAAAACCACTCCTAAATCATGATCCTGACCTACCCTAAAAAACTCCCTAAACCA
Source organism: Cymbidium sinense (assembly GCA_021442155.1). Classification (NCBI taxonomy): domain Eukaryota; kingdom Viridiplantae; phylum Streptophyta; class Magnoliopsida; order Asparagales; family Orchidaceae; genus Cymbidium; species Cymbidium sinense. The sequence continues at coordinate 280,733,973 of CM038214.1, read as the reverse complement.
ACCTACCAAAACACAGACCCTAAACTCTGACACTAAATACAAAACTCCTAAACCTAAAGCTAAAACCAAATCTAGTAAATAAAACCTAATTAAATAAATAAAAAAGTTAAACCAAAATAAAATAAAATAAAGAAAATAAATTCTAAAACTATACCTAAACAAAACCTAAAAAAAAATAATAAAACTAAAAACTAAAATATATAAAATAAAAAATAAACTAAAAAATAAACCTAAACCTAAACCTAAACTTAAAATAAACTATAATAAAAAAATAAAACCAAAATAAATAAACCTAAAATAAAATAAACTAAATAAATAAAAATAAAAATAACCTAAATAAAATAAAAAAATAAATAAATAAAGTAAATAAAAAAATAAACTAAATAAAACCAAAAAACTACTCCATTTAATTAATTTAAAAAATATAAATAAAATAAAATAAAAATCAAAACTACCCTGAACCACTGAGCTAAACCCCAGGCTAAACCCCACCCTAAACTGACCACTAAAACTACCTACCCTACCCCAACCATCCCACCCTAATGCCCCAAACCTTAAATCTACCCTAAATAACCCTACCCTACCCTACCAACCTACCCACTGACTAAAACCCTAAGTGACCCTAAATACCCAATATAAACCTGACTGGGCCCTGGGCCCCTAAACCCTGACCCTCCCAAACCCTAAAGCGTAAAAAACCTGAGCCCACAAAACCTAAACCTAAACCTAAATCTTATAAATAAAATAAAATAAAAAAATAAAACTAAAATAAAGTAATAAAATAAAATAAAATAAAATAAAAATATATAATAAAACCTAAACCTAAACCTAAACCTAAAATAAAATAAAATAAAAATAAAACTAAAAATAAATAAATAAAACCTAAACAAAACTCAAAATTAAAAAATTGAAATAAAATAAAATTAAACCCAAAATAAAATAAAAAACCTAAAATAAAATAAAATAAAACTAAATAAAATCTAAACCTAAAACAATATGCCCAAAATAAAACCTAAAAGCCTAAAAATAAAAACAAAATCAAAACCTAAAAAAAAAATCATAAACCTAAATTAAAATAAATAAAACCTAAACCTAAACTTAAAAAAACTAAACCTAAATCGAAACCTAAACTAAACAAAATAAAATAAACTAAAAATAAACATAAACCTAAACTAAAAAATAAAACCTAATAAGCCAAAATAAAATAAAAGCCTAAACCTAAAGCTAAAATAAAAATAAAACCTAAATCTAAAAACAAAAAATAAACTAAATTAAAGAAACCTAAACCTAAACCTAAAAATAAACTAAAATAAAACATTAAAATGGATAAACTAAATTAAAAAAAAATAAAATATACCTAAATAAAATAAAATAAAATAAACTAAATAAAATGAAAAAACTAAATAAACCTAATACTTGGTTTGATTTAAAAAAAAAAGATGATTCATTAAAAAAAATAACCTAAACTAAACCCTAAAACTAACCCTACCTCTAACCTTAACCTCTGGCCCTCCCCTACCCAACCATGAGGCTGAGCTAAAACCTAAACCCAGGCCCTAAATCCTGACCTCCCACCCTCCTAAACCCTAAACCCTTGCAAACCTAAACCCTAAACCCTAACCCTATACCTGACCCACCTAACCTAAACTAAAACCAACCATAAAATACCTTAAACCCCAAACCTTAAACCTACCTAAACCTAAACTAAATAAAACTTAAAATAAAATAAAATAACAAAAACCTAAATAAAATAAATTAAAATAAAATAAAATAAAACCTAAACTAAAACTTAATCCACTTAAACCTAAATAAAAAATAAAATAAAAATAAAACTAAACTAAAATAAAATAAATAAAACCTAAACTAAACTAAAAAATAAAATAAACCTAAAATAAAAAAGATAAATAAAATAAAACTAAACATAAAATAAAATAAAAAATAAACCAAAACTAAAATAAAATAAAAACTAAATAAAAAACCTAAACCTAAAAATAAATAAAAAATAATACCTAAACCCTAAATTAAAATAAAGTAAAATAAAATTAATAAAACCAAAACCTAAACCTAAAATAAACTAAACCTAAACCCTAAACTAAATAAAATAAAATAAACTAAAAATAAACCTAAACCTAAACAAATTATAAGGCTTTCAAATAAATCAAAAATAAAAACCTATGGTGGTGGGGATTTGGAGGTGCTGATGGATATGGAGGTGGTGGTCTAAATAGTGGTGGTTATGGAAGTGGGAGGAATGACGGAGGTTACAGCTGCGGTGGTGGCGGAGGGAGAGATCGGGGATATGATGGTAGATACCTCTACTTGAGAGGTCGGTGTGTTTCAGATGGGAACTGGAGAAACTGAAGAATGGCCAATCTGATCTGCTACTTGTGGAACTATGTCTTCATTGTAGAGACGGTTCTAGTTATCTAGGATTTTTGATTTGCTCTATGCCTACTCATTTTTGATCTATGTCATCGCTTATGTCTTAGAAAACTTATTGTGTTACTTGGTTGAGGAAATCAAAAAGAAGAAATGTTGAATTTGAATTTGTTCTCTGTAAAAGAAAAAAAATCATAAACCTTAAACCCCAAACCCTAAACCCTAAAAACCCTAAACATAAAAGCCTAAATACTAAACCTTAGACCCTAAGCCCTAACACTAAATCCTAAACCCTAACCAAAACCCTAACCCCAAACCCTACCCAAACCTAAAACCTAAAAAACTAAATAAAACAAAGAAATAAAATAAATAAAAAATGTGAACCGAAATAAAATAAAAAAATAAAATAAATTATAAACATAAATTAAAACCTAAACCTAAACCTAAACCTAATCCTAAACCTAAACCAAAAAAATATAAAACAACAATTAAGACTAAACTAAAAGAAAATAAATAAAAACTTAAACTAAACTAAAAAAACCTAAATAAAATAAAACTAAAATAAAATAAAATAAAAGACCTAAAGTAAAATAAAATACAAACTAAATAAAATCTAAACTTAAACAATAAACCTAAAAACATTAAAATAAATAATAAAAAAAACCTAAACCCTAAACTAAAAAAAAATCTTACCCTAAAATAAAAATAAAAATAAATGTAAACCTAAACTAAAATAAATAAAACCTAAACATAAACTTAAAATAAACTAAACCTAAATCTAAACTAAAACTAAATAAAATAAAATAAACTAAAAATAAATATAAACCTAAACTAAAAACTAAAACATAAAAAAATAAATAAAAATAAAATAAAATAAACTTAAACCTAAAATAAAAATAAAACCTAAAACTAAAAAAATAAAATAAAATAAAATTAAACTAATAAATGAACATAAACACCTAAACCTAAAAATAAAATAAAAAAACCTAAACTAAAATAAATAAACTAAACTAAATAAAAATAAAAATAAACTTAAATAAAAAAATAAGTAAAATAAATTAAAATAAATTAAAATAAATTAAAATAAATAAAAAATTAAATAAATTAACCTAAACTTACAAGATTACTTAATTTAAAAAAATTAAAAAATAATAATAAAAAAACTCTAACCCTAAGTCCTAAACCCTAAAATTAACCCTAACCCCTAAACTCTAAACTCTAAACCTACAACCCTAAACCCTAAAACCCTAAACCCTAAACCCATAACCCTAAACACTAATCACTAAAACATAAATCGTGAGCCCTAAACCTTAAACCATAAAACCTACAACCCTAAACCCAAAACCCTAAACCCTAAACCATAAAAATCAAAAAATCTAAACCTAAACTAAATAAAACCTAAAAGGAAAATAAATAAAAAACCCTAAGCCCAAATAAAACAAAGTAAATAAAATAAATTAAAAACCTAAACTAAAACCTAAACATAAACATAAAAATAAAATAAAATAAACTAATAAAAATAAACTAAAATAAAAGAAATAAAAACCTAAACTAAACTAAAAAAATAAAATAAACTTAAGAATAAAATACCTAAATAAAATAAAGATTAAACTTAAAATAAAAAGAAAATAAACCTTAAATAAACCTAAAAGAAAAAAAATAAAACCTAAACAAAAAAAGTAAACCTATAAATAATACCTAAAATGAATAAAAAATAAAACCTAAACCCTAAATAAAAAAACCCTAAACCTAAATTAAAAATAAAATAAATAAAATAAAATAAACCTAAACCTAAACTAAAATAAACTAAACTAAAATAAATAAAACCTAAACCTAAACCTAAAATAAACTAAACCTAAACTTAAACTAATCTAAATAAATTTAAATAAACAAAGATAAACCTAAACTCTAAAAAAAAATAAAACCTAAAATAAAAACCTAAAACCTAAACCTAAAAAAATTAAATAAAAACTTAAACCTAAACCTAAAAATAGAAAAGAAAACCCAAATCTAAATGACGAAATAAAAACAAAACACAACTAAAAAATAAACTTAAACCTAAACCTAAACATAAAAAAAATAAAATAAAAAACTTAAACTAAAATAAATAAACTAAACTAACTAAAATTAAAAAATAAACATAAATAAAATAAAACATAAAATAAACTAAAATAATTAAAATAACTAAACAAACTAAATAAACCTAAACCTGCCAGTTTACTTAATTAAAAATTTCCTAAATCTTATGTCAACCCTAAACCCGAAACTAAAAAAAAACCTAAACGAAAAATAAAAATAAAATAAAGTAAACATCCACCTAAAGTAAAATAAACTAAACTAAAATAAATAAAACCTAAACCTAAACCTAAAATAAACTTAATAGAAACTTAAACCTAAACTAAAAAAAATAAAATAAACTTAAAATAAAGCTAAACCTAAATAAAATAATAAAACCTAAAAATAAACCTAAAATAAAAATCTAATACCTATACCTAAAAAAATAAATTATGAACTTAAATCTAAACTGAAAATAGAAAATAAACCTAAGAAAAAATAAAATAAAAATAACACTCAAATAAAATAAACCAGCTAAACCTAATCCTAAAAAATAAACTAAAATAAAAAACCTAAACAAAAATAAATAAACCTAAAGTAAATAAACTAAACAACAGAAAAATAAAAAATAAACTTTAATACAAATAAAAAAAATCAAATAAAGTAAAATAAATAAAAAATAAACTAAATAAAACTAAACTACACTGTAATTAAAAAGAAATCATAAACCATAAATCCTAAACCTTAAACTAAACCTTAAACCTACAACCCTAAACTCTAAACCTAAACCCTAATCCAACCCTAAACCCTAAATAATTAAAGCATAAACCCAAAAAACCCTAAACCCTAAACCTTAAACCCTAAACCCAAAATAGTAAAACTCAAACACTAAACCTAAACCTAAAAGTAACTAAATAAATTTTTAAAATAAACTAAAATAATACATAAACCTAAACCTAAACCTAAAACCCAAGAATGGCAACCTGATGAAAGAACATCACTATCAACTGGCCCAGATCTAGCTGGAAGGCGGTGGAGGTGACAATTATCATAGTGGTGGTGAGGGATCTAGAGGTGCTAGTGGATATGGAGGTGGTGGTTGGAGCAGTGGTGGCTATGGAGGCAGGAGGAAGGTTACCTGGTGGTGGTGGAGGGAGTGATTGGATATGATGGTGGATCCACTAGAGAGCTTTGGTGGTTGATGGAACTGAAGAAGAAGAACGACTTTTGATCGCTACTTATGGGCTTCTTAGTAGATGGCTCTAGTTATCTAGGATTTTTGATTTATTCTTGGCATGCTCATTTTTGATCTATGTCATCACTTGTCTCTTAGAAAACATGGTGTATTACTTGGTTGACAAAATTGAAAATAAGAAATGTTGAATATGAATTTGTTATCTATTAAGAAAAATAAAAAACCCTAAACCATAAATTAAAACCTGAACCCTAAACCTAAAACCTATTCCTTAGACCCTAAACCCTAAATCCTAAAATCCCTAAACCCTAAATCCTAAACCCTAAACCCTAACACCCTAAAGCCTAAAGCCTAAACCTAAAACCTAAACCCTAAACCTTAAACCCTAAACACTAAACCCTAAATCCTAAAAAGCTAAAAAGCTAAACCTAAACTAAATAAAACCTAAAAATAAAATAATTAAAAAACATAATCTAAAATAAAATAAAACATAAACTATAACCTAAACCTAAACATAAACATAACCAAAACCAAAAAAGAAAATATAAAAAAATAAAAACTAAACTAAAATAAAATAAATAAAAACCTAAACTAAAATAAAAAAATAAGAAAGCCTAAATAAAATAAAAGCTAAACCTAAAATAAAAATAAAATAAATCTAAAATAAAATAAAATAAAATAAAAACTAAATAAAAACCTAAACATAAAAAATAAACCTAAAAATAAATAAAAAAATAAAACCTAAACCCTAAACTAACCAAAAAACCTAAACCTAAAATAAAAGTAAAATAAACCTAAACCTAAACTAAAATAAATATAACTTAAACCTAAACCTAAAATAAACTAAACCTAAACCTAACCCCAAACTAAATAAAATAAAATAAATTAAAAATAAACTAAAACCTAAATTAAAAAATAAAGCCTAAAAATAAACCTAAAATAAAAACCTAAAACCTAAACCTAAAAAAATAAAATAAAAAGATAAACCTAAACCAAAAAATAAAAAATAAAACCTAAACCTTAAAAAAAAACTAAACTAAAAAATAAACCTAAACTTATAGCTAAACCTAAAAAATAAATTAAAATAAAACACCTAAACTATAATAAATAAACTAAACTAAATAAAAATTAAAATAAACCTAAAAAAAATAAAACAAAATATAAGCTAAAATAAATAAAAAAAGACTAAATAAACCTAATACTTAATTTATAAAATAAAAAATAAAAAAAAATAAAAATAGAAAAAACCTAACCCTAAACCTAAACTAAACCAATCTTACACCTAAAACAAACCTAAATCTTAAACCCTAAAACCCTAAACCTTAAACCCTAAACCCTAAAACCCTAAAACCTAACCCTATAAAAAACCAAAAAAAAAAAAAGAAAAAAATGAACAAAATAAAAAAACTAAAAAAAATACCAAAAAATGACAACAAAAAAAAACCCTCCCTGTCCCGAGCTCTAACTATATTTGAATCCTTTTCATTCTTTTTCTCATTGTTTATGAGCTAGTTTTCTAGAAATTTCTTCTAGTTTTGCTTCGGATCTTCAATCTTTAGTTGATCCATGTTTTGATTCTTAAATTACCATTTGCCATGGTGTTGATTTCTCTGAATACTTGGGAAAACTAAATGCTCCATGATCTATGTCATCGCAGAAAACCTGTGTTACTTGGATGATGAAATCAAAAGAAGAAATGTTGAATATGAAGTTATTGTCTATTAAAAAAATAAAACCCAAAACTAAAACCTAAACCCTAGATGAAAAACCTTAATCCTAACCCTTAAAACCCTCGTGAACAACCATAAAACCTAAAACCCACCCTAAAACCACAAACTAAACCTAAATGCAACCCAAATCTAAAACCCTCTAAACCCTAAACACTAAAATAAAACCTAAACCTAAACCTAACCACATTAAATAAACCTAAATCATAAACCATAAACCTAAACCCTAAACCCTAAAACTTTCCCCAAACCCAAATAACTAAACCCTAAACCTAAACCCCAAAATCTAAACTATAATCCACTAAACCTAAACCTAACCATAAACCCTAAACCCAAAATCTTAAAACCCTAAACCCTAAAACCCTAAACCCTAAAACCCTAAACCTAACTAAAATACACTAAAGCTAACCTAAACTAAACTAAATAAAATAAAAAATAAAAAAATAAAAAATAATATAAATAAAATAAAATAAAATAAATGCCTAAATTAAAACTTAAAATAAACCTAAAAGAAACAAAATAAACATTTTAAATAAATTAAAATAAAATAAATAAAAGCTTAAACTAAACTAAAATTAAAACCTAAATAAAACTAAAAATAAAATAAATTAATAAAACCTAAACCTAAAATAAACCTAAAAAAACTAACACTAAACTAAGAAAGAAAACCTAAACGTGTAATGAAAAATTAAATAAAAATAACAAAATAAACCTAAACCTAAACTAAAATAAACTAAACACAAAATAAAATAAACCTAAACCTAAATTGAAACTAAATAAAATAAAATATACTTAAAATAAACCTAACAAAATAAAATAAACAAAAAGACCTAAACCTAAATAAAATAAAATAAAATAAAACCTAAACTAAAAAAAACCTTAAAATAAAATAAATAAATAAACCTAAACCTAAAGAAAAAAAAGATAAAAGAAAATTAAAACCTAAACCTAAATCAAAATATAAATTAAGAAAAAAAATAAAATTAAACTAAAATAAAATAAATGAAAACCTAAACTAAACTAAAAAAATAAAAAAACTAAATAAAATAAAAACAAAAAGTAAAATAAAACTAAAATAAAATAAAAACTAAATAAAAACCTAAACCTTAAAAATAAACCTAAAAATTAACAAAAAATAAAACCTAAACCCAAAACTAAAAAAAAACCTAAACCTAAAATAAAAATAAAATAAACCAGAACCTAAACTAAAATAAACTAAACTGAAATAAATAAAACCTAAACCTTCACCTAAATTAAATAAAATAAAATAAACTAAAATAAACTAAAATAAAGCTAAACATAAAATAATAAAATAATATAAAAATCTAAACTAGAAAAATAAGATAAACCTAAAAATAAAAGTAAAATAAAAACCTAAAACTTAAACCTAAAAATAAAATAAAAACCTAAAAATAAAAGATAAAACCTAAACCTAAGAAATAAAATAAATATAAAACTCAACTTAAAAAATAAACCTAAACCTAAACATTCACCAGAACAAAATAAAATAAAATAAACTAAAAATGAACCTAAACTTAAACTAAAAAAATAAAACCTAAAAAATAAACCCAAAATAAAAACCTAAAACCTAAACTTAAAAAAATAAAAATAAAAACCTAAACCTAAACCTAAAAAAAACCTAAACTAAAAAAGTAAAATAAAAATAAAACTCAACTAAAAAAAACCTAAACCTAGAAAATAAACAAAAATAAAAAACCTAGATTAAAATAGAAAAACCTAAAATAAATAGACTAAATTAAATTAAAATAAAAAATTGAAAATAAACTCAAATAAATAAAAAAATAAACTAAATAAACCTAAACCCACTAGTTTACTTAATTTTTATTTTTTTTAAAAAACCTAAACTATCAATCCTAAATATTAAACCCTAAACCCTAAAGCATAAAACTAACCCTAAACCCTAAACATACAACCCTAAACCCTAGACCCTAAACCATAAAACTATAAACCCTAAACCTAAACCTAGACCACAAATAAAAAAACCTAAAACCTCAAAACCCTAAACATTAAACCAACCCTAAACCTAAAATGTAACCCTAACCTTAAACCTAAACTCTAAACCTTAAACCATAAAACCCTAAACCCTAAACCCCAGAATGGGCATAACCTTGATCACATCACCGTCAACTAGGCAGTCTAGATATCGGTGGAGGGAAGCGGCGATTATCAGAGGTGGTGGGGGATCTAGAGGTGCTGGTGGATATGGAGGTGGTGGTCAGAGTAGTAGTGGTTATGGAGGTGGTAGGAGCGATAAAGGTTACATGCTTGGTGGTGGCAGAGGTAGAGATCAAGGATATGATGGTAGATCCAGCTTGTCGAGCGGTGGGGGTGGTTTTGATGGGAACTGGAGATATTGAAGAATGACCGATCCGATCTGCTGCTTATGAAATTGTGTCTTTACAATAGAGACAGTTCTACTTATCTTGGGTTTTTGATTTGCTCTATAAGTGCTCATTTTTTATTTATGTTATCTCTGTGTCTTAGAAAACTTAGGGTGCTACAGTTGATGAAATTGAAGAAATGTTGGGGAATTTGTTCTATATTAAAAAAAAGAAAAACTTTAAACTCTAAACAAAACTCCCAAACTAAACATAAACCCTTAAAACCTAAACCATAAACCCTAAATAAACCCTAAAATCAAACCCTAAACCATAAACACTAAACCTAAACCACAAACCCAAACTTAAACCCTAAACCCTAAAACCCTAAAATAACACTAAACCAATAAACTAAACTAAACCCTAAACCCTAAACCTAAGCCTAAACCCTAAACCCTACAAACCCTAAAACCTAAACCTACCTAAAACTCTAAACCGTAAACTCTAAACCTTAAACCCTAAACTAACCCTAAACATTAAACCATAAACTAACCCTAAACCCTAACCTTAAACCCTAAACCATAAACCTTGAATAAAGATGTCATTAGGAGTAGATCTAAAGAATGACCTATTCCAATCATAGTTATGGTGGCTAAAGGAAATGTCTTCAAGAGACTTTTCCTTGACTATTAGAGATTTGAATACCCTAAACCCTAACCCTAAATCATATTATAATGCTTGATATTATAGTATAATGTAGCATCATATATTTGAGCATGTAGTGATGTGTTTTTGGAAGTTATAAAACTTTTGAAATTTTTTAGTATATTATGGTATTGTGGCCTATAGTCTAAATTAATATAAACCATAAAAATATTGATTTAAAAATTCAGATGATGAAATTTGTTAAATTTCAAGTGGGAATTATGTTGTAGTACCAAAGGTGTGCTACGCCACTTGTACTCTAAAAGTAAGATTTTATGTTTAAAATAAATATTATATGTTGTAGCATAGTATAGCATCATATATCATAATATATTGTTTTATGCATTTTAATTATTTTATTATTTTACAATCATTGAGCCAACACTATTATTATTTATAAAAATTTTGATTTAGACTTTAAAATGGTGGAATTTGGCCAAATTCTTAGTAGGTAGAGCATGGCATCATAATATATTGTGTCAATTTAAATAATGTAAGTGATATGACTAAAATATATAGTTTTTTTATTGTTTAGACTAATTTTATGAATTTTTATCATAAGAAATCCTTTGTGATGTGATATGCAATATAATATAATATAATAAGTTATAGTGTATTATAATATAGGATGTCATAACATAGTGTAGAATCATGCATTATAGCATACTATTGTGTATTACTACTTATTTTTTACCATATTTTAGTTTGTTATAGTATGATGTAGTAGAGTTTTCACTAGTCTAATTCATAATAATACTACATTATAGGCTTTAGATGATGGGATTTGGACAAATTTAAAGTAAGCTTTAAGGAACATCATTGGGGGTGTGCTATGGTGTGTCAATCAATCAAAAGAATGGAATTTTGCATCCCAAATAAATGTTCATTTCTCAACAAAATTTTATAAATTTTTTACTTAAAGTGATTCATTTTAAGGTGTAATGTAAGATAATATATTATATGAAAGCATATTAAAATATAATGTACATAACAATATAACTTCACATATATATGAATGTGGTGGTGTGTTACTAATGTTATTGTACATTTTAGTATGTTTTACTTTTGTTATAATACATTGGGTCAAAACTCACAAAAATGTTAATTTAAAGGTTGAGATGGAAGAATTTGGCCAAATTCATGACACACACTAGAAGCAACACCAAAATTATTCTGTACCATTTCTAATAGAAAAATAATTTTACATCAAAATGAACATTATTCATATTTTGAGTAAATTTTATTATTTGTTCATTTTAAGTGATTATAATGAGGTGTAATGTTAGAAAATATATTATATTATAGTAAATTATAATATAACATCATATATTATAATATAATATAGCATGTTAATTCATAATATAATATCTTTAGCATGATATTGTATAGTTAGTTTGAGCTTGCACCATCAAATAAAATGTTGATTGCAATGCTAAGATGATGTAATTTGAATGAATACATTATTAAGCTTTTGGTTAAATTATTAAAGGTGTGCATAAGAAAGGAAATAAGATTTGATGAGAATTCCATGTGAAGGACATGGAGGTAGATCCGCTAAGAGATCACTCATGCGTTGGACATGACATATGAGGGGTCTATGTCAAGGGCATAAAAGAGGAAAAATCTAATAGGGATAAAGTTTGAATTTGATTTGATTATATGATTTATCGAAAGAAGATCTGCTGGGGATAAGAATCTATAATCCATCAGGGATTAAGATCAAATCAACTTTAATTTGTTTTGTTTTAATGATTGTGGAAGCATATCTGCTAGAGATATGGGCTCGAGTATGAAGGGGATCTGGTATATGAACCTTACACTAGCAAAGCAGGTTTGGGCTATCCACTGGGGATTAGGATTTGAGTTTGATTTCAAAGAATTGTTTGGGGATGTATCCATTGGGGAAAAGAGTTTGGTTGGATTTCTTTGATTTAGAATCTACTAGGGGAGTTGGTTTAATTTGGTTCCACTGAGGATGTTGGTTTTGAATTTGATTTGTTCATTTGACTTGTTTATATATGATTTGGTGCTCCATTGGGGAGAAGGGTGTGATTTAACCGCATTGGGGAAAATCAAATTAGGTTTAATTTAATCTGAGTTAATATATGAACTCTGTCGGTGTACGATGTACCCACCGAGAAGGGGCAATAACAGCTTTGACCTACCTCAGGTTTACAAATCCAATAGGATAGTCTACTGGATGCGGGGTAGAGCTAGCCAACTTGATGGGTTTTCTTTCAGTGTATAATAGTTATGCTAGGAAAAATGCATAGTAGACTTACATCTCCCAAAGCGAGGAACAACTGCTGGGGTGACCTATTGGTTGCACAACAAATTGAACTTTGGGAAACTAGTGAATGTCTGAGACCTATGTCAACTCAAAAGTTGTCAGGATTAATAATATCTTAATTTCATATGATTTGATATGATTTATTTGGTTTAGTTTGATTTTGGATTGAGGGCATCTCTGCTAGGGATGTGAGCTCGATCAAATTTGATAGATTTAATTTTTGGACCATGTCGGTGTATGATGGACCCACTGAGAAGGGTCTATATCAGACTTGTCCTACCTTAGAGTTACAAATCCAAAGGGATAGTCTACTGGTCGTGGGGTAGAGCTTGCCAACCTAAGGGGTTGCCTTTTAGTGTGGAATAACTATGCTAAGAAGAAGGTGTAGCAGACTTACATCTTCTAATGTATGGAACAATCACTATGGTGACCTGTTGGTAGCACAACAAATCAAACCCAACTTAGGGGCGACTACTGATTGAATGTCATTGGGGACTTATATCAATCCAAGAGTAGTCAGGTGATTCCTATGAGGAGTTTTGTTGGCACTTCCATAAAGATAGGATGCCTGCTTAAAAAAAGGTACCATTAGGGGAGTCCTCCTAATCCAAAAGTGAATATATATTTTATTTATATATTTATGTGGACCCAGTTGGTGTGTGAGGGACCACACTAAATGGGGCTATGTCAGCCTTAACCTATCTCAAATTTACTGGACCAAGGGAGAATCTACACATCCACAGGACGGATTCTCCAACCACGAGGGAGTGGTTCTTAGGAAAAGGGAACTATACATTATAGTAACCCGGTGTCTAAATGGGGTCATAAAGGATGTGATCCAAATTTAGTGCCCACAGGGGAGGTGTTGCTAGGGGCGTTATCCTGAGCCCTGGAAAAGAAAGCATATAGGTGTGGTGACTAACTTAAGGAGAAGGCGTAGCACACTTACATCTACCATGAGTGGTGTATCCTAAGATGTGAGAAACAACCAACTTAATGTGTATCCATTAGCATGAGTGGTGTATCCATCAGCATAATGAGAACCAACCAACCTAAGGTGCTCATTGGTGTATAATGAGCAATTTGGAAAGAAAGCATGTAGGCTTACAACTTTTTGAGTAGAACTGATCATCAAGATTATCATCATGGGTGGAAAGATGTTGGATGTCCTAGAGCTACAGGAAGGGAGAGACTTGAAGTAGTCCGGAGGGAAGGAGCCTCTAGGGGACTTATCCTAAACTTCAAATATACTTGACCTAGTTAGTGCACGAAGGCTAATCTAAGAAGAAAGCATAACTGACTCACATCCTCTTAAACAAAGCCAACATAAGGTAGCTTACCAGCCATGTAGTATGGCCTACCAAACTAATAAGGAGCTCGTCAGTGTGCAGTGGCCAAGTAAGGAAGGAAAGCATAGCAGACTTACATCCTCTAGAGCAAGAATACCACTAGGGCAACACATTAGTAGGGTAGCACGTCAATCCCACCTAGAGTAGCTATTGAGTGACTACCACTATGGCTGTTATATCAACTCAGAGTAGCCTAAGAGGAATGATATGTGTTTGTTTAAAATGTTTATGTGTTTGTTTTGTGTTATGTGTGGATAGGATACCGTTTCCCTACCCTAAACACATCATGGAAAATTCACAAACAAAAATACTTTCAACAAGGAAGAGATTGAATTCGAAAAGGAATTTTCATTAATGATAATTATTTTCAAACATGATTTATAATATTTTTTTAAGTAGAGCACGTAGATTGGAAGCATTGGGTGCTCTCCCTTATGATTAATAAGCTGATAAGGTCCTTCTTGGTAGGCCTTCTCTATGGTAAAAAGGCCTTCCCAAGTGGGTTCAAACATGCCTGCCATCTTATGATGGGAAACAATCAATCTCCTTAGAACTAAAATAAGCTCTTCTAGTTGAAATGCTCTAGGACAGACCAACTTATTATGAGCTTGAATCATTTTAGCTTTGTATAACTAGAGGTTTTGGCATGCTCGCAAGCGTCTCTCCTCCATACCTTTGAGCTCTTCTAGCCACAACTTGGCACTCTCTCTATTATCATCTTGCTTACCACAGCTATCCTTAGTGATGGGAGTTGGACTTCTAATGGTAGACAGCTTTAGACCCACACACTAAGAAGAAATGAGTAGCGAGTTGGAGTTCTATATGTCATGGTAGGTAGGCTTCAACTAAATGCTCATGCCACTATCACTTCTTATTGTCGAGTGTTTTCTTTAGTATTTGGATGAGTGTTTTGTTGAAGGCTTTTACTAAGCCATTTTCCCTCAGATAGTTAATGGTAGAATATCTCCAATCTATGCTATGTATTTAGGCAAAGTTATTGATCCTGGTGCTTTTGAATGAAGTACCATTATCAGATATAACTCATCGAGATACTTTGAACCTATATACAATATGGTTCCTAAAATATTAGAGAACATGCTGAGCTATGTCCTCTCTGAGCAGAAGCACCTTCGCCCATTTGGAAAAGTAGTGATGGACAAGATGAACCGATGACACTTGTAAGAAAGAGGATCAATCGGACCCACTATGTCAGTACCCCAACACTCGAATGGCCATGAGGCCAATGTAGGATGTAGAATGTTGGGTAGTTGATGTAGGACCACATTATGTATTTTGCATTGGTGGAATCGCCTAGCTGAATCCATGCAATCTTTGTTCATCGATAGCCAGTAGTATCCTAGTCTCTTAATTTTGGCTTTCATCTTTGGACCAAATAAGTTGGCTCCACATAATCCTGAGTGTACCTCGGTCATGATCTTACGGGCTATGTGCTTGTCTAAATAATGTAACCACATATGGTCGAAAGATCGCCCGTACAAGACACCATCTACATGAGCGTAGGAAAGTACTATTTGCTTCATCTAATAGGATTGGGACTTCTCTTGAGTTAGTTTTCCTTTATTTAGGTAATCCATGAATGGTTCCCTTTATCTCCTTGTCCTTCTTGGAAATGGCAACCTCCCATTCGAGAGAGTACTTTTTGATGAGTTCAATATCAATAAGGGATAAGAATTGACTATTTTGGACCTTTATTTATATGGACTCATTCTCCAAACATGCCAACTCCTTGGGAAGCTTGGTTAAAGCATGCACTATGACATTCTCTCCTTAAGGTATCTTATAAATGGTAACCTCTGGGATTTGGGCCAATAACTCCATGGTGTACTTGTGGTAGTGATGGATCTTAGGCTTTATTACCTTATAGGACCCAACGATTTGGTTCATAACTAGTTGAGAATTCCTGAAGATGTTGAGGTTATGGATGCTTAAAGTAACATCTAACTCTAGACTGAAAATTAGAGCCTCATATTCGGCTTCTTTGTTGGTGCAAGGATTGGACAGATGATATGAGAATTTCATCACATTGCGTCTGAAGTAAAAAGAACTATTCCTACCCCTGCCTTTCTTAGAATAGTAGATTATGGTTTTTCTCCTCTTTGAGAGGAAGCCGAACCATCAAAGTACATCTCTCATTAGTGAATGCTAGTATCCCCTAAGTTCATGATTTTTTCATCAGGAAGATCATCACTAAGTGGAGAGTCAGCAAGAAGTGGGTGTGCTTCTAAGAAATCTGCTAGCACTTGTCCTTTCACTACACAGAGGGGTACAAAGGTAATTTCAAAATACAAGAGGATCATGGACCATCGTTCCAACCATCCAAATAGTGTCAACCATGTCATGAGATACTGTAGTGGATTGATCCTAGAGATTAAGTTCACTTTATGAAGAAGCATGTAGTGTTGTAGCTTTTGGGATGCAAAGATTAAAGCTAGGCAATGCTTCTCAATGGGTGGATAATTAGCCTCACCAAGAATTAGACGACAGTTGAGGTAGTAGAGTGCATTTTCCTTCCCTTTGTCATTGGCTTAGGACAACAAAGCACCAAGGGTGTCCTTTAATGTAGCAATGTAAAGTATGAGCGGCTTGGCCAGGATAGGGCTACTAGAACTGTGGCATCATTAGCTAATGCTTGATGTCTTCAAAGGCATGCTCACACTTATCATCTCACTTGGACTTGGCATCCTTTTTGATAAGTGCTAAGAATGGCTGACATCTTCTTTATAGGTTGGATATAAAGCGTCTTAGATACACCAACCACCCTTGGAATGATTTGAGTTGAGTTAAACTTTTAAGGCAGGGGATTTCTAATATCTCCTTGATCTTCTCTAGATTGATTTTGATTACCTGCTGTTAGACAACAAACCCAAGGAATTATTCTGATGCTACTCTGAATGAACACTTCAAAGGGTTCATTTTGAGGTTAAATTATCTTAACTATTTGAGAACTACTCTCTACTCAAAGAGATGGTATTCTTTTTCTATACTTTTGACCATTAGATCATCGACATAGCACTCAACTTGATGATGAATGAGTTTGTTGAAGATTCGAGTCATAGCCCGCTGGTATATAGCATAGGCATTTTTAAGGCTGAAAGGCATGACCTTATAGCAATAGATTCTGATTAGTGTTCTAAAAGTAGTGTTTCTTTTATCTTCAGGGGCCATCATTATTTAGTTATATCCAGTTGAGAAATCTATGAAAGAGAAAACTGTATGAGATGAGCTAATGTCCACCATCAGCTCCGAGATTGGTAGTGGAAGTTTATCTTTTGGACATACCTTATTTAAATCACTAAAATTGATGTATATGTGAATTTGGCCATTCTTTTTTTTTAATTGGGATGACACTGGCTAACCATATAGGGTATTTTTCTTCCAAGATGAAGTCAATATCGATCAATTTCTTGATTTTAGAAATGACCTGTTGTTCTATGTCTAATTACATGCATCTAGGAGTTTGCTTGATAGGGTTAGTAGTAGGCTCTATTACTGCTCTATGGACCACTATGTCAGGAGCCAATCCAGACATCTCTTCATAACTCTATGCAAAGCAGTCCCTAAACTTAGTTAATAGCCTAACTAAGTCATTGGTTTCAATTTCATTCAACAAAGAACTGATGTATGTCGGGCATGGATCTTCTTCAATTCTTAAGTTAATTTTCTTGATCTCATCGATGGTTGATTGATCTCTTCTTCAAACTCTGGTGGTGCACCTTTGACTTCAAAAACATTTGGATCATCTAAAGTTTTAAGCACAGCTCCTCATATGATTTAATGTGATTTGAAAACAACCTATCAGATTCCAAATGGTGATGACTAAGCAGTAATCATCAACTTCGACTGGACCCACTGTACCAAATCCTAGTTCCAGTCTTGATTGAGAGCTTTTTTATTTGTTCTTCCATATTCTTTCGAAGTAGTCTGACTTGTGCTTTGACCAAGTATATGGGATTAACCTTTTCATTACTAAATTATGAACACAAGGCAAGTACCAATCAGAAGGTAATTCTATTAAATCTTTATATGAATCATACTCAAGTTATACATTAACTTCTTGACTTGAGGATGATACTCCAAGAAAGAACCTCTAAGTCTTCACACCTATGGATGACTTAGGGGATTCCTTAAATAATAAACCCTCAACTTTTTGAGTGGAAAGTGGGGTTAGAGCTAAGGTTCCCGATGCCTAAGCTTTCACATATAGACTTGGATACACTTATGCTTTTCTTTGGAGCTCGGTATTCATTGCTATCTGGTCAAGTGTCACCTCCAAGAGAATCTACTACTGAGAAGATCTGACTAGTGTGTTAACCATATAAGACTCATCCTATGAATTAGATTCAAAGTCTATATAGATAGCAGGTGTACACCTGGTAGCTGGGACATATCTTTTATTGGGTGGCCAATAAGGAGGTTTTCCACCCTAAGACTACCTCTGAACTGGCCTCTTTCTCTGCCTGGTGGAGGTTAGGTCATCCTACCCATATGTTTGAATGGAGTAATGAACTGTGGGTGGAATCTAATGTTAGGCTCCACTTCTTCCAAGTTTATTTTGCTCCCTTTTATTTTCTTTTCATTTTCTCTTTTCCTTTCTTTTTCTCTTTCTTTTTTCTTTTTCTTTTCTTTTATTTTAAACTTTGGCCAAGTTTGCGAGAATAGACTTGTTGATTTTGAGGGAGGTAGTAAGCCGCATCCTCATATATGCCAACCTCATGAACTCTAAATGGCTTGAGATCTCCTTTGACATAATAGATGATCCCACCTCTCACAAACTTTATACATTGATGTAGAGAAAATGGAACTATGTTTTTCTCATGTATCCATGGTCTCCTAAGCAAAGCATTGAAAGATGTATCAGAGTCTATAATGTAAAACATGGCTTTGGTCTTTCAATCATTTTTCTCTAAGTGAAACACTATGGAGCCTAAGGCCTGTTGACCATACATATGGAGTGCAGATTCAATCTTCCCATCTTAAACTTAGGAGTCTTCTAGACACTAAGACTTGCCTAGACATAAGACACATCTAACAATTAGGTAAACACTTAACCTAAGCCTAAAGACTGAGAAGGGTTAACTATAGGATTGGGTTATTCCTTAGGGATTAGGATAATCTGCCACCCCTATAACCCAAATCCAATCAATGTTCACCTTCTCAAACCAAACCTCAAGTTCCATTCAAATATCAAATTTAAATCCAAATCCAAACCCAAATTCCAAAACCAAATGACTGAAGCCCATGATCAAATCAAAACTTGAAACCCTTCCTATACCATATGACCTATCCCATGGACTTAGCCAAATCTTAATCCAAATCAATCCAAAATCAATTAATTTTCTAATAATCAATTTATATCTTCAATCATATTCATAAATATAAATAAAATCTACATTCAAATGATCAAAACTAAATCAAACTAAATCAAATTAAATCAAAACTCTTCCTAAGCCATATGACTTAGCCATTTGACTTAGCCAAATCTTAATCCAAATCAAGTCAAACTCAATTTATTTTCTCATAAATTAATCATATTTTTAATCTTCTTCACAAATTTAAATGAAATATACATTTAAATCATCAAAAATAAATCAAACCAAATAAAAATCCAAACCTAAGCCACATGACCCAACTCCATGGACTTAGCCAAATTCCTTCATTCCAAAACCCAAATTCAATTAATTTTCCCATGAATCAATCATACCTTCAATCATATTCACAGACATAAATAAAATCTACAATCATCAAGCCAAACCAAAATCAACCCAAGTCAAACCCAACTTAACCCTTTTGAGTTGAAATGCTCAAATGAAAAAAAGCCCATTTGAACCCTTGCCAATTGCAATTGAATTTATATATCAATTCCAAATCCATATATAAACTAAACTAAATAAAACTTAACCTAAAATCAAGCCAACTAAACCCAATTGGTCCACTTGACTTAAAGTGGCCAATTTGACCTATTTGTGCCAAGTTTTAATGCTTTGGTAATGAAAAGGCGTGTTCTTGGTAGCATTCATAAAATCAAGAACTTGGATGGTTCTTGGCTTACTAAAAAAGGGGATATATTCTTTTCTGCTCTTAGTTTCTTTAAAAATCTTTTAAATAAAAATTGTCAACTTGAGCATTTATCTAATCCCTCTATCATTCCTTCTATTATGTCTACAAAGGATAATGAGTGCTTGGTTTCTCTTTTTGATGAGGAAATTTTTAATATTCATAATGGTATGAATGCTAATTCTATTGTAGGGCCAGATGGTTACACTACTTTATTCTTTCAAAAAGCTTGGTTTATTTTTAAAGTTGATCTTGTTAATGTTGTTAAGGATGCTTTTCAAGGGAATTATATTCCTAAAAATTTTACTAGGACTTCTATTATTTTTATTCCTAAGAAAGATAATCTTGATGTTTGGAATGACTTTCAACGTATTAGTCATTGTACTTTTTTTAATAAATTGATTTCTAAAATTTTGAGAAAGATAATCTTGCTTAGTAAGTTTCTTTCAAAGATTATCTCTCCTATTCAAACTGGCTTTGCGAAAGGTAGAACTATTATGGATAACATATTGCTTGCTCAAGAATTGATTCATGATTTGATTGTTAAAACTAGAGGTGGCAATTTACTTCTTATGCTTGACATCACCAAAGCTTATGATAACATTTCTTGGGATTTTATTAATAGCATTCTTACTTTATTTGGTCTCTCTAATCATTTTATTTCTTTGGTTAACAATATAATTAGAAATGTTTGGTTTTCATTAGTTATCAATGGTGAAAACTTTGGCTTCTTTAATTCCTCTCAAGGAATAAGATAAGGTGACCCTCTTTCTCCTTCAATTTTTACTATTGTGATTGAATATTTGTCTCATTGACTTAATCTTTTTTTTGAGAAGAATTCTTGTTTGTATTTCAAGAATCTTGGTGGTTTGGCTATCTCACACTTAAGTTTTGCTTATGATTTCATAATATTTTGTAAAGGCTTGTTACATTATGTTAAAAAGCTTAAGAGTTTTTTAACTAAATTTTAAAAGGAAAGTGGCCTTGTGATTACTAATCATAAAAGTTATTTTATCACTTCTACATCTATTTCCATTCAAAGAATTAATTAAATTAACGATATTATTGGTTTTTCTCATCAAAATCTTCATATTAAATATTTAGGCTCTCCTTTATAGTGGTCAAAAGAGATCCCATTTTTTTGATGAGGTAATCCATAATATTCAATATAAAATTTCCACCCTTGAGTTTCATTTCTTATCCTTTTTAATAGTTTTTAAAAGTATTATTTACACTCTTCCTTTTTTACTTGTTGCTTAATATTGTTCCTACTTCTCTTGTCTTATCCTGATTGAAAGACTTTTTAATAAGTTTTTTTGGGGTTCTAGGAATTTGGCCAAAAGGCTTCATTGGACTTCTCGGTCAAATATGTGTGGTACTATTTATGAAATTGGTATTGGTTTTAGATATTTGATGGATTCCACTGTCATTTTTTCTTCTAAACTTTGGTGGAATTTTTAGAAAAATGAAAGTCTTTGAGCTAAATTCATGAATTTTAAATATTGTAAAGGTAAGCATCCTTTAATTTGCAATTATAAACAAGGTGACTCTATTGTTTGGAAATGACTTTGTGATACTAAATGTAAAGCAAAACCTCTCATTTTTTGGGGTATTAATAATGGTTCTTCTTTCTTTTGGCAAGATAAGCGGGGGACTTTTCCATTGATTCCTTGCTTAATACTCACTCCACTTCTTCTTTGAAAGTTAGTCATTTTATTTATAATGGTGATTGAATTTCTCTTTTAATGATTTGATTTTGGTTCATGTAATAACATCACCAAGATTCCTATTGATGGTATTTCTCTGGATCAAATTCTTTTAAAAACTTCTAGCAATGGAGAATATTCTTTTAAAGATACTTGGCACCATATTAGAGTTAAAAAAATCTTCTTCTCTTATTTTCCTTAAAATTTGAAATAACATTATTCCTACTTCTTATTCTATTCTTGTGTTGAGAATTTTAAGGGATTATATTATTGTTGACTCTTTACTTTTGGACAAAGGTTTTTATCTACCCTCTAAATGCATGTGTTTCTTTCATATTGAGAATGTTAGTCATGTTTTTGTTAGTGGTGCCATTGCCTCTAAAGTTTGTGGTTTGTATAAGGATTTATTTATGTTAAATTGTTTTAATGGTAATTGAACTTTAATGCAACTTCTTGACTTTTATTCTTAATACTGTGAAAGGGGATATCAAAAGTGTGATGGCTGTTACTTCGATTTGGTTTATTTGGCTCAATAGAAATGATGCGAAACATCGTAATGTGCCTATGAATCATAAGAGGATTATTCTTAGGACTAAAAAAAAAGATTTTGTCTTTACATAAGGCTGCTCTTCTTAGTGGTACTAATTTTAGAGGTTGCAAGTTTGTTGCCTCTAAATTGGGTATCCGATTTCCTTATTGTGACTAGTCTCTGGATTATATAATTATTCATTGGATTAAAGTGTCATAATTGTTGTATTAAAATTAATATTGATGGCTCTGTTGTACATAACAAGTCAGGTTGTGGTGGTATTGTTAGGAATAATCTTGAGAATATTATCTTGTCTTTTTCCACTCCTCTCTATTAATTCTATTATTTTTGCTGAATTGATGGCTATTTATCATGCTCTTAGTCTTTGTTTGTGTAGACATTTTCATACTATTTGGTTGGAATCTGATGCTTAGATGGTTGTTGCTATGATCAATTCTAACCATAAGGGTATCGAGCTTTTTTATTTAATTAGAAATATTAAAATATTATCTCTAAACTTTCTTATAAATTACTCATATTTTAAGAGAAGGTAATGCTTATGAGGATTTCTTAGCTTTTGGGGTGGAATTTCTCATTTTACTTTTATTTACCAATGCAATATTCCAAAGAAATTAAGAGGGCTGTCTAATTTAGATAAATCTAGTTTTCCTTATGTTAGATTTTCTTAATTTATCTTCTTTTTTTCATTTTTTGTTGTTGTTGACTTTCTTAGGGCCTCTGCTTAGGAGCTTTTGGCAATTTTGGTTTATTCAGTTGCTATTGGCTCTTGTTCTTTCTTGGGGGCTTTATGTTCTTGTATTTTTTTTTGTACTTTATATATTTGGAATGTTACATGTTTTGGTTGTCCAATTGTCATTTCTTTGTCTACTTTTAATGTGGTATCTCTTGTGGGCTTATTCTTTGGGTTTTTTGGTTGGTTGTTTGTTTTCTTGATGGCTTTTGGTTGGTATCCTTGAGCTTGCTGGTTTTTGGGTGCCTTCTCTGGATGAGATGTTGGTTGTGCTTCTCTTCCTTCTGTTTCCTTCTAGCTGGTTCGGCTAATTTGGTTTTGGGTGTGGTTGTTGCTTTCCTTTGTTGCTTTTGTGGCCTTATTGTTTCTTATTTTGTATTATGGCTGTTGTTTGCATGCTCATTTTTTATCTTTATCATCGTTTGGGTCTTAGAAAACTTGTTGTGTTACTTGGATGATGAAATCAAAAAGAAGAAATGTTGTATATGAATTTATTCTCTGTTAAAATAAAACCAATAACCCTAAACCCTAAACTAAAACCTGAACCCTAGACCTAAAACTTAAACCCTCAACCCTAAACCCTAAACCACAAAAAACCACAACCCAACCCTACCCTAAAATCTTTAAACCTAAACCCTAATAAAACCACAAACCCTAAACCCTCAAAACCTAAATAAAAGTTCAAAACCTAAACCTAAACTAAATAAAATGTTAAAATAAAATAAATAAAAAAACTAAAGAAAAATAAAATAAACTGAAAACCTAAACTAAAACTTAAACCCAAACTTAAACATAAACCTAAACCTAACAAGTAAATAATAATAATAATAAAAACTATACTAATATAAAATAAATAAAAACCTAAACTAAACTTAAAAACAAAAAACCTAAATAAAAATATAATAAATGAAAATTTAAATAAAATAAAACTAAGTAAAAACCTAAACCTAAAAAAATAAACCTAAAAAATAAAACCTAAAAATAAATAAACAATAAAACCTAAACAAAAAAAAACTAAACAAAATAAAAATAAAATAAATAGCCAAAATAAAATAAACTAAACTAAGATAAATAAACCTCAACCTAATCTAAAACATAAACTGATTTAAAATCTATTGCCTTAAATAATAAGCTAAATAAATAAATAAAATAAATCTTATGTAAACTAAAAAATAAAATAAATTAAAATAAGTAAAATAAACTAAATATCTAAATAATAAACTAAACTTTTTTGAAAAATAAAATATAAAATAATAAAAATAAAAAGAAAGCTGACCACTAACTAAACTGAGCCCACCAATTTACACCTAAACCTAAACCACTAACCTAGACCCAAACAACCCTACCCCAAAAACCACTACCCTGACCTTAAAACCTAAACTAAACCTGACTAAACCTAAAAATAAAATAAAAAGAACATAAACCTAAATAAAATAAAGTAATAATATAAAATAAAAACTTAAACTAAAATAAACCTAAACCTAAACCTAATATATAAAATAAAATAATAAAAATTAAATTGAAATAAAATAAAATAAATAAAAACCTAAAATACTAAAATAAAATAAACCAAAATAAAACCTAAATAAAATAAAACTAAATGTAAAATAGAAATAAAATAAACCTAAAATAAAATAAAATAAAACAAAATAAAACCTAAAACTAAAAATAAACCTAAAATAAATAAAATTAAAACCTAAACCCTAAACTAAAAAAAAAAAAGTAAAAATAAAGAAAATAAAATTAAAAAACCAAACTAAATAAATAAAATCTAAACATAAACCTAAAATAAACTAAACCAACCCAAAAAATAATAAATAAACTAAAAAATAAAACTAAACCTAAACATAAAATAAAACCAAAATACACCTAAAATAAAACACAAACTAACCCAAAAAAATCAAATAATAACCTAAACATAAACCTAAAAATAAAAATAAAACCTAAACCTTAAAAAATATAAAAATAAACCTAAAATAAAAAAATAAATATAAAAACCTAAAATAAAAATAAACTAAATAAAAAAACTAAAATAAATACCACAAAATAAATAAACTAAAATAAGTAAAATAAAAATAAACTAAATATGTAAAAATAAAATAAACTAAATACCTACACCTATGGTTTGATTTTTTTAAAATTAAAACAACCCAAACCCTAAATCCAAATCCTAAACCAATATCTAAACTCTAAACCCTGGATGCAACCCTAATACCCCAGGCCTACCAACTGAAGACCTGACTAAAAAATCCTAGGCCCCAGGCACTGAGCTAAAACCCTGAAGTGGCCCTAGCTGACCCTAAAGGCCCTGGACCCACTAAATAAAATAAAAACCCTAAATGCTAAAACTAAACCCTAAACTAGATAAACAAACTTAAATAAACTAAACCCTATTAAAATAAAATAAAAACTCCTAACCCAAAGACCTAAAAACTATAAAATCAAATAAAATATAAAATAAATAATAAACTAAAATAAACTAAACCTGAGCTAAACCTAAAATACCAAACTAATAAAATATAATAAATAAAACTAAATAAATAACTAACTAAAATAATAATAAACTCTAAACTGAAAAACTAGATAAACTACTGAATAGTAAACCTAATAAAAATGACTACTATAATAATCTAATAATAACTAAAATAACTAATAACTAACTAAATAAACTGGCTACTAGGCTACCTACCAAATAAACTATAAAAACTAATAACTAACTAGGCTACTATAAGGCTAAAAACTTAAATACTAATAACTAAATAACTAATTAACTATAAACCTAAACTAACTAAACTACTTGCATTAATAAAGACTAATTAACTAATTAATAAAAAAAACTTAAACCTAAACCATAAAAATAACTAATAAGTACAATATAAACTAAACTAAATGAAAATAATAATAAAACATAAAACTAAACTAAACAATATTAAAAACCTAAAGCCACTAACCCCTGATCAACCTAACCTAAACTAAACTAGGCACAACCCTACCCCCAAATAAAACAAAAACTAGTATAACCTAACTAAATCCTAACCCTAAAATAAATGATAACTAAAATTAAAATAAAACTAAACTAATAGTAAAACTAATAAACTAATACTAATAAAATAAACTAAAATAAAAACCTAATACTAAATGAGCTAACTAATACTAAATCTGGACTGAGGAAACCAAAATAACTAATAAAAATTAATTAAACTAAAACTAAACTAAACTAAATAAACTAATAGCTAAAACTAATAATGATAAACTAAAACAAATTAATAAAACTAAATAAACTAAATACTCCCTAAACTGAGCTAATACTAAACTAAACTATTAAAATAAATATACCCCAGGCCTAAACTAAGGCTAAATTAATAAAATAACTAATAAAAGTAATGATAATAACTAATAAGACTATAAACTATACTTAGGCCAAACCCTACTATATGATACTATCATAAAACTAAATAATAGTATAAACTACTGAGCCTGACATACTATACCTGCTAAATTTAAAATCTTAGCTAGGCTTAATACTATTACTATAAACCTAATAAACTAATTAAGAAAAACCTAAAACCCTGACCACTGAGCTAAAAACTAAACTTAACTATAAAACTAAACTAAACTAAAATAAACTAAGTAAACTAAACCTAAATACACTACTAAAGCTAAACCCTAAACTTAAACTAATAAAATAATAGCTAAACCTAATATAATAATAATAAAATAAAGCTAATAAAATAAAATGTAAATTGATAACAAAACAAATAAAAAACCTAAACATAAAACTAATAAAACTAATAAACTTAACTACTAATAAACTAAAACTAAATAATTAAATATCTAAAAAAAACCTAAAATAGTAAATAACTAAAAAATCTAACTAAACTAAACTAATAAAAACTAAACTAAAAAATAAAACTAAGTAATAAAAATAAAACTAAAAACTAAATAATTAATAAAAAACTAAACTAATTAAACTAAAACCTAAACTGCCCTAAAAACTAAAAAACTAAAACTAAACTAAATAAACTAGAAAATAAAATTAAACTAATATAAAACTAAACTAATAATTAAACTAACTGATAATAACTAAACTAAAACTAATAACTAGGCAAAACTAAACTTAAAACTACCTAACCCTAAATACTAACTATAAAATAATTAAATGAAAACTAAATATTAAATAATAAAAATAAACTAATACTAATAAACTACTAACTAAATACTAAACTACTATATTATTAAATGACTATGATTAATTAATAACCTAAATAACTAATAAAAAAACTAAACCAAACTGACCTAATTACTATACTAAAAACTAATACCTAAACCTAAACCCTCTACTAAACTAGGCCCACTTACTGACCTAAACTACTAACTAGGCTGTAACTACTAAACTACTAACTAGCCTCTCCCTAAACTAATAACCTCCTCATAGCCACTAAACTAAACCTAAACTCTAAGCCACCCTGAACTAAACTAAATAATAAACTGGACTAATTACTAAAAAAACCTAAAAACTAAACCACAAAACCTGACTAAAATAAATAAGCTAAACTAATTAACTAAATATAAACTTCTAGTAATAATGATTAATAACTAAATTAAAATAAACTAAGACTAACCTAAAAATAGAAAACTAAACCCTAATGTAATAATAGCTATAAATAAATGATAACTAATAACTACTAAATGAGCCTAAAAACCTGTACTATAATAACTAAACTAAATCCTAAACCTAAACTAACTAACTATAATCATAAATAATAAACTAAAACCTACATAACCCTACTACAAACTAACTAACTAACCAACCTCCAAAATAAACTAATTAAAAACTAAACTAATAAAACTAATACTAACTATAACCCATGAGCTAAATCTACTACTGAGCCCTACCAAAACTAAAAATAAGAAAATTAAAATACCTAAACCCAAACCCAAACCTAAACTACCTAATAACTAGGCTAACAAATGAAATGAACCATAAATGATTAATAAAACTAATAAACTATTAAACAAATAAACTTACCCAACCTAAAGTAAACTAAACTAATGATTAATAACCAAACTAAACTAAAATTAATAAACTAAATCCAAAAACTAATTAAACTAAACCCAAATAAAACCTACTCTACCTAAACTCTAAACTAAAAATAAACTTAATAAATTAAGAAAATGACTAATAAACTACCAAAGTATAAGTAATACTAACTAAACTAAACTAACTAATCTAAACTAAACTAATAACTAAACTTAAATTAATATTAAAACTAACAAAACTAAAACTAATACTATAACAAACTTAACCTATGAAATACCCTAAACACACCCAAACCCTAAACTAACTAATAATTAATAATAAACTAAAATTAAAACTAAACCCTAAACAAACTCTAAAACTGTTATAACTAACTAAATAAAATAAACTACTAAACCATAAACCCCCTATAAAACTAATACTAAATACTATCTACCCTAAAACCTACCTATAACTAATAATAACAAAACTAAATGGCTAACTACTAATAAAATGACTAAAACTAACTACTAAACTAATAAGTAACTACTATTACTAAACTACTAAACTAGGCTAATGACTAATAATAAATGATTAAATAAACTAAATCTACCTAGCTAAACAAAAAACTAAATAAACTAAATGATTAAAAATATAAACATAAACTAAACCTCTACCCACACAACTGGCCTATGACCTAATACCTACCTGCCTATCACAGACTAAACTAAACCTAAGCTAACTAACTAAACCCTACTAATTGACTAAACTAGGCTAGGCATCAAACTAACCCACAAAACCTAAACAAAAAACTAATAAATAAAGCTAATAACCTAACTAAACTAAAATAAATGATTAAACTAATAAAACTAACTAAACTAATAAAACTAAAATAAGTTAACTAAACTAAACAAAAACTAAACTAATAAAACTAACTAAACTAACTAAAACTTATAATCACTAATAACTAAAATAAAATAAAACTAACCTAAAAAAACTAATACTAAACCAAACCCTAAACCTAAAATAAAACTAAAACTAAACTAAAACTAATAAACTAAAACTAATAAACTAATAATAATAAATAACTGACCTAAACTAATACTAATAATAACTAATAACTAAACTAAATAATAAACTAAACTAATAACTAATAATAAACTATTAAACTAAGCTAAACTAATGGCAATAACTAATGATTAATAAAACCTAATAACTAACTAAAAAACTGACTAACTAAATTAATAAAAGTAATAACTAATTACAAACCCAAACCTAGATAACTAATAAAACTAAAAATAATACTAAATTAACTAAACTAATTAACTAACTAAATAATAAACTATAAAACTAATAACTATAATAATTAATAAATAAAACTAAATTAAAAACTTAAACAAACTAATAAAAACTGATTAGACTGATAAAAATTAATAAACTAACTAAACTAAAATAATCTTAACCTAATAAGCAGGCCTAAACTAAACCTAAATGACATAAACTAACTAATATAATAATGAATAAATAAAAACTAAACTAACTAACCACTAAACTAAACTCAAATACCCTGAACCCTAGGCCCAAATCTACCTAAACTAAGTAACTAAATCTGGCCTAAAACTATTAATTGACTAAATAGCTAAAACCTAAACTAACTATTCTAAACTAATATAACTGGCTACTAAAACTAACCACAGGCACATAAATGGTTAAGCTAAATTAATTAAAATTAATAAGCTAAAATAATAAACTATAACTAACCTAAACTAATACTAATAATTAAATGAACTAAAATAATTGATCCAAATGTAAAAAATAACTAAACTAAAAACTAAACCAAACTAAACTAACTAAAATAATTAACTAAATAATTAAAACTAAATAATAATAAAATTACTAAATATAAACTAAACTAATAACTATAATTAATAACTAATAATAACTAGTAAAACCTAAACTAATAAAATTAATAAAACCTAAACAAATAAACCTAATAAACTAATAACTAACTAATAAAAAACTAAACTTAAACCTATATAATATATAACTAAATTAATAAACTAATAAAACTAATAAAATTAACTAAGCCAAAACCTAAACATAAACCCTAATAATAAAAACTAAAACCTAAACTTAAACCCTAAACCCTAAACTAAAACCTAAACTAATAATAATAAATAAATAATTAACAACTAACTAAAACTAAAACTAACTAACTAAATAATTAAACTAACTAAACTAATTCAACTAACTAATAATAGGTAATAAACCTATTAAACTAAAATAAAAACTAAAACCTAAACCCTAAACTAAACCAAAACCCTAAACTTAAACTAAAACTAGCCAAAACTAAAAACTAAACTATATAAATATAATAACTAAGTAAACTAATTAACAAAAACTAAACCTAATAAAACTAAAACCTAAATAACTCTCTGATAACTAATAAAACTAACTAACTAATAGACTAGTAAAACTAACTAATAATTAAAACTAATTAATTATAACTAAAAAACTAAACTATTAACCAAACTAAATACTAACATAAACTAAAAATAAACTAATAATAGCTAGGCCAACCTAAAACTAAACTAATAAAACTAATTAAAAAAAACTAAAACTAGGCCAAAATAAAACTAATAAACTAATTTAACCCACTACCTAAAAACTATATAGTGATAACTAACTAACTGATAACTAATGAGCTAAAAACTACTAATGGCTAATACTAATTAAACTAACTAATAACTAAACCTAAACCCTAACTATAATAATAAACCTAAACCCTAAAAACTAAACCATAAACCACAAAACACTACTAACCCTAAAACCTAATAACTAAACTACACTAGCTAACTGATAAAACTAACAATAGCTAAACCTAACTACTGAACTAATAACTCTACTAAAACTAATAACTGACCTACCTAGGCTAGGAATGACTAGTTAACTATTGACAATAAATTTAAAATAAAAACTAAAATTACTAAGATAGGCTAAACTAATAAAACTAATAAACTAAATATACTGACTATTAATCTAGCACTAAACCCTACCATAAAAAAACTTAACTAATGACTAAATAATGGCCACTTAAACCCAACCTACTAACTAAACAAACCCTAGGCCCCTGACTAGGCCCAACCTAATCCCTGGCCCAAAACCTAAAACCATAAATCTTGGCTAACTGACTAATAACTAAAACCAGCTACTAAAAATCAATTAATGTGTACTATAAACTAACCCTGAGCTACTAAACTAACAATGACTATGGCTAGGTAAGTCTAAATTAAAGGTAAAATAATAATTAACTAAACTAAACTAATAATTAAACCTAATAACTAAACTAAACTAAACTAATACCCTAAACTAAAGCTAGCTAATAAACTAAACTAACTAAACTAATTTGAAATAACTAAAATAAAACTAACTAATAACTAACTAACTAAACTAAATAAAACTTGATTACTAACTAAATCCTAAACCTAAACTAATTAAAACTAACTAAACTAATAAACTAATAACTATTAAGCTAAACCTAAGTAACCAAACTAAACTATAAACTAAACCAAACCTAAACTAAATAAAGTAACCTAAAACCTAAACCTAAACTTAAAACTAACTAATAAAACTAATTAAAACTAAACCTTAAACCCCCTAAAATAAATAAACTAATAAACCTAAACCTTACTAAAATAATTGTGCCTTATTTAATATTTATTGGTTAAACCATTGATAATTAACTTTGATGGAGCATCTTAATAAAACTCTCTCGGATCATGCTCCTCTTTTGATTTCTATTAAGGATGTTGCTCATAACAATAATGTCATTAAAAATTTTCATTTTCAAAATATTTGGTTAAAAGATAAAAGTTTTCTTGATGTTATTGCTTATAATTAATTGGGCTCCTCTTTCTATGATTCTACATTAGGTATGATGAGATTTTGGCTTAAGCTTAAAAGGATTAAGCATAATATCACTTAGTGGAACAAAAATTGCTTTAAAAATCTTTTTGATAATATCAAAAAATGGAACAAAGGGTGAAAGTTTTGGAAGAACTGGTTATTATTGATTCCTCTTTTTATTCTAACCTTGCTGAAGTTAAAGATAATCTCATTAAGTTTCTGGATATGGAGGAGACATTTTGGAGACAAAAAATTTCCTCTAAGCATCTTTCTTAAGGGTAATGAAACACTAAATATTTTCATGCTTTGGTAATGAAAGAGCGTGTTCTTGGTCGCATTCATAAAATCAAGATTTTGGATGGTTCTTGGCTTATTAAGAAAGGGGATATATTTTCTTATGCTCTTAGTTTCTTTAAAAATCTTTTAAATAAAAACTATCAACTTGACCATTTATCTAATCCCTTTATCATTCCTTCTATTATGTCTACAGAGGATACGAAGTGATTGGTTGCTCCTCCTTTTGATGAGAAAATTTTTTAATATTCTTAATGATATTAATGCTGATTTTGTTGCAGGGCTGGATGGTTACACTACTTTATTCTTTCAAAAAGCTTGGTTAATTTTTAAAGCTGATCTTGTTAATGTTATTAAGGATTTTTTTCAAGGGAATTCTAGTCCTAAATATTTTACTAGCACTTATAATGTTCTATTCCTAAGAAAGATAATCCTGACTTTTGGAATGACTTTAGACCTATTAGTCTTTTTACTTTTTTTAATAAATTGATTTCTAAAATTTTGACTAATAGGCTTAGTAAGTTTCTTCCTATGATTATCTCTCTAATCAAACTGGCTTTGTGAAAGGTAGAACTATTTTGGATAACATCTTACATACTCAAGAATTGATTCATGATTTGAATGTTAAAACTAAAGGTGTTAATTTACTTCTTAAGCTTGACATCACCAAAGCTCATGATAACATTTCTTAGGATTTTCTTAATAGCATTCTTACTTTATTAGGTTTCTCTAATCATTTTGTTTCTTTGGTTAACAACATAATTAGAAATGTTTGGTTTTCATTAGTTATCAATGGTAAAAACTTTGAATTCTTTAATTCCTCTCAAGGAATAAGACAAGGCGACCCTCTTTCTCCTTCACTTTTTATTATTGCGATTGAATATTTGTCTCATTGGCTTAATCTATTTTTTGAGAAGAATTCTAGTATGTATTTCAAGAATCTTGGTGGTTTGGCTATCTCTCACTTAAGTTTTGCTGATGATTTCATAATATTTTGTAATGGATCATTGCATTATGTTAAAAATCTTAAGAGTTTTTTAAATTAATTTGAAAAGGAATGCAGCCTTATCATTAGTGATCATAAAAGTTGTTTTTATCACTTATACTTCTATTTTTGTTTAAAGGATTAATAAAATTAAGGTTATTACTAGTTTTTCTCATCAAAATGTTTCTATTAAATATTTAGGCTGACCCTTATATTGTTGTCAGAATCCCATCTTTTGATGAGGTAATCCATAATATTCAAAATAAAATTTCTACCCTTGAATTTCATTTCTTATCCTATGGTGGTAGATTAATTGTTATTAAAAGTATTCTTTACACTCTTCCTTTGTACTTGTTGTTTATATTGTTCCTACTTCCTTTGTTCTTATCATGATTGAAAGACTTTTAATAAGTATTTTTGGGGCTCTAGGAATTCGGCCAGAAGGATTCATTGGACTTCTTGGTTTAATATGTGTGGTAGTATTTATGATGGTGGTATTGGGTGTAGATCTTTGATAGATTCCACCAATGTTTTTTCTTATAAACTTTGGTGCAATTTTTGGAAAAATGAAAGTCTTTGGGCTAAATTCATGAATTTTAAATATTGCGATGGTGAGCATCCTTTAATTTGCAATTATAATCATGGTGACTCTTCTGTTTGGAAATGGATCTGTGATATTAAATGGAAAGCAAAACCACTCATTTTTTAGGATATTAATAATGGTTTTTCTTTTTTTTTTGGCTAGATAACTAGATAGGGGACTTTTACATTGATTCTTTGCTTAATACTCACTTTACTTCTTCCTTGAAAGTTAGTCATTTTATTTATAATGGTGATTGAAATTTCTCTCTTTTAAATGATTTAATTCTTGATTTCATTAGTGATAACATCATCAATATGCCTATTGATGGTATTTCTCTGGATCAAATTCTTTTCAAAATTTCTAGTAATAGAGAATTATCTTTTAAAGATACTTGGCACTATATTAGAGTTAAAAAATCCTCTTCTCCTATTTTCCTTAAAATTTGGAATAATATTATTCCTACTTCATATCCTATTCTCGTTTGGAGAATTTTAAGGGATTATATTGTTGTAGACTCTTTACTTTTGGACAAAGGTTTTTATCTACCCTCTAAATGCATGTGTTGCTTTCATATTGAGAATGTTAGTCATGTTTTTGTTAATGGTTTCATTTCCTCTAAAGTTTGGGGTTGGTATGAGGATTTATTTAAGTTAAATTATTTTATTGGTATATTAACTTTAATGCAACTTCTTGACTCTTATTTTCTTAAATCTTAAAGGGAATATCAAATTATGATGGTGTTACTTTGATTTCATTTAGAAATGATGCTAAACATCGTAATGTGCCTATGAATCATAAGAGGATTATTGTCGACTAAAGAAAGATTTTTTTTTTCATTACATAATGCTCTTAGTGGTACTAATTTAGAGGTTGCAGTTTATTGCCTCTAAATTGGGTATCTGGTTTCCTGTGACTCATCTCCAGATTATAAAATTATTCATTGGATTAAGCATTTTTATTATTGTATTAAAATTAATATTGATGGCTCTATTGCACATAACAAGTCAGGTTATGGTTGTATTTTTAAGAATAATCTTGGGAATATTTTCCTAGCTTTTTCCACTCCTCTCTCTACTAATTCTATTATTTTTGCTGAATTGATGGTTGTTTATCATGCTCTTAAGCTTTATTTGGATATAAATTTTCATACTATTTGGTTGGAATCTGATGGTGAGATGGTTGTTGTTATGATCAATTCTAACCATAAGGGTAATGTTTAGCTTTTTTATTTAATTAGAAATATTAAAGCTATTATCTCTAAACTTTATTTTAAAATTACTCATATTTTAAGAGAAGGTAATGCTTGTGGATTTCTTAATTTGGTTTGGTGTAATTTCTCTAATTTTACTTTGTTTACTAATGCAAATATTCCTAAGCAATCAAGAGGGTTGCTAATTTAGATAAATCTGGTTTGCCTTATGTTACATTTTCTTAATTTTTCTTCTTCTTTTTCCTTTTTTCTTTTATGTTGTTGGTTTTCTTGGGGCTTTTTCTTGGGAGCTTTTGGTGCTTTTGGTTTGTTTAGTTGCTATTGGCTCTTGTTCTTTCTTGGGGGCTTTCTGTTCTTGTATATTTCCTATAATTTATAGGTTGGAATGTTGGCTTCTGCTATTTGGTTGTTCAGCTATTGTCATTTGCTGCTCCAACTTTTAATGTGGTATCTCTTGTGGGCTTATTCTTTGGTTTTTGGTTGGTTGGTTTGTTTTCCTTTGGTGTCTTTCTGGTTAGTATCCTTGAGCTTCCTAGTTTTTGGGTGCCTTCCTTAGATGAGATGTTGGTTGTGGTTCTCTTCCTTCTATTTCCATTTTGTTGGTTGATTGGTTTTGGGTGTGGTCACTTTCCTTTGTGGCTTTGGTGGCCTTGTTGTTTCTATTTTGTTTGTGGTATGGATGGTTGCTTTAGTCTAGTTGGAGTTAGTGAGCTTGCTATTTACTTCCCTTCTTCTCTCCTTACTTTTGTTTCTAGTACTTTCTCTTTGGTTGGTTGCTTGGTTTATTATTCCTGCTGGTCTTGGGTGGTTGGATGGTTGTGCTAGCTTGGATTCTTCTTTGTTGGCCCTTTTTTTTTCTACTTTTGTCCACTTTGGCTGGTGGCTCTATTGCTATTCTTACCTTTTTGGTAGCTAGTTCTAGATCTTTACTGGTTATTGGTGTGTGCTCGGGTGCCTTTGTGAAGTTTGTTGACTATGATGGCTAGGATGTTAAATCTTTTTTGTTGGTTGGTAGCAGTATTCATGACTATAACCCTCTTTTTAGAGTTTGGCTGCTCATAAATTTTTGTTGCCACTTCTAATTTTTGTGACTAAGAGCCTTTTCTTGACTTTTCCTTTCTCTTTATCTTTGTTTATTTTCTTTGTTTATGCTTATCTCAGCTTTAGTTTTTTTCTTGCAAGTTTCCTTTGCTTGTTCTTGGGTCTCTTCAGATGGATTACTTACCTTCTCAGGGATTCTATACTGTTACTATTCTTTTCTTAATTGTTCCTTTTACTTTTCTCTATCTTTTATATTAGTTAGGGGATTTTTCTCTTTAGGTCTTTTTATAGCTCTTTGAGCAGTAGTCTTTGATTTTTATCCACTTTAAGTCATTGTATCCTTTTCTTTTTGGTAAAATTTCCTATTTTTCGCCCAAAAATAATGCTAAACTTTAAACCCTAAAACCTACAACTATAAACCCTAAACCCCAATCTCTAAACCCTAAACTAAACTTAAACACTAAGAAAGGGTAGAACCTTAATGGAAAGAACATCATTGTCAACTAGACTAAGTCTAGTTCTGGCAGTGGAGGCGAAGGAAGAGGCGGCGATTATCACAGTGGTGGAGGGGATCTGATGGTTATGGTGGATATGGAGGTGGTCATCGGAGCAGTGGTGGTTATGGAGGCAGGAGGAGCGACGGAGGTTACAGCCATGGTGGTGGCGGAGGGAGAGATTTGGGATATGATGATGGATCCACAACTCGAGAGGTTGGGGTGGTTCTAATGGGAACTAGAGAAACTAAAAGAACGCTATCCGATCTACTACTTATGGAACTTATGTCTTTAGATAAATGGTTCTATCTAGGGTTTTGAATTTACTCTATGGGTGCTCATGTTTTATATATATATCATCTTGGTAGAAACTTGGGTGCTACTTGGTTGATGAAATTGAAAAGAAGAAATGTTGAATGAATTTATTCTATTAAAAAACCTTAAAGTCTAAACCCACCTAAACCCTAAACCTAAACCTAAACTAAAACTTAAACCCTAAACTAAACATAAACCTAAACCACTAAACCTAAAATCCTCCCAAACACTAAACCAAACCCTAAACCCAACCCTAAACCCTAAACCTAAACCTAAACCCTAAACCTTAAACCCAAACCTAAAAACCCACAAACCTAAACCCTAAACAAAACCAAACCTTAAATAAAAACCAAAATAAATAAACCCCTAAACCCTAGTCCCTAAATGAACTAAACTTAAACCTAAACCAAACCCTAAACTATCCTAAACACTAAACTAAATCTAACCTAAACCTAAACCCTAAAACTTGAATAAAGATGTCATTGGGGTAGATCTAAAGAATGACCTAATCTAACATAGTTATGGTAGCTAAAGAAAATGTCTTCAAAAGACTTTCCCTTGACTTTTAGAGATTTGAATACCCTAAACCCTAACCCTAAATCATATCATAATACCATATGTTATAGTATAATGTGGCATCATATATTTGAGCATGTAGTGATGTGTTTTTGGATTTTATAAAAACTTTTAAAATGCTTTAGTATATCATGGTATTATGCTCTATAGTCTATATTAATATAAATCCTAAAAATATTGATTTAATAAATCAAATGATAAAATTTGTTAAATTTGAAGTGGGAATTAGGTTGTAGCACCAAAGGTGTGCTATGCCACTTGTAGTTTAAAAAGTAAAATTATACGTTCAAAATATATATAATATGTTGTAGCATAGTATAACAACATATATCATAATATATTGTTCTGTGCATTTTAAATTCTTTTAGTATTTTAAAATCATTCAAACTACACTAGCATTATTTATAAAAATGTTGATTTAGATTTTAAAATGGTGGAATTTGGCCAAATTTATAATATGTAGAGCATGGCATCATAATATATTATTTCAATTTAAAATATGTAAGTGATACGAATAAAATATATGGTTTTTTATTGTTTAGACAAATTTTATGATTTTTTATCTTAAGCAATCCCTTATGCTATGATAAGCAATATAATATAATATAATGTAATATGTTATAGTGTATTATAATATAGGATGTCATAACATAGTGTAGCATCATGCATTATAGCATACTAATAATAAACTAGTGTATTATAATAGATGCCATAACATAAGTAGCATCATGCATTATAGCATAGTAATAATAAACTAAACTAATAATAATAATAAATAAAACTAATGAATAATAATAACTATAACTAAATAAACTAATAAACTAAATAAACCATAAATAAATAATAAACCTAAACCCAAAATAATAATAACTAATAAACCTACTAATAACTAAATAAAACTAATAATAATAATAAAACTAATAATAAAATAACTAAGTAATAAACTAAAACTAATAACTAATAATAATAATAAAATTAAAACTAATAAAAACTAATAATAAAAACTGAAAAAACTAATAATGAATAATAATTAAATAAAACTAAAAAACAAACTAAACTAAACTAAAAAACAATAACTAAACTAAACTAAACCTAATAACTAACTAAATAAAACTAAAAAACTAATAAAATAATAAATAAATAATAAAACTAATAAAATAAAAAATAATAATAATAAACTAAAAAAACAAACTAAATTAACTAAACTAATAATAATAAGCTAAAACAAACTAACAAAAAAACCCTAAATAAAACTAAAATAAATAAACCCAAACTAATAACTAAATAAAACTTAACAAATAAAATCTAATAATAACTAATAAAAACTAAAAAAATAATAAATAATAATAATAATCATGATAATGTAATAATAATAATAAACTAATTAATAATAACTAATAATAATAAAAACTAATAATAAAATAACTAACTAACTAAAACTAATAACTAATAAACTAATAAACTAACAAACTAAAAATAAACTAATAAATTAAAACCTAATAAATAAATAACTAATAATAATTATAAACTAAATAAAAGTAATACTAAACTAATAATAAAACAAAACTCTAAACAAACTAAATATAAATAATAACCCCTAATAACTAATAATAATAATAAATAATAAACTAAAGATAATAACAATAATAATAATAATTATAACTAATAAAGTAACTAATAATATAACTAAAAAAAATAATAATAATAATAAATAATAACTATAAAAATCCTAAACACTAAAACCCACTCCAAACCTAAACCTCCACTAAACCCTAAACCTAAAAAAAGCTAAACCTAAACTAAATAAAACTAAATAAAACTTAAATAAATTAAAATAAAATAAAATAAAACTAAACAACCTAAACCTAAATCAAAACAAAATAAAATAAAAATAAAACTAAACTAATATAGATAAAAAGCTAAACTAAACTTAAAAATAATAACCTAAATAAAATACACTAAACCTAAAATAAAAAAATATAAACCTAAAAATAAAATAAAAAACTACATAAAATCTAAACTTAAAATAAACCTAAAATAAATTAAA
The DNA here is from genome assembly GCA_021442155.1 of Cymbidium sinense. Classification (NCBI taxonomy): domain Eukaryota; kingdom Viridiplantae; phylum Streptophyta; class Magnoliopsida; order Asparagales; family Orchidaceae; genus Cymbidium; species Cymbidium sinense. The sequence goes on along the minus strand of CM038214.1, from coordinate 280,694,405 downwards.
ATAAACCTAAACCCTAAACTAAAACCTAAACCTAAAATAAAAAAATAAAAACTTGAACCTAAACTAAAATAAATAAACCTAAACCTAAAAACTAAACCTAAAGCCTAAATAAAATAAAATAAACTAAATATAAAGCTAAACCTAAACTAAAAAATAAAACCTAAAAAAACATAAAATAAAAACCTAAGACCTAAACCTAAAAAATAAAATAAAAACTTAAACCTAAACATAAAAATAAAAATTAAAGCCTAAACCTAAAAAATAAAATAAAAATAAAACTAATAAAAAAGAAATCTAAACCTAAACTTAAACCTCAAAAATAAACTAAAATAAAAAACCTAAACTAAAATAAATAAATCTAAAATAAATAAACTAAATTAAAGAAAAATAAAAATAAACCTAAATAAAAATTTAAAAAAACTAAATAAACCTAAAACTACAAGTTTACTCAATTAAAAAAAAAACCTAACACTAAACCCTTAACGCTAAAACTAACCCAAAACCATAAACCCTGAAACCTAAATCTAAAACCCTAAACACTAAACCCTGAACCTTAAAACCCTAAACCCTAAACCTTAATTACTAACATTAAATTTAAAGGATGAAAATTGTACAACAAGTCGGCTTGGCTTGTTTTGAGATCTCCAACAAGAATGAAGACAAGATTGTCTATTGATAAAGCCACATAACAATACTATCAAAATGAATACCGATGGCTCTATCTCTCAAAATGCTTTTGTGGTGGCATTTTCGAAACTTTAAAGGTAATGTCATTTATTATTTTGCCTACCCCCTTACAACATGTTATGTTATCTTTGCTGAATTAATGGCTATTAACAAAGGTATTGAGATTTGCAAAAAAGGTTGGTTCAATGATTGAGGTGGATGCTCTTTTGTCGATGTTGACTTCCACCAAGGTGAGAAATACCGATTTATAATACCTTTTTAACCGTACTAGAGGTCTCCTATCTCAAGTCTGCTTTAAAATCACTCATGTTTGGCATGAAGGAAATGCTTGTGCTGATTATCTTGCCAATCTAGGTGCCAGATTAGATGTGCTTACCTTTTTTTTTGACCAGTTTAGTCTTCCTAAAGATTTACGTGGATTGGTTAATTTGGATAATGCTAGTTTACCTTATCTTAGAAATTAATTTCCATTTTTTTCTTTCTATTCAGTTAATTGTTTGCTTTGGCTGTATTCTTCTTTTTCTATTTTCTATGATCCGCCCCTTCTCGCTTTCTAATGCACTTACCTATTGTAATTTACTGGTTATCTTTTTTTAGCCTCATCTATTGGTTACCTACTATTTGCTCATCTACATGATAGGTCCTATTTTACTTGCTCATACCCTTCTTAGATGGGACTCTGTCACTTGTTTCTCTAGCCTACTGGGTTATGCTGCTTCTTTTCTCAACCCTCATGGATAGATTACTTATTTTACTTATTATGATCAATGTTTCTCTTTATCTTATTATTTTTGCGATTACTATTGTTTCCTTGCACGATTGGGATTTATTTTGGCCTTCCTTTCCTGCTGTTTTTGCTGTTGTTGTTTTCTTAGCAGCTGGGCTATTTTCCCTTTATATAAAGGACTTTAGGAGTGTTTATTTCTTGATTCCCACCATGCCTCATTTTTGTAATGACACTGCCTACCTTCTCCTCTATTGGTTTCATTATTTTGTTTGTTGTATTGTTGATTGGCTGAATGGTTTATCGAGTTATTATGTTTAGCAGGCTGGCTATTTCTACTGGATTTCTACCTAGTTTTTTGTTCTATTGATTGCAGTGTGGTTAGCCTCATTATTTGTGCCTTTGCTGTATGGGTTTATCTGCTGGTTGAGGTTACTCTTGATCTATTAGACTTGTATACATGTGATCTTGCTATTAATAAGGTGGATGTTAACATTTGTGCTATTGACTCGATTGCCTTCAACTCTATGGGGTTTTTTCCTTACCATGAGGTTTCATCCGATAGGTTTTTGATGGATGTTTATTCTCATGTTATGTTGGCATTAGTAGGTGATGCTTATCTTAAATGGGGATTGGTGTCATCCCTGGTCCCGTGAATTGTGTTTCCTTTTCTTCCATAGTGTATTTTGCTATTATTTGCGTGTATTAAAGATCATATGATTTTCATCCAATGCCTACCTCCCCCATGTATGTGGCTATGGCATACTGGATGATTTCATGATTTGGCTTGGTAGTAGCACTTCAGAATTTGAGTTTGATGCTCATGCCCCCTCTTGTGACCCAGCCTTCTTCACACAATTCTCTATCTCACCTATTGTAAGTATTTTCTTGCTAATTTTGAAGTTTTGTGTTCCTTTCTATATTTCTCATTCATAAGCTTGTCTTTAGAAGGATTCACTCTCTAGGAATGTAGCTCTTGAAAGTAGTTCTTGAGTTTAACCCCTCTCAAGGACCTTATAACGCCCTTTTTGTGGCAATAAGATTCCCCTACATGGGGTTCCCCAAAAAAAACCCTTAAACCCTAAAACCATAAACCCTAAAAGCTAAACCCTAAATCGTAAACCCTAAACCATAAACTTATAATCCTAAACCCTAAACCTTAAACCCCAAACCATAAACCCTAAACTCTAAACCCTAAAAACCTAGAAACCTAAAGCTAAACAAACCAAAAGCTTAAAATAAAATAAATAAAAAACCTAAACCTAAATAAAATAAAAAAAATAAAATAAAATAAAACATAAACTAATACCTTAACCTAAACATAAAAATAAAATAAAAAAACTAAACTAAAATAAAAAAAAGAAAAACCTAAACTAAACTAAAAAAATAAAATAAACCTATAAATAAAAAACCTAATTAAAATAAAAATTAAATGTAAAATAAAAATAAAAGAAACCTAAAATAAAATAAAATATAAACTAAATAAAAATGTAAACCTAAAAAAATAATTCTAAACATAAAACATAAAAACAAATAAAAAATGAAACCTAAACCCTAAACTAAAAAAAACCTAAACCTAAAATAAACAAAGTAAAATAAACCTAAAACTAAACTAAATTAAACTAATCTAAAATGAATAAAACCTAAACCTAAACCTAAAGCAAACTAAACCTAAATCCTAAACGAATAGAATAAAATAAACTAAAAACATTCCTAAACTTAAACTAAAAAATAAAACCTAAAAATAAACCCAGAATATAAATCTAAAACATAAACCTAAATAAAATAAAGAAACCTAAACCTAAAAAATAAAAATAAAAAAAACTAAATTAAAAAATAAACAAAAATAAAAAACCTAAAATTAATAAACTAAACAAAATAAAACTAAAAAAATAAAGTAAACTAAAATAAATAAAAAATAAACTAAATAAACCTAAACTACCATTTTACTTAATTTTTTTTTATAAAAAAATTCTAAACCCTAAACCCTAAACCTACAACCCTAAATTCTAAACCCAAAATCCTAAAAACCCTAAATCGTAACCCTAAACCCTAAACTAATCCTAAACCCTAAACCTTATACCCTAACCCTAAGATCTAAACCTTAAATCCTAAACCCTAAATGTTAAAACCCTAAACCCTAAACCATAAACCCTAAACTAACACTAAACCCTAAGTTAACCCTAAGCCGTAAACCCTAAACCCTAAACCCTAAACCTCAAAACTCTAAACCCTAAAGCCTAAACACTAAACCCTAAACCCTAAACTCTAAACCATAACCCTAAACCCTAAACCCTAAACCCAAAAACTTTAAACCCTAAAACCCTAAACTATAAACACTAAACTAAACCTTAAACCCTAAAAACCTAAAAACCTAATAATAAAATAAATAAAAAGACTAAACCTAAATAAAATAAACTAAAATAAAAATAAATAAAAACCTAAACTAAAATATAAACCTAAACCTAAAAACAAAATAAAATAAAAATAAAAATAAACTAAAATAAAAAATAAAGCCCTAAACTAAACTAAAAAATAAAATAAACTTAAAAAACATAAATAAAATAAAAAACTAAACATAAAATAATAATAAAATAATCCTAAAATAAAATAAAATAAAAACTAAATAAAAATCCAAACTTAAAAAGTAAACCTAAAAATATAAAGAAAACCTAAACCCTCAACTAAAAAAAAAACTAAACCTTTAATAAAAATAAAATAAAGAAAAAAAATAAACCTAAACCTAAACTAAAATAAATAAAACCAAAACCTAAAATAAATATAAAAAAATAAACTAAAAATAATCTAAAACCTAAACTAAAAAATAAAAGCTAAAAATAAACCTAAAATAAAAACCTTAAACTTAAACCTAAAAAATTAAAATAAAAACCTAAACCTAAACCTAAGAAAAATCAATAAAACATAAACCTAAAAAATAAAATAAAAAAACTCATTGAAAAAGTAAACTTAGTTAGAAAAAAATAAACTAAATTAAAAAAATAAAACTAAAATAAATAAACCTGAAATAAATAAAATAAACTAAATAAAAATAAAAAATAAACTTAAATAAGAATAAAAAGTAAAATAAACTCAAATAAAAAATTAACTAAATAAACTAAATAAACTAAAATCTACCAATTTACTTAATTTTAAATAAAACTTAAACCCTAAATCCTAAACCCTAAAACAAACCCTAATCCATAAACTCTAAACTGTAAACCCTAAAATCCTAAAAACCTGAACCTAAACTAAATTAAACCTACAAATAAATAAATAAATAAACCTAAACCTAATTAAGCAAAATAAAAAATAATAACCTAAACCTAAACCTAGAAATAAAATAAATTGAAAATTTAAAATTGAACTAAACTAAAATAAATAAAAACCAAAACTAAACGAAAAAACAAAATAAACCTAAAAATAAAACCTAAACATAAAATAAAAATAAAATAAAGCAAAAATTAAATATAATAAAAATTAAATGAAAATGTAAACCTAAAATATAAACCTAAAAGCAAAACCAAAAAATAAATAAAATAAAATAACCTAAATCCTAAACTAAAAAAAATTTAAACCTAGAATAAAAAAAATAAAATAAACCTAAACATAAACTAAAATAAACAAAACTAAAATAAATAAAACCTAAACCTAAAATAAACTAAACCTAAACCCTAGACTAAATAAAATAAAATAAACTAAAAATTATCCTAAACTTAAACTAAAAAAACATAAAAATAAACCTAAAATAAAAACTTAAAATCCTAAACCTAAACCTGAAAAAAAATAAAACCTAAATCTAAGAAAAAAATTAAAAATAAAACTAAACTTAAAAATAAATATAAACCTAAACCTGAACCTAAAAAAATAAACTAGAATAAAACCTAAATTAAAATAAATAATAAATAAATAAATAAACAAAATAAAAAAATAAACCTAAAAAAATATATAATAAACTAATTAAACCTTAACCTACTAGTTTACATATTTTTTTTAAGAAAACCCTAAATTCTTAACCCTAAACACTAAATACTAAACCCTAAATCCTAAATCCTAAACCTACAACCCTACACCCTAAACACTAATCACTAAAATACCCTAAACCCTAAAACTTAGACCATAAATCCTAAATTAGCCTTAAATATTAAACCCTAAATCCTAAACCATAAACCCTAACCCTAACCCTAAACCCTAAACCCTATCCCTAAAACTCAAAAGTAACCCTAAACCCTAAACCCTAAACCCAACAACTTGAAACCCTGAAACCCTAAACTCTAAACACTAAGCCCTAAACCTTAAGCCCTAAAAACCTAAAAACTAAATAATAAAATAAATAAAAAGACTAAACCTAAATAAAATAAACTAAAATAAAAATAAATAAAAACCTAAACTAAAATCTAAACCTAAACCTAAAAAAAAAACAAAACAAAAATAAAGCCCTAAACAAAACTAAAAAAAAAATAAACCTAAAAAACATAAATAAAATAAAAAACTAAACATAAAATAATAATAAAATAATCCTAAAATAAAATAAAATAAAAACTAAATAATAATCTAAACTTAAAATTAAATCTAAAATAAACCTAAACCCTAAACTAAAAAAAAACTAAACCTTTAATAAAAATAAAATAAATAAAAAAATAAACCTAAACCTAAACTAAAATAAATAAAACCAAAACCTAAAATAAATAGAATAAAATAAACTAAAAATAAGCCTAAACCTAAACTAAAAAATAAAAGCTAAAAATAAACCTAAAATAAAAACCTTAAACCTAAACCTAAAAAAATAAAATAAAAACCTAAACCTAAACCTAAGAAAAATAAATAAAATATAAACCTAAAAAATAAAATAAAAAAAACTCATTGAAAAAGTAAACTTAATCTTAAAAAAATAAACTAAATTAAAAAAACTAAACTAAAATAAATAAACCTAAATAAATAAAATAAACTAAATAAAATAAAAAATAAACTAATAAGAATAAAAAAGTAAAATAATCTCAAATAAAATAAACTAAATAAATAAAATAAACTTAAACCTACTAAATTTAAATAAAACTTAAACCCTAAATCCTAAACCCTAAAACAAGTCATAAACCATAAACCCTAAATCCTAATCTTAAACTCTAAACACTAAACCCTAAACCCTAAACCCTAAACTCTAAACCTTAAACCCTAAACCCTAAACCCTAAACCCTAAACCCTAAAAACCTAAAAACCTAAACCTAAACTAAATTAAACCTACAAAAAAATAAATAAGTAAACCTAAACCTAAATAAAAAAAAGAAAAATAATAACCTAAACCTAAACCTAAAAATAAAATAAGTTGAAAATTTAAAATTGAATTAAACTAAAATAAATAAAAACCAAAACTAAACAAAAAACCAAAATAAACCTATAAATTAAATCTAAACATAAAATAAAAATAAAATAAAATAAAAACTAAATGAAAATGTAAACCTAAAAGCTAAACCAAAAAATAAATAAAAAATATAACCTAAATCCTAAACTAAAAAAAAATTTAAACCTAGAATATAAAAAAATAAAATAAACCTAAACGTAAACTAAAATAAACTAAACTAAAATAAGTAAAACCTAAACCCCAAATAAACTAAACCTAAACCCTCGACTAAATAAAATAAAATAAACTAAAAATTATTCTAAACCTAAACTAAAAAAACACCAAAAATAAACCTAAAATAAAAACTTAAACCTAAACCTAAACCAAAATAAAATAAAACCTAAACCTAAGAAATAAAATAAAAAATAAACTAAATTTAAAAATAAATAAACCTAAATAAATAAAAAATAAACTAAATAAAATAAATTAAAATAATAATAATAAATAAATAAATAAACCTAAATAAAAAAAAATAAAAAATAACTAAAACCTAAACTTAAACCTAAATAAACCTAAAACTCCTAAATCCCAAATAAAACCCAAAACCTAAATCCCCTAAACCTAAACCTATCCTAAATAAACCTAAACCCTAAAATAACCAAACCTAAAACCTAAACCCTAAACCTAAACCTAAACCTAAAACTAAACTAAAAAACTAAATAAACCTAAACCTAACTTAAACCCTAAACCATAAAACCCTAAACTAAACCCTAAACCCTAAACCATAACCTAAATAATAAACCTAAACCTAAACCTAAACTAAATAAAATTTAAAATAAAATAATTAAAACCTAAACCTAAATAAAGTAAAATAAAATAAAATAAAATATAAACTAAAACCTAACCTAAGAAAATAAATAAAAATAAAAAAATAAATAAATAAACCTAAAAAAAAAAAAATACTAAATCTAAATTTTAAAATTAAACCTAAAAAATAAACCTAAAAATAAAACTTAAACCTAAACCTAAAAAAATAAAATAAAACATAAACCTAAACCAAAAAAAACCTAAACCTTAAAAAATAAAATAAAAATAAAACTCAACCAAAAAAATAAATTAATATAAAAAACCTAAACTAAAAGAAATAAACCTAAAATAAATAAATAAAACTATTTAATAATAAAAAAATAAACCTAAATAAAAAAAATAAAAAGCTAAACTAAATAAAAAATAAACTAAATAAACCAAAACCTATCGGTTTACTCAATTAAAAAAAAATCATAAACCCTAAATCTTAAACCCTAAACCCTAAACCTACAACCCTAAACCCTAAACCCTAAACCATAAACATTTAAAAAACCTAAACCCCAAACCATAGAACCTTAAAGCATAAATACATAACCTTAAACCCTAAATCCTAAACTCTAACCCTAAACCCTAAATCATAAAACCGTAAACCCTAAAACCCTAAACCTTAAACCCTAAACCCTAAACCCTAAACCCCAAATCTTAAACCCTAAACCCTAAACCTTAAAACCTTAAACCCTAAACCTTCAACCCTAAACCTTAAACTCTAAAGCCTACAACCCTTAACCCTAAACCCAAAACCCTAAACTCTAAAACCTAAACCTAATATAAATAACCTAAAAATAAAACAAATAAAAAAAAATGTAAACCTAAATAAAATCAAAATACTAATAAAATAAAAACCAAACCCAAAACATAAAAAAAATTAAAATAAACTAAAATAAAATAAATAAAAACATAACCTAAACTAAAAATAAAATAAAATAAAATATATAAAAAATAAACATAAATAAAAATAAAAAATAAAATAAACTAAAATAAATAAAAAATAAACTAAATAAACTTAAACCTATTGGTTTATTTAATTAAAAAAAAGGCCTAAACCCTATGCTTCCCTAAAACCTAAACCCTAAACCCTAAAAACCATAAACCCTAAACCATAAATACTAAACCCTAAATCTTAAACCCTTAACCCTAACCATAAACCCTAAACCCTAAAAACCCTAAACCCTAAACCATAAATACTAAACCCTAAATCCTAAACATTAAACCCTAAAACCCTAAACTCTAAATCATAAACCGTAAACCCTAAAACCTAAAACCTACAACCCTAAATCCCAAATCCTAAACCCTAAACCCTAAACCCTAAACCCTAAACCCAAAACCCTAAACCCTAAAACCGTAAACCTAAAACTCTAAAACCTTAAACCTTAATCCCTAAACTTAAAAAGATAAAACCCTAAACCTAAACCCTAAACCCCAAATCGTAAACCCTAAACCTTAAACCTTTACCCTAAACTCTAAACCTAAACTAAATAAAACCTAAAAATAAAATAAAGTAAAACACGTAAACCTAAATAAAATAAAAAATTAAACCTTCACCTAAAAATAAAATAAAATAAAATAAATTAAAACAAACAAATATAAAATAAACAAAAACCTAACCTAAAATAAAATAAAATAAATAAAAATAAAATAAATAAATAAATAAAACAAATTAAATAAACTAAATAAACATAAAACTATTGGTTTACTTAATTTTTTTTAAAAAAGTCTGAAACCCTATGTTAACCCTAAACCCTAAACCCTAAACCCTAAAAACCCAAAACCCTAAAAACCCAAAACCCTAGGCCTAAACACTAAACCCTAAACCCAAACCCTTAAACCCTAACCATAAACCCTAAACCTAAAAACTTAAACCCTAATACCCTAAATCGTAAACCCTAAACACTAAACCCTAAACCCTAAACCCAACAAACCTAGAATAAAAAACCCTAAAAAAATAAAGTAAACCTAAATTTAAACCTAAGAATTAAAAACCTAAAAAAATAACCCTAAACCCTAAACACTAAAAAAATAAAATAAACTTAAGAATAAAGAACCTAAATAAAATAAATTAAATTAAAAATAAACCTAAACCTAAAATAAAAAATAAAACCAAAAACCTAAACCTAAAAAAAAAATAAAACCTTAAACCTAAACCTAAACATAAAATTTAAATAATAAAACCCAAACCTTAAAAATAAAATAAAAATAAAACTCAACTAAAAAGTAAACTTAAACTTAAACTTAAACCTAAAAAATAAACTAAAATAAATAACCTAAACGAAAATAAATAAAACTAAAATAAGTTAACTAAACTAAATAAAAAACCTAAATAAAAACAACTAAATAAACTAAATAAACCTAAACCTATGGGTTTACTCAATTTTTTTTTTTAAAAGAAACCATAAACCCAAAATCCTAAACACTAATCCCTAAACCCTAAACCTACAACCCTAAATGCTAAAACCTAAATTATAAACCCTAAAACCCTAAAGAAAAACCATAAACTAAAACTCTAAACTAACCCTAAACTTAAAACTTAACTAAACCCTAATAAACCTAAACTCTAAACCTAAACCTAAACTAAACTAATAAAGTTTAACCCTAAGCCTAAACTTAAACTATAAAATAAATGATAAATCCTAAAACCTAAATAAACCCTAAATTCTAACCCTAAACCTAACTTAAACTAAAACTTAAAACTAAACCTAACTAAATCATAAACCTTAAAACCTAAACCTAAACCCTAAACCCTAACCTAAACTCCTAACCCTAAACCTAAAACTCAAACACTAAACTTAAACTTAAAACTAAATAAAACACTAAATTGTAAATCAAAAATCATAAACCCTAAACCCCTAACCCTAAAATCATAAACTCTAAACCTTAAACCCTAAACCCTAAAGCCTAAAAACCTAAAAACCTAAACCTAAACTAAATAAAACTTAAAAATAAAAGAAATAAAAATAAAACTAAATAAAATAAAATAATAATAATAATAATATAATAATAATAATAATAATAATAATAATAATAATAATAACTAAACATAAAAATAAAATAAATCAAAAATTAAAAATAAACTAAAATAAAATAAATAAAAACCTAACCTAAACTAAAAAATAAATTAAACTTGAGAATAAAAAAACTTAAATAAAATAAAATAAAAATTAAAATAAACTAAAATAAAAAATAAACTAAATAAACTTAAACCTACTAGTTTACTTAATTAAAAAAAATCCCTAAACCCTATGCTAACCCTAAATCCTAAAAACTCTAAACCCCAAAGCCTAAACACTAAACCATAATCCCTAAACCCTAACCCTAAACTGTAAACCCTAAAAACCTAAACCCTAAAATCTTAAACCCTAAAATCTAAACCCTAAACCATAAAAACCTAAAATCTAAACCTAAACTAAATAAAATGTAAAAATAAAATATATGATAAAACTTAAACCTAAATCAAATAAATAAAATAAAATAAAATAAAAACCTAAACTAAAACCTAAACTTAAAAATAAATTAAAATAAACTAATCAAAATAAATTAAAATAAAGTAAGTAAAAACTAAATTAAACTTAAAAATAAAATGAACATAAATAAAATAAAGACTAATCATAAAAAAATAAAATAAACCTAAAAGAAAATAAAATAAACTAGAAACTAAATAAAAGCTAAACCTAAAAAATAAACCTAAAAATAAATGAAAATAAAAAATAAAAAATAAAACCTAAACCTTAAAATAAAAATAAATAAACAAAATAAAATAAACCTATACTAAATAAAATAAAATAAACTAAAAATATACCTAAACCTAAACTAAATAAAATATACCTAAACCTAAACTAAAAAATAAAACCTAAAAAATAATGCTAAAATACAAACCTAAAACCTAAACCTAAGAAAATAAAATAAAAACTTAAACCTAAACCTAAAAATAATAAATAAAACCTAAACATTAAAAATAAAATAAAAATAAAACATAAATAAAAAACAAACCAAATCCTAAACATAAACCTAAAAATTAAACTAAAATATAAAACCTAAACTAAAATAAATAAACTTAAAATAAATAAACTAAACTGAATAAAAATAAAAAAATAAACCTAAAAAAAAATAAAAAATAAAATAAGCTAAAATAAATAAAAATTAAACTAAAGAAACTAAATGAACCTAAACATAAACCTAAAAATAAAATAAAATAAACTAATAAAAATAAACTAAAATAAATAAATAAAAACCTAAACTAAACTCAAAAATAAAATAAACCTAAGAATAAGAAACCTAAATAAAATAAAAACTAAATGTAAAATAAAAATAAAATAAACATAAAATAAAATAAAATAAAATGAAAACAAAATAAAAACCTAAACCTAAAAAATTAACTTAAAAGAAAATAAATAATAAAACATAAACCCTAAACTAAAAAAAACCTAAATCTAAAATAAAAATTAAAATTAACAAAATAAAATAAAGTTAAACCTAAACTAAAATAAATAAAACCTAAACTAAATAAAATAAAATAACAAAATAAAATTAAACTAAACCTAAACTAAAAAAAACCTAAAATAAACTTAAGATAAAAAGCTAAAACCAAAACTTAAAAAATAAAATAAAACCTAAACCTTAAAAAAATAAACATAAACTAAAAAAAAAAATAAACCTAAACCTAAACCTAAAAATAAACTTAAAAACATAAACTAAAATAAAGAAAGCTAAATTAAATAAAATGAAATAAATTAAAATAGAAAATAAAAATAAAAAAAATAAAAAATAAAATAGACTAAAATCAATAAAAAATAAAATAAATAAACTTAAACCTGTCGGTTTACCTAATTTTTTATTTTAAAGAAAAGCGTAAACCCTAAATCCTAAACCTTAAACCCTAAACCCTAAACCCTAAACCTATAACGTTAAAGCTTAAACCATAAACCCAAAAAACCCTAGACCTTAAAATACACTAAAGCTAAATACTAAACCTAAATAAACCTAAACTAAACCCTAAACCCTAAACCTAAAACCTAAACCAAAATAAAACTAAACCCTAAACCTAAACCCTAAACTTAAAACCAAACCTAAAACCTAAAACCTAAATCCCAAAATCCTAAAACCTAAATCAGAATCCTAAACCTAAACCTAAACCTAAACTTAAACCTAAATAAATCCAAAACCTAAACTATACCAATGACACCTAAAACCTACAACCCTAAACCCTAAACCCTAAAACCCAAACCTTAAACCCTAAACATTAAGCCCTAAACCCTAAACCTTAAACCCTAAATGCTAAAAACCTAAAAACCAAAACCTAAACTAAATAAAACCTAAGAAAATAAATTAAAAAGCCGAAACCTAAATAAAAATAAATAAATTAAATAAAAATCAAAACCAAAACCTAAAAATAAATTTCAATAAAAAAACTAAAATAAATTAAATAAACTAAATAAAATATATTTAAGAATAAAACCTAAATAAAATAAAATAAGAAATAAAAATAAATAAAAATAAAAAATAAAATAAACTAAAATAAATTAAAAAATAAATGAAATAAACTAAATAAACTAGAACATAATAGTTTACTCAATTTAAAAATGCCATAAACCCTAAATACTAAACACTAAACCCTAAACCCTAAAAAAAAACCCTAAACCTAAACTCAACTAAAAAACCCTAAACCTAAACCCAAACCTCAAAAACCTAACCCAAACCTAAACCCTAACCCTAAACTCTAAACCCTAAAACTTAAACCCTAAACTAAACCTAAAACCTAAACCCTAAATCCTAAACTCAAAAACCCTAAACCTAAAACCTAAACCTTAAACCTAAACTTAAACACTAAAACCCTAAACCTAAACTAAAACCTAAACACTAAACCTAAACCTAAACCTTAAAACTACAACCTAAACAAAAACCTAAACTATAAACTAAAACCTAAACCATAAACCCTAAAACTAAAACCTAAACTAAATTAAATAAAACATAAAAAACTTTAAACCTAAATAAATAAAAAAAATAAAAAATAAACATAAACATAAACCAAAATTTAGAATAAAATAAACTAAAATAAAATAAATAAAAACCTAACCTAAACTCAAAAATAAAATAAACCTAAGAATAAAAAACTTAATTAAAATAAAATAAAAATAAAATAAAGTAAAATAAAAATTAAACTAAATAAACTAAATAAATAAAAATAAAAATCACTAAACCCAATCCTAACCCTAAACAATAAACCTTAAACCCTAGACCCTAAACCCTAAAGTCTAAACACTAAAGCCTAAAGCCTAAACCCTACACCCTAAACCCTAATCCTAAACCCTAAACTCTAAAAACCTAAACCATAAAACCAAAAACCCTAAACTCTAAACCCTAAACCCTAAACATTAAAAACCTAAGAATAAAAAACCCTAAAAAATAAAATAAAACTAAACTTAAACCTAAAAATAAAAAACTCATATAAATAACCATAAACCCTAAACCCTAAAAGTTAAATAAACTAATAAAAACCTAAAATAAAATGAACTAAAATTAACCTAAACCTAAATATAAAATAAACTAAACTAAAATAAAACATAAAACCTAAACATAAAAAAATAAAATAAAAACCTAAACCTAAACTTAGAAAATAAAAATAAAACCTAAACCTTAAAAAAAAAAACTCAACTAAAAAATAAACTTAAACTTAAACCTAAACCTAAAAAAATAAACTAAAATAAAAAAAAACTAAACTAAAATAAAGAAACCTAAAATAAATAAACAAAACTAAACAAAAATAAAAAATGAGCCTAACTGAAAAAATAAAATAAACTAAATAAACTAAGAAAACCTAAACCGACTAGTTTAATCAATTAAAAAAAACCATAAACATTTAATCCTAAACACTAAACACTAAACCTTAAACCCTACACCCTAAATCTACAACCCTAAACTATAAACCCTAAAAACCCTAAGCCCTAACCCTAAAAACCCTAAACCCTAAAGGCTAAACACTAAACACTAAACCATAAACCCTAAACCCTAACCCTAAACCCAAAATCCTAAACCATAAACTCTAAAAACCCTAAATCATAAAGCCTAAACACTAAAGACTAAACCCTTAACCCTAAACCCTAACCCTAAACCCTAAACCCTAAAAACTTAAACCCTAACACCCTAAACCTTAAACCATAAAATCCTAAAAACCTTAACCTAAACAAAATAAAACTTAAAAATAAAATATATGATAAAACCTAAACCTAAATAAAATAAAATAAAATAAATAATAAACCTAAATTTAAAAATAAAATAAAATAAACTAATAAAATAAACTAAAATAAAGTAAATAAAACCTAAACTAACTTAAAAAAATAAACCTAAGAATAAAAAACCTAAATAAAATAAAAACTAAATGTAAAATTAAACTAAAATAAACCTAAAAGAAAATAAAATAATATAAAAATTGAATAAAAAGCTAAACCTAAAAAATACATCTAAAAATAAATTGAAATAATAAATAGAAAATAAAACTTAAACCCTAAACAAAATAAAATCTAAACCTAAAATAAAAATAAAATAAACAAAATAAAATAAATCTAAACCAAAACTAAAATAAACTAAACTAAAATAAATAAAACCTAAACCTAAGCCTAAAATAAACTAAACCTAAACCTAAACTAAATAAAATAAAATAAACTAAAAATATACTTAAACCTAAACTAAAAAATAAAACCTAAAAAATTATAAAGAAATTAAAACCTAAATTAAACCTAAAATATAAAATAAAACCTAAACCTAAACCAAAATATAAAAATAAAACAAAAATAAAACTCAACTAAAATCCAAACCAAATCCTAAACCTAAACCTAAACAATAAATGAAAATAAAAAAACTAAACTAAAATAAATAAACCTAAAATAAATAAACCAAACTAAATAAAAATAAAAAATAAATCAAGTAAAAACAAAAAAATAAAATAAACTAAAATAAATAAAAAATAAACTAAATTAACCTAAACCTAGTTGTTTACTCAATTAAAAAAAATCATAAACCCTAAACCTACAACCCTAAACCCTAAATCGTAAACCCTAAAAAACCCTAAACCCTAAAAATCGTTAACCCTAAAGCCGAAATAATAAACCCTAAACCACTAAATGCTAAAGGCCTAAACTCTAAAATCCTAAACCCTAAACCCTAAACCCTAAAACCCAAACGCCAAACCCTAAACCCTAAACCCTAAACTTTAAACCCTAAAATCTTAAAAACCTAATCCTAAACAAAATAAAACCTAAAAATAAAATAAATAAAAAACCTAAACCTAATTAAAATAAAAAATTAAAATAAAATAAAAACCTAAACCTAAACTAAAAAATAAAGTAAAATAAGATAACTAAAATAAATTAAGAATGAAATAATAAAAACCTAACCTAAACCTAAAAATAAAAAAATAAAATAAAATAAAATAAAAAATAAACACAAATAAAAATAAAAAAATAAATAAAAGATGAACTAAATAAACTAAATAAACCTAAGTCTACTAGTTTACTTAAATAAAAAAAAGCCCTAAACCCCATGCTAACCCTAAACCCTAAACCCTAAATCTTAAAAACCCTAAACCCTAAAGCCTAAACACTAAACACTAAACCCAAAACCATAAACCTTAAGCACCTGAAAACCTAAACGCTAAAACCCTAAACCCTAAAACCTAAACACTAAACCCTGAAAACCTAGAAACCTAAACCTAAATTAAATAAAGCCTAAAAATAAAATATATAAAAAACCTAAACCTAAATAAAGTAAAAAAATAAAATAAAATAAAACATAACCTAAAACCTAAACCTAAACCTAAAAATAAAATAAAAAAATATATAAAATAAATTAAAATAAAATAAATAAAACCTAAACTAAACTTTAAAAAAATAAACTTAAGAATAAAAAACTTAAATAAAATAAAACTAAATGTAAAATAAAAATAAAAATAAAATAAAATAAAAATAAAATAAAACTATAAAAACCTAAACCTAAAAAATAAGACTAAAAATAAATCCAAATAATAAATAAAAAATAAAACCTAAACCCGAAGCTAAAAAAAATCTAAACCTAAAATAAAAATAAAATAAACAAAATAAAAAAATGTGAACCTAAAAGAAAATAAACTAAACTAAAATAAATAAAACCTAATCCTAAACCTAAAATAAACTAAACCTAAACCTAAACTAAATAAAATAAAATAAACTAAAAATATACTTATGCCTAAACTAAAAAATAGAACCTAAAAATATACCTAAAATAAAAACCTTAAACCTAAACCTAAAAAATAAAATAAAAGCCTAAACCAAAGCCTAAAAATATAAAGTAAAACCTAAAATTAAAAAATAAAATAAAAATAAAACTCAACTAAAAAATAAACCTAAACCTAAACCTAAACTTAAAAAATAAAGTAAAATATAAAACCTAAACTAAAATAGATAAACCTAAAATAAATAAACTAACCTAAATAAAATTAAAAAATAAAATAAACTAAAATAAAAATAAATAAACTAAATAAACCCTAAAAAACCCTAAACCCTAAAACCCTAAACCTAAGCTAAACATTTAAACCCTAAACCTAACCCTAAACCCTAAATCTAAAACCCTAAACCCTAACCTAAAAACCCTAAACCCTAAACCCTAAAATCAAAAACCCAAAACCTAAAACCCTAAACCCTAAACACTAAAACTTACAACCCTAAACCCTAAACCAAAATCCTAAATACCTCAGAAGTCCTAAATTAAAACCTAAACTAAATAAATATAAAATAAAATAAAAATAAAACCTAAATAAGAAAAAATAAAACCTAAAACCTAAATAAATAAAAAAACAAACTAAAATAAAATAAATAAAAATCTAACATAAAAAAATAAGATAAACATAAGAATGAAAACATAAACAAAATAAAATAAAAAATAAACATAAAAAAATAAAATAAAATAAGCTAAAATAAATAAAATAAACTAAATAAACTAAGTAAACCTAAACCTACTTTTACTTAATTTAAAAAAAAATCCCTAAACACATCTAACCCCAAAACCCTAAACCTTGAACACTAAAAATAATAAACCCTAAAGCCAAAACTCTAAACATTAAACCCTAAACACTAAATCCTAACCCTAAAACCTAAACCCTAAACCCTAAAAACCAAAACCCTAAAACCTTAAAACCCTAAACCTTAGACCCTGAACCCTAAACCCTAAAAACCTAAAAACCTAAACCTAAACTAAATAAAACCTAAAATTAAATTATATATAAAAATACATAAACCTAAATAAAATAAATAAATAAAATAAAATTAAAGCCTAAATTAAAACCTATACCTAAACATAAAAATAAAATAAAATAAAATAATAAAAATAAACTAAAATAAAATAGATAAAACCCTAACCTAAACTAAAAAATAAAATAAACCTAAGAATAAAAAACTTAAATAAAATAAAAACTAAATGTAAAATAAAAATAAAGTAAATCTAAAGTAAAGTAAAATAAAATAAAAACTATATAAAAACTTAATCCTAAAAAATAAACTTAAAAACCAAACCAAAAAAAAATCTTAAACCCTAAATAATAAAAAAAACATAAAATAAAATATAATAAATAAAATAAAATAAACCTAAGCCTAAAGTAAAATAAATAAAACCTAAACCTAAACCTAATATAAACTTAACCTAAACATGAACCTAAACTAAATAAAATAAAATAAACTAAAAATAAACCTAAAAAAAACCTAAAATAAAAACATAAACCTAAACCAAAAAAAAAGAAAATAAAAACTTAAAACTTAAACCTAAATATAAAAAATAAAACATATACCTTAAAAATATAATAAAAATAAAACTCAATTAAAAAATAAACCTAAACCAAAAAATAAACTAAAATAAAACAGCTAAACTAAATTAAATAAACCTAAAATAAATAAACTAAAATAAATAAAAAAATATACCTTAATAAAAATAAAAAATAAAATAAACTAAAATGTATTAAAAATAAACTAAGTAAACTATATAAAAATAAACCTACAAGTTGACTTTATTTTTTTTAAAAAAAAACCATAAATCCAACCTAAACCTAAACCAACCTAAACCCTAAATCTCTAAACTAAACCAATCTAAACCCTAAACCTAACCCTAAACCCTAAACCTTAAACCTCAAACTAAACCCTAAAACCTTAAACCTAAACCAAACTAAATAAACCTAAACCCTAAACCAAATAAAACCCTAAAATCTAAACTAAACTATAAACCTAAACCCTAAACCTAAACCTAAAACTATAAAACCTAAACCCTAAACCCAAACTAAACCATAATCTAAACCCTAAAACCAATAACCCTAAACCCTAAACCCTAAACTCTAAACCCTAAACACCAAACCATAAACCCTAAAAACCTAAAAACCTAAACCTAGACTAAATAAAACTTAAAAATAAAATAAATAAATAAACCTAAACATGAAGAAAATAAAAAATAAAAAAAATAAAAACCTAAAGTAAAATCTAAAACTAAACCTAAAAATAAAATAAATAAACTAATAAAAATAAACTCAAATTTAATAAATAAAAACCTAAATTAAACAAAAAAATAAACCTATGAATAAAATACCTAAATAAAATGAAAATTAAACGTAAAATAAAAATAAAATAAACCTAAAATAAGCCTAAAGTAAAATAAAATAAAAACTAAATGAAAACCTTAACCTAAAAATAAAACATAAAAATAAAACCTTAAAATAAATTATAAATAAAACCTAAACAATAAACTAAAAAAAATTAAACTGAAAATAAAAATAAACTAAACTAAACCAAAACCTAAACCTAAACTAAATAAAAAAAATAAACTAAAAATAAACTTAAAACCTAAACTAATTAATAAAACCTAAAAATAAACCTTAAATAAAAACCTAAAACTCAAACTTAAAAAAATAAAATAAGAACATAAACTAAACTAAAAAATAAAATAAACCTAAGAATAAAAAACCTAAATAAAATAAAAACTAATCGTAAAATAAAAATAAAGTAAATTAAAAATAAATTAAAATAAAATAAAAACTAAATAAAAACTTAATCCTAAAAAATAAACATAAAATAAAACCAAAAAAATCTAAACCCTAAACTATAAAATAATATATATATATATATATATATATATATATATATATATATATAATAAACAAAATAAAATAAACCTAAACCTAAACCTAAACCTAAAATAAACTTAACCTAAACATAAATCTAGACTAAACAAAATAAAATAAACTAAAAATAAACCTAAAAATCCTAAAATAAAAACCTAAACCTATACCTAAAAAACAAAAAAACTTAAAACTTAAACCTAAATATAAAAAATAAAACATATACGTTTATAATATAATAAAAATAAAACTCAATTAAAAAATAAACCTAAACCTAAAAAATAAATTAAAATAAATAATCTAAACTAAAATTAATAAACCCAAAATAAATAAACTAAAATAAATAAAACAAATATGCCTATATAAAAATAAAAAATAAAATAAACTAAAATGAATAAAAAATAAACTAATAAAATAAACTTTAAAAAATAAACCCTAACCTAAACCCCAAACCCTAAACTATAACCTGAACCCTAAACCCTAAATCCTAGACCTAAAATAAACCCTAAAAAATAAACCTGAGCCAACCCTAAAACCAAAACCCTAAAACTCAAACACCTAAACCTAACTTGAAACCCTAAAACATAAACCTAAACTATAAAGTAAACCCTAAACCCTAAACCCTAAATCAAACCCTAAACCCTAAATAAACAAACCTAAACCTAAAACCCTAAACCCTAAACCCCAAACCCTAAACCCTAATCTCTAAACCCTAAAACCAACAACCATATACCCTAAACCCTAAATTCTAAACCCTAAACGTTAAACCATAAACCCTAAAAACCAAAAAACCTTAACCTAGACAAAATAAAACTTAAAAATAAAATAAATAAATAAACCTAAACATGAAGAAAATAAAAAATAAAAAAATAAAAATCTAAAGTAAAAAAATCTAAACCTAAACCTAAAAATAAAATAAATAAACTAATAAAAATAAACTCAAATTAAATAAATAAAAACCTAAACTAAACAAAAAAATAAACCTATGAATAAAATACCTAAATAAAATAAAATTTTAACATAAAATAAAAATAAAATAAACCTAAAATAAACCTAAATTAAAATAAAATAAAACTAAATGAAAACCTAAACCAAAAAATAAAATATAAAAAAATAAAACCTAAAAATAAATTAAAAATAAAACTAAAAAATAAATTAAAAATTAAACTAAATAAATAAAAAAATAAAATAAACTAAATAAAACTAAACCTAAACTAATTAATAAAAAAATAAACCTAAAATAAACCTTAAAAAAATAAAATAAGAGCCCAAACCTAAACCTAAAAATAAAAAAAATATAACTTAAATGTAAAAAAAATAAAATTATAAATAAAACCAAACTAAAAATTAAACCTAAAATAAAACCTAAACCTAAAAAATATAGTAAAATAATAAACCAAAACTAAAATAAATAAATCTAAGAAAATAAATTAAAAAAACATAAATATAAATAAAAAAATAAAATAAACTAAAATATATAAAAAAAATAAACTAAATAAACTAAATAAACCTAGGCATACTAATTTATTTAATTTAAAAATAAATAAAAAAATAAAATCCTAAACCCTATACCCAAAACCCAAAACCCTAAACCCTAAACCCAAAACCCTAAAAACCTAAACCTAAACTAAATAAAACCTAAAAATAAAATATGTAAGATAACCTAAACATAAATAAAATAAAAATATTAACTAAAAACCTAAACCTAAAAATAAAATAAACTAATCAAAATAAACTAAAATAATCTAAATAAAAACCTAAATCTAAACTAAAAATAAAACCCTAAATAAAACTAAATGTAAAATAAAATAAAATAAACCTAAGATAAAATAAAATAAAACTAAATAAAAAAACCTAAACCAAAAAATAAACCTAAAAATAAATAAAAAATGAAACCTAAACCCTAAACTAAAAAAAAACTAAACCTAAAATAAAAATAAAATAAAAAAAATAAAGAAAACCTAAACCTAAACTAAAATAAAATAAACTATAATAAATAAAACCTAAACCTAAACCTAAAATAAACTAAATTAAAACCTAAACCTAAACTAAATAATATAAAATAAACTAAAAATAAAGCTAAACCTAAAATAATTAAAAAAACCTAAAAAAAAACCTAAAATAAAAGCCTAAAACCTAAACCAAAAAAATAGTAAAATGAAAACCTAAACCAAAACCTAAAAAGAGAAACTAAAACCTAAACCTAAAAAATAAAATAAAAAGAAAACTAAAATAAAATAAATAAACCTAAAATAAATAAACAAAACTAAATAATAATAAATAAATAAACCTAAATAAAAATAAAAATAAAATAAACTAAAATAAATAAAAAATAAACTAAATAATCTAATTAAAACTAAACCAACAAATTTACTTAATTAAAAAAGAATAGAAAACCTTAAACCCAAAATCATACACCCTAAACCCTAACCCTAAACCTTAAACCCTAAACGCTAAATACCATAAACCCTAAACCCTAAACCCTAACCCTAACCGTAAACTCTAAATCCTAAACCCTAAAAGCAGAAACCCAAAAACTCTAATCCCTAAATCCTAAACTTGAAACTCTAAACCCAAAACCCAAAACCCTAAACCATAACCCTAAACCTAAACTTAGAGTAAGTAAATAAATTAAAAAGTAAACTAAAACCCTAAAACCTAGTAAACCTAAACCTAAACTAAACCCTAAGAATGGATAGAACCTTGATGGCAGAAATATCACCATCAATCGATCAGATCTAGAGTGGAGGTGGGGAGGCAGATTATCATCATAATGGTGGTGGAGGATCTGGAGGTGCTGGTGAATATGGAGGTGGTGGTAATGTAGGTGGGAAGAGCGACGGAGGTTACATCCATGGTGGTATCTGAGAGATCGGGGATATGATGGTGGATCTCGATACCGAGGTTCGATGGGAACTCAAACAAGAAAAAATCCGATCTACTACTTTTGGAATAGTGTCTTTACAGTAGAGACGATTCTAGTTATCTAGGGTTTTTGATTTGGTTTATGCGTGCTCATTTTTTATCTATGTCGTCACTTGTGTCTTAGAAAACTTGGTGAGTTACTTGGTTGATGAAATTGAAAAGAAGATATGATGATTCTTAATTTGTTTCTGTTAAAAAAAAAAAAATTAAACCTTAAACTAAAACCTTAACCTTAAACCTAAAACCTAAACCCCAAACCCTAAACCCTAAACCAAAAAACAAAAACCATAAACCCTAAACCCCAAATTGCTAACCCTAAACCCTAAAACCTAAACCCTAAACCCTAAACCCCAAACCCTAAACCCTAAACCCTAAACACTAAACAATAAAAACATAAAAAACCTAAACATAAACTAAATAAAACTTAAAAATAAAATAAATAAATAAAATTAAATGAAAATAAAAAAAAATTAAAATAAAATTAAAATATAAACTAAAACCTAAACATAAATTTAAAAATAAAATAAAATAAAAAAATTAAATATAAAATAGAATAAAATAAATAAAATCCTGAACTAAACTAAAAAAAAAGAAAATAAACCTAAGAATAAAAACCTAAATAAAATAAAATTATGTTAACCGAAAATAAAATAAACCTAAAATATAACAAAATAAAAAAAGTATTTAAAAACCAAAACCTAAAAAATAAACCTAAAAATAAATAAAAAAATAAAACCTAAAACCTAAACTAAAATAAATAAAACATAAACCTAAACCTAAAATAAACTAAGCCAAAACCTAAACATAAACCTAAACTAAATAAAATAAAATAAACTATAAATAAACCAAAATTAAACTAAAAAATAAAATATAAAATATACCTAAAATAAAAATGAAAACCTAAACCTAAAAAAATAAGATAAAAACCAAAAACTAAGCTTAAAATTAATAAATAAAACCTTAACCTAAAAAATGAAATAAAAAGAAAACTCAACTAAAAAATAAAATAAAGCTAAACCTAAAAAAAAAATGAACTAAAATCAAAATCCTAAACTAAATGAAATAAAACTAAAATAAACTAACCTAAAAAAATAAAAAATAAACTTTAGAAAATAAAAATAAAGTAAACTAAAATAAATATTAAATAAACTAAACTTAAACCTACTTTACTTAATTTTTTAAAAAAAACCAAAAACCATAAATGATAAACCCTAAATCTTAAACCCTAAACCAAAAACCTACAATCCTAAACCAGAAAAAAAACCCTAAACCTTAAACCCTAAACCCTAACCCCAAACCCTAAACTTTAAAAGCATAAACCCTAAAACTCTAAATCCTAAACCCTAAACCCTAAACCCTAAACCCTAACCATAAACCCTAAACCCTAAACCCCTAACCCTAAACCTAAACCTAAAGTAAATAAATAAATTAAAAAATAAATCTAAACTCCAAAACCTAATGGGTTTAGGGTTTAGGGTTTAAAGTTTAGGTTTTTTAGGGTTTAGGGTTTTGGGTTTAGGGTTTAGTTTAGGTTAATTTAGAGTTTTGTTTTTTTTAAAAGAGAACAAATTTAAATTCAACATTTCTTCTTTTCATTTCATTAACCAAGTAACACCAAGTTTTCTAAGTTGGCGACGTAGATAAAATGAGCGATGAGCAAATCAAAACCCTAGATAACTCAGCTTTCTCAGAAAGACACAATTCCATAAGCGAAATCGGATCGACATTCTTCAATTTTTTTGTTCCCATGTAACCAACATGACCACTGGTAGTGGGATCCACCATCATATCCTCGATCTCCCTGTACCACCATGAACCTCGAAGGTTCCATAACCACTTGTTTGCTCAACCACCTCCATATCACCAAAACCTCATCACCACCACTAAAACCATTGCCTCGCCTTCCTCCAAAATCTAGATTAAGCCAAACCCGCCATACCATTCTAGGTTTAAAAACCATAAACCCTAAACCTTAAACCCTAAAACTTAAAACCTAAACCCAAAAAAACCCCTAATCCTTAGGACCTAAACACCAAAGCCTAAACTCGAAACTAACCCTAAACCCTAAACCCTAAACCCTAAAAAGCTAAAAATCTAAACCTAAACTAACTAAAACCTAAAAATAAAATAAATAAAAAAACTAAAAATAAAAAATAAATTAAATAAAAAATAAAAACATAAACAAAACCTAAACCTAAAAAGAAAATAAAATAAAAAAATATATAATAAAATAAAATAAATAAAAACCTAAACTAAACTAAAAAATTAAAAACTTTAGTAAAATAAAAATTAAACCTACAATAAAAAAATAAAATAAAAACTAAATAAAAACCTAAACCTAAAAATAAACCTGAAAATAAATAATAAATAAAACCTAAACCCTACACTAAAAAAATAAAATAAAAATAAAACTAAACAAAAAATACCTAAACCTAAACCTAAACCTAAACCTAGAAAATAAACTAAAATAAAAATCTCAAGCTAATATAAATAATCTTAAAATACATAAACTAAATTAAATAAATATAAAAAATAAACATAAATAAAAAAAATTAAATAAAATAAAATAACAAAATATATACTAAATAAACTTAAATCTACTAGTTTACTTAATTTAAAGTAAAAAAACAAATTAACCCCTAAACCCTAAACCCTAAAACTAACCCTAAACCCTAAACCCCAAACCCTAAACCCAAA
Organism: Cymbidium sinense; assembly: GCA_021442155.1. NCBI lineage: Eukaryota > Viridiplantae > Streptophyta > Magnoliopsida > Asparagales > Orchidaceae > Cymbidium > Cymbidium sinense. Next base: position 280,669,052 of record CM038214.1, on the reverse strand, counting down.
GCCCTAAACCATAAACCCTAAACCCTAAAACCTACAAAACTAAACCTAATCTAAATAAAACCTAAAATAGAATAAATAAAAAACCTAAACCTAAATAAAATAATAATAAAAAATAAAAAACTATAACTATAACATAAAGCAAACCAAAACCTAAACCTAAAAATAAAATAACAAAATAAAAACTAAAATAAAATAATTAAAAAGCTATCCTAAACTAAAAAATAAAATAAACCTAAATAAAATCAAACCTAAGTGTCAGATAAAAATAAAATAACCCTAAAATAAAATAAAAACAAAATAAAAACATAAACCTAAAAATAAACCTAAAAAACCTAAAAATAAATAAAAAATAAAAACTAAACCCTAAACTAAAAAAAAATGTAAACCTAAAATAAACAAAATAAAATAAACCTAAACCTAAACTAAAATGAATAAAACTTAAACATAAACCTAAAATAAACTAAACCTAAACCCTAAACAAAATAAAATAAAATAAAGTAAAAATAAACCTAAACCTAAACTAAAAAGTAAAACCTAAAAAAAACCTAAAATAAAAACCTAAAACCTAAAAAAAAAAATAAAATTAAAACCTAAACCTAAACTTAAATAAAACCAAAACCCTAAACCTTATAATAAAAAATAAAACCTAAACCTAAAAAATAAAATATAATTAAAACTAAACTAAAAAATAAACATAAACATAAACCTAAATATAAAAAATAAACTAATATAAAAAACTAAAACTAAAATAAATAAACATAAAATAAATAAATTAAACTAAATAATAAAAACCTAAATAAAAATATAAAATAAACTAAATAAACTAAATAAACCTAAACTTATCGGTTTACTTAATTTTAAAAAAAAACCCTAAACCCTAAACCCTAAAACTAACCCTAAAACCAAAACCCTAAACCTACAACCCGAAACCCTACACCCTGAACTAACCCTAAACCCTAAACCCTAAACAATAACCCTAACCCTAAACCCTAAACCCTAAACCCTAAACCCTGAAACCCTAAACCTCAAATCCTAAAAACCCTAAATCGTAAACCCTAAACCCTAAACCCTAAACCATATGCCTAAAATAAAAAAACCTAAAAATAAAATAAATAATAAAACTTAAACTTAATAAAATAAAAAATAAAATAAAATAAAACCTAAACTAAAACTTAAACCTAAATCTAAAAATGAAATTAAATAAATAAATATAAATAACTAAAATAAAATAAATAAAAACTTAAACTAAACTTAAAAATAAAATAAACCTAAGAATAAAAAACCTAAATAAAATAAAAACATAATGTAAAATAAAAATTAAATAAACATAAAATAAAATAAAAGAAAAACTAAATAAAAACCTAAACCTATAAAATAAACCAAAAATAAATAAAAAATAAAACCAAAACCTAAACTAAAAAAAACCTAAAAATAAACCTAAAATAAAAACCTAAAACATAAACCTAAAAAATTAAATAAAAACCTAAACCTAAAAATAAAAAATGAAACCTAAACCTAAGAAATAAAATAAAAATAAAACTCAACTAAAAAATAAACCTAAACCTAAGCCTAAACCATAAAAATAAACTAAAAGTAAAACCTAAAATAAAAGAAATAAACCTTAAATAAATAAACTAAACTAAATTAAAATAAAAAAAACATAAATAAAAAAAATGTAAATTAAAATAAATAAAAATGAACTAAATATACTAAATAAACCTAAACCTATGGGTTCGCTTTATTTTTTTAAAAAAACATTAAACCTTAAATTCTAAACACTAATCCTAAAACCTATACCCTAAACCCTATGCCCTAAACTTTCAACCCTAAACGCAAAAAAACCCTAAACACTAAACCCTAAACCCTAAGCCTAAACCCTAAACCATAAAAGCAAAAACCCTAAAACCTTAAACTCTAAATCCTAATCCCTAAACCCTAAACCCTAATGCTAAACCCTAAACCTTAAACCACAAACCCTAAAATTAAACCTAAAGAAACTAAATAAATTAAAAAATAAACCTAAACCGTAAAACCTATAAAACCTAAACTTAAATCTAAACCCTAAGAATGGGCCGAACCTTGACGGTAGGAAAATCACCATCAACTAGGTTCAGTCTTGATCTGGCTGGTGAATAAGGAGGTGGAGGTTGGAGCAATGGTGGTTTTGGAGGTAGGTGGAGCAATGAAGGTTACAGCCATGGTGGTGGCCGAGGGAGAGATCGGGGATATGATGGTGGATTTCACTACTCGAGAGGCCAGGGTGGTTTTGATGGGAACTGGAGAAACTAAAGAACGGCCAATCGATCCGCTTATGGAACTTTGTCTTTACAATAGAGGCAATTCTAATTATCTATAGTTTTGTATTTGCTCTATGCGTGCTCATTTTTTATCTATGTCACCACTTGTGTCATAGAAAACTTGGTGTGTTACTTGGTTATGAAATCAAAAAGAAAAAATGTTGAATCTGAACTTATTCTCTGTTAAAAAAATAAATAAAGCCCTAAACCCTAAAATAAAAGAAAAACCCAAAACCTAAAATTTAAACCCTAAAAACCTTAAACCATAACCCCTAAAAACTCTAAATCATAAACACTAAACCCTAAACCCTTAACCCAAAACCTTAAAAACCTAAAAAGCTAAATTTATGTTAAATAAAACCTAAAAATATAATAAATAAAAAAACCTAAACCTAAATAAAATAAAATAAAGTAAATAATAAAATAAACTAAAATAAAATAAACAAAACTTGAACAAAACTAAAATAAAATAAACCTAAAATTAAAACCTACATAAAATAAAATTGAACATAAAATAAAAATAAAATAAACTTAAAATAAAATAAATTAAAAACTAAAGAAAATCCTAAACCTAAAAAATAAATATAAAAAGAAAACCTAAAAATAAATAAAAGATAAAACCTAAACCCTAAACAAAAAATAAAACTAATCTAAAATAAAAATAAAATAAACAAAATAAAATAAACCTAAACCTAAACTAAAATAAACTAAACTAAAATAAATAAAAAACCTAAACCTAAAATAAAATAAACCTAAACCTAAACTAAATAAAATAAAATAAACTAAAATAAACCTAAACTAAAAAAATAAAACCTAAAAATAAACCTAAAATAATAACCTAAAACCTAAACCAAAAAATAAACTAAAAGCCTACACCTAAACCTAAACATAAAAAATAAAACCTAAACCTAAAAAAGAAACTAAAAATAAAACTTAACTAAAAAATAAACCTAAACCTAAAAAATAGAAAAAAAAAGAAACCTAAACTAAAATAAATAAACCTAAAATAAATAAACTAAACTAAAGAAAAATAAAAATAAACCTAAATAAAAATAAAAAATAAAATAAGCTAAAATAAATAAAAATGTACTAGATAAACTAAATAAACCTAAACCTACTAGTTTACTTAATTTTAGAAAAAATAAATAACTAAAAATAAATAACTAAATAAATAAAACCCTAACCCTAAACCCTAAACCTTAAACCACCAACCCTAAACCCTAAACCCTAAACCCTAAACCTACAAACCTAAACCCTAAGCCCTAAACCCTAAACCCTAAACTCTAAACCCTAAACCTTAAAACCCTAATTCCTAAACCCTAAACCCTAAACCCTAAACCCAAAACCCCAAACCCTAAATCTTAAACCCAAAACCCAAAACCCTAAACACTAAAATCCTAAAAACCTAAACTTAAACTAAATAAAACCTAAAAATAAAATAAATAAAATACCTAAACCTAAATTAAATGAAAGAATAAAATAAATTAAAAAACTAAACTAAAACTTAAAGCTAAACCTAAACCTAAACCTAAAAACAAACTAAAATAAAATAAATAAAAACATAAACTAAACTAAAAAATAAAATAAGCCTAAAAATAAAAAACCTAAATAAAATAAAAACTAAATGTAAAATAAAAATAAAATAAAACTAAAAACTAAATAAAAACCTAAATCTAAAAATAAACCTAAAAATATAACCTAAAAATAAATAAAAGATAAAACCTAAACCCTAAACTTAAAAAAAAACTAAACCTAAAATAAAAATAAAATAAATAAAATGAAATAAACCTAAACTTAAATTAAAATAAACTAAACTGAATTAAATAAAACATATACCTAAACCTAAACCTAAACCAAAACTAAATAAAAAAATAAACTAAAAATAACCTAAACCTAAACTAAAAAATAAAACCTAAAAATATACCTAAAATAAAAAACCTAAACTCTAAACCTAAAAAAATAAAATAAAACCCTAAACTTAAAGTTCAAAATAAAACATAAAACCTAAACCTAAAAAATAAAATAAAAATAAAACTCAACTAAAAAAATAAACCTAAACCTAAACCTAAACCTAAAAAATAAACTAAAATAAAAAACCTAAACTAAAATAAATAAACTTAAAATAAATAAACTAAAAGAAATAAAAAAATAAATCTAAAAATAATAAAGTAAACTAAAAAAAAAAAAAATAAATTAAATATACTAAATAAACCTAAACTTATGAGTTTACTTAATTTTTTAAAAAAAACCATAAACTCTAAATCCTAAATCCTAAACCATAAACCCTAAACCCTAAACCCTAACCCTAAACTCTAAACTATAAAACTCAAACCCTAAACCTAAACCTAGAGTAACTAAATAAATTAAAAAATAAACCTAAACCCTAAAACCTAGTAAACCTAAACCTAAACCTAAACCCTAAGAATGGGCAGTACCTTGACGATAAGAACATCACCATCAATTAGCTAGATCATGATGGAGGCTAAGGTAGAGGTGGTTATCAGCAGTGGTGGGAGATTTGGAGGTGCTAGTGGATAGGGAGGTGTTGGTCAGAGCAGTGGTCATTATGGATGCGAGGAGCAAGGGGGGATCTGAGGTGCACTTGGATATGCATGTTCATTTTTTATCTATGTCATCACTTGTGTAACTATAAACTTGGTGTGTCACTTGGTGGAAGAAATCAAAAAAAAAAAAAAAGAAATGTTGAATCTAAATTTCTTCTCAATTAAAAAAATAAAAAACACCAAAAATCCTAAACCCTAAACTAAAACCTAAACCCTAAACCTAAAACCTAAACCCTAAACCCTAAACCTTAAACCCTAAAAACCCTAAACACTAAACCTAAAACCATAAACCCTAAACCCTAAACACTAAACCTAAAACCCAAAATCTTAACTAACCCTAAACCCTAAACCCTAAAAAGCTTAAAACCTAAACCTAAACTAAATAAAACTTAAAAAAATAAATAAATAAAAAAACCTAATCTAAAATATAAAAATAAAATAAAATAAAAACATAAACTAAAACCTAAACTTTAACCTACCTTAAACCTAAACCTAAAAATAAAATAAAATAAAAAATAAAATAAAACTAAAATAAAATAAATAAAAACCTAAACTAAACTAAAAAAATAAAATTAACCTATGAATAGAAAACCTAAATAAAATAAAAACTAAACTTAAAATAAAAATAAATAAACCAAAAATATATTAAAATAAAAACTAAATAAAAACCTAAACTAAAAAAATAAACCTAAAAATAAAACTTCAAAAGAAATAAAAAAATAAAAACTAAACCCTAAATGAAAAAAAACCTAAACCTAAAATAAAATTAAATAAAAAAATAATATAAACCAAAACCTAAGCTAAAATAAACTAAACTAAATTAAATAAAACTAAACCTAAAACTAAAATAAACTATACCTAAACCCTAAACTAAATAAAATAAAATAAACTAAAATTAAACTTAAACCTAAACTAAAAAATAAAACCTAAAAATATACCTAAAATAAAACTAAAACCTAAACCTAAGAAAATAAAATAAAAACCTTAACCTAAACCTAAAAATAAAAAATAAAATGCAAACCTAAAAAAAAATCTAAACTAAATAAAAATAAAAATAAACATAAACCTAAACCTAAACCTACAAAATAAACTAAAATTAAAAAACTAAACTAAAATAAATAAACTAAACTAAATAAAAATAAAAAATAAACCTAAATAAAAGAAGAAAATAAAAATAAACTAAAATAAATAAAAAAATATATAAAATAAATGAAATAAAACTAAAGCTGTCGGTTTACTTAATTTTAAAAAAAAAAACCCTAAACCCTAAACCCTAAATCATAAACCCTATACCATAAACCCTAAACCAAAACTAACTCTAAACCTACAACCCTAAATTCTAAACCATAAACCCAAAACCATAAACCGTGAACCCTAAACCCTAAACTCAAACCTAAACACTAACCCTAACCTTAAAACCTAAACCTACCTTAAACTCTAAAACCATAAACCCAAAACTATAAACTAACCCTAAACCCTAAACCCCAAAAACCCTAAACCTTAAAGCCTAAACCCTAAAGTATAAACCCTAAACCTTAAACTAACCCTAAACCCTAAGCTAACCCTAAAGCATAAATATAAAATCCTAAAGCATAAACCCTAAACCCTAACCCTAAACCTTAAACCTAAAACCCTAAGCCCTAAAAGCGTAAACCCTAAACCCTAAAGTCTAAACCTGAAACCCTAAGAAGCTAAAAACATAAACCTAAACTAAATAAAACCTAAAAATAAAATAAATAAAAAAATAAACAAAAATAAAAAAAATAAAACCTAAACTAAACCTAAAACATAAACCTAAAATAAAATAAATAAAATAAAAATAACCTAAAATAAAATAAATAAGAACCTAAACTAAATAAAAAAAATAAGTAAACCTAATAATAAAAAACCTAAAAAAAATAAAAACTAAATGTAAAATAAATATAGAATAAACTAAAAATAAAATAAAATAAAAACTTAATAAAAACCTAAACCTAAAAAATAAACCTAAAAATAAAAAAATAAAACCTAAACCCTGAACTAAAAAAACCTAGACTAAAAAAATAACTTAAACCTAAAATAAAAATAAATTAAAAAAATAAAATAAATCTAAACCTAAACTAAAATAAACTAAACTAAAATAAATAAAACCTAAATGTAAACCTAAAATAAACTAAACTTAAACCTAAACCTAAACTAAATAAAATAGAATAAACTAAAACTAAACCTAAACCTAAACTAAAAAGTAAAACCTAAAAATAAACCAAAAATAAAAACCTAAAACCTAAACCAAAAAAAGTAAAATAAAAACCTAAACCTAAACCTAAAAATAAAAAAATAAAACATAAACTCAAAAAATAAAATAAAAATGAAACTCAATTAAAAAATAAACCTAAAACTAAACCTAAACCTAAAAAATAAACTAAAATAAAAAACCTAAACTAAAATAAATAAATTAAACTAAATAAAAATAAAAAATAAAGTAAACTAAAATAAATAAAAAATAAACTAAATGTACTAAATAAACCTAAAGCTACTGGTTTACTTAATTTTAAAAAAAACTTTAAACCCTAAATCCTAAACCCTAAACCCTAAACCTACAACCCTAAGCCTTCAACCTTAAACCCCAAACCCTAAACATAAACATGAAGTAACTAAATAAATTATAAAATAAACCTAAACCCTAAAACCTAGTAAACCTAAACCCTAAGAATGTGCAGAAACTTGACGATGGGAACATCACCGTCAACCAGGCTTAGTCTAGATCTGCTGGTGGAGGCGAAGGTGGAGGTGGTAGATATGCAGTGGTGGTGGGGGATCTGGAGGTGCTGGTAGATATGTAAGTGGTGGTTGGAGCAGTGGTAGTTTTAGAGGCTGGAGGAGTAGTGGTGGGGAATCTTGAGGTGATGGTGAATATGTGTTCTCATTTTTTATATATGACATCATTTGTGTCTTAGAAAACTTGGTGTGTTACTTGGTTGATGAAATTAAAAAAAAGAAAAGATGAATCTGTATTTGTTCTCTATTAAAAAATACTAAAAACCCTAAACCCTAAACGAAAACCTAAGCCCTAAACCTAAAACTTAAATGCTATAACCTGAACCCTAAACCCTAAAAACCTTCAACCCTAAACCCTAAACATTAAACCCTAAACCCTAAAACTTAAACCCTAAACCCCAAAACCTAAACCCTAAACCCTAAACTAAACCTAAACCATAAATCCTAAAAGCTAAGAACCTAAACCTAAATTAAATAAAACTAAATAAAAAATAAATAAATAAAATAAAATAAAATAAAAACATAAACTAAAACCTAAACCTAAAAATAAATAAATAAAAACCTAAACTTAACTTAAAAATAAAAAGCCTGAATAAAATAAAAACTAAACATAAAATAAAAATAAAATAAACCTAAAAAAATAAAATTAAAATTAAAACTAAATGAAAACCTAAACCTAAAAACTAAACTTAAAAATAAATAAATAAAAAAACCTAAACCCCAAACTAAAAAAAAAAAACCTAAACCTAAAATAAAAAATAAAATAAACCTAAACATAAACTGGAATAAAATAAATAAAACCTAAACCTAAACCTAAAATAAACTAAACCTAAACCTAAACCTAAACTAAATAAAATAAAATAAACTAAAATTAACCTAAACCTAAACTAAAAAATCAAACTTAAAAATAAACCTAAAAAAATCTAAAACCTAAACCTAATAAAATAAAATAAAAACCTAAACCTAGAAAATAAAATAAGAATAAAACTAAACTAAAAAATAAACCTAAACCTCAACCTAAACCTAAAAAATAAACTAAAATAAAAAACTTAGACTAAAATAACTAAAACTAAAATAAATAAACATAACTAAATAAAACTAAAAATAAACCTAAATAAAAATAAAAATAAAATAAACTAACATAATAGAGAAAATCAACTAAATAAACTAAATAAACCTAAAACTACTACTTTAGTTAATTAAAAAAAATATAAAACTAAAAAAAAGATTAAAAAAATTTAAAAAATTGTAACCCTAAAACTAACCATAAATCCTAAACCCCAAACCCCAAAACCTAAACCCTAAACATAAACCATAAATCGTAAACCCTAAAAACCTAAAAATAGAAATCTAAACTAAATAAAACATAAAAATAATATAAATAAAAAAGAAATAAACCAAAATTAGATAAAAAAAATAAAATTAAATAAAAACCTAAACTAAAACTAAACCTATAAAGAAATATAGAAAAATAACTAAACCCTAAACTAAAAAAAATCTAAAAAAATAAAAAAAAATTAAAAAATAAACCTAAACTATAATAAACTAAACTAAAATAAATAAAACCTAAACCTAAACCCTAAACTAAATAAAATAAAATAAAGTAAAAATAAACCTAAATCTAAACTAAAAAAATAAAACCTGAAAATAAACCTAAAATATAAACCTAAGACCTAAACCTAAAAAAAAAATCTAAACCTAAACCTAAAAAAAAACCTAAACCTAACAAAAAAATTAAACCAAAACCTAAAAAATAAAATAAAAATAAAACTAAACTAAAATATAAACCTAAACCTAAACCTAAATAAAAAAAATAAACTAAAATAAAAACCTAAACTAAAATAAATAAACCTAAAATAAAAAAATAAATTAAATAAAAATAGAAATAAACCTAAATAAAATAATAAAATAAACTAAAATAAATAAAAAATAAACTTAATAAACCTAAACATATCGGTTTACTTAATTTTTAAGAAAAACCCTAAACACTAAGCCATAAAACCCTAAACCATAAATCCTAAACCCTAAACCAACAATCCTAATCCCTTAACCCTAAACCCTAAATCGTCAATCCTAAACCCTAAACCCTAAACCCTAAATAATAAACCCTAAACCTTGAAACCCTAATCCCTAAACCTTAAACACTAAACCCTAAACCCTAAACCCTAACCCTAAACCCTAAATCCTAAACCCCAAACACTAAACCTAAACTTAAAGTAACTAAATAAATTAAAAAATAAACCTAAATCATAAAACCTAGTAAATCTAAATCTAAACCTAAACCCCAAGAATGGGAGATGAGGAACATCACACCAAATAGGCTCAATCTAGAATGGAGGTGGAGATAGTTCTGGGTTATCGGTGATCTGAGGGGATATGGTGGTGGTGGAGAAGTGGTGGTTATGGAGGTGGGAGGAGCGACGGAGGTTACAGCTGTGGTGGTGGTGGAGGGAGAGATCAGCGATATGATGGTGTATCCCGCTACTCGAGTGGTCATGGTGGTTCTGATGGGTACTGGAGAAACTAAATAATGACCGATTCGATCGACTACATATGGACTATGTCTTTAAGATAGAAATTGTTTTAGTTATCTAGGGTTCTTGATTTACTCTATGTATGCTCATTTTTTATCTATGTCTTCACTTGTGTCTTAGAAAACTTGGTGTCTTACTAGGTTGATGAAATCAAAAAGAAGAAATGTTGAATATGAATTTGTTCTTTAGTAAAAAATAAAAAAACAAAAACCCTAAAAACTAAACTAAATCTTGAACCCTAAACCTAAAACTTAAACTGTAAGCCCTAAACCCTAAACCCTAAACCCTAAAAATAAAACAAACAAAAAATAAAAAATCCCCTAAAACCTAAAACTAACCTTAAACCCTAAACCATAAACCTACAACACTAAACCTACAACCTAAAACCTAAACCCTAAACCCTAAACTCTAAACCCTCAACCCTAAACCCTAAAAGCAAAAACCCTAAAACCCTAATCCCTAAAGTAAACTAAATAAACATAAACCTACTGGTTTACTTAATTTTTTTTAAAAACTCTAAACTCTAATTCCTAAACCCTAAACCTTATACTGTAAATAATAAACCTTAAACCCTAAAACTAACCCTAAACCTACAACACAAAACATACAACTTTATACCATAAACCCTAAACCTTAAACCCTAAAAAACACTAAAATCTAAACCCTAAACCCTAAACCCTCAAAGCATAAACACTAAAACTCTAAACCCTAAACCTAAAACCATAAACCCTAAATCCTAAACCCTAACCCTAAACCATAAACTCTAAACCCCAAACCCTAACCCTAAACCTAAAGTAACTAAATAAATTAAAAAATAAACTTAAACCCTAAAACCTAATAAACCTAAACCTAAACTTAAACCCTAAGAATGGGCAAAACCTTGATAACATGAACATCACGGTCAACCAGGGTCTAGATCTGGAGGTGGAGGTGAAGGCAGAGGCGGCAGTTATCGTAATGGTAGTGGGGGATATGGAGGTGATATTGGATATGGAGTTGGTGGTCAGAGCAATGGTGGTTATGGAGGTAGGAGGAGCCATGGAGGTTACAGCCGTGGTGGTGGTGAGGAGAGATCATGATATGATGGTGGATCGCTACTGAGAGGTGGTTCTAATGGGAACTGAGAAATTAAGATATGATCCTAACACATGGAACTCTGTCTTATAAGAGATAGTTCTAGTTATCTAGGGTTTTTGATTTGCTTTTATGCATGCTCATTCTTGATCTATGTCATCTCTTGTGTCTTAGAAAACTTGGTGTGTTACTTGGTTGTTGAAATCGAAAAGAAGAAATGTTGAATTTGAATTTATTCTTTATTAAAAAAACCAAAAACCCTAAACCCAAAATAAAAACCTGAACCTTAAACCTACAACATAAACCCTAAACCCTAAACCAGAAAACCTAAAACCCTAAACAACAAGCCATAAACTCTAAACCCTAAACCCTAAACCCTAAACTCTAAACCCTAAACCCTTAAACACTAGAAACCAAAAAACCTAAACCTAAACTAAATAAAACTTAAAAATAAAATAAATAAATAAACCTAAACCTAAATAAAATAAAAATCTAAACTAAAACCTAAACCTAAACCTAAACCTAAACCTAAAAATAAAATAAAAAATAAAAAAATAAAATAAAATAAAATAAATAAAACATAAACTAAACTAAAAAATAAAATAAATTTAAAATAAAACCTAAATAAAATAAAACTAAATAAAATAAAAAATAAAATAAACCAAAAAAAATAAAATAAAATAAAACTAAATAAAACCTAAACCTAAGAAATAAACCTCAAAATAAATAAAAAATAAAACCTAAACCAAAAAAAAAAATTAAATAAACCTAAACCTAAACTAAAATAAATAAAACTAAACCTAAACCTAAAATAAACTAAACCTAAACCCTAAACTAAATAAATTAAAATAAACTAAAAATAAACCTAAACCTAAACTAAAAAATAAAACCCAAAAATAAACCTAAAATAATAACCTAAAACCTAAACCTAAAAAAATAAAATCAAAACCTAAACTTAAACCTAAAAATAAAAAATTAAACCTAAAAAATAAAATAAAAATAAAACTAAACTAAAACATAAACATAAACTTAAACCTAAACAAACAAAATATACTAAAATAAAAACCTAAAATAAATAAAATAAACTAAATAAAAATAAAAAATAATCCTAAATAAAAATAAGAAATAAAATGAACTTAAATAAATGAAAATTAAACCAAATAAGCTTTAAAAAAAATCCAAACCTAATAGTTCACTTAATTTAAAAATAAACTTAAACTAAAACTTGAACCCTAAACCAAAAACATAAACCCTAAACTCCAAACCCTAAAAAAAAATTTAAAAAAAAACCCTAAACCCTAAACATTAAAACTAACCCTAAACCCTAAATAGTAAACTCTAACCCTAAAACCTAAACCCTAAAAACCTAATCCCTAAGTCCCTAAACCCTAAACCCTAAATCTTAAGCCCTAAACCTAAACCCTAAAAACTTAAAAACCTAAACCTAAAAAATAAAATAAAAAAACTCAACTAAAAAATAAACCTAAACCTAAAGCTAAAGCTAAAAAATAAATAAAAATAAAAAACTTAAACTAAAATAAATAAACTTAAAATAAATAAACAAAGCTAAAATAAATAAAGCTAAAATAAATAAAGAAAACTAAATAAAATAAAAAATTGAACTAAATAAAAATAAAAAATAAAATAAACCAAAATAATAAAATAATGAACTAAATAAACCTAAACTACCAACTTAATTTAAAATAAAACCTAAACCCTGAACCCAAAAACTAACCATAAACCCTAAACCCTAAGCCTACAACTCGAAACACTAAACCCTAAAAGTCCATAAACCCTAAACCCTAATCTTAAACCCTAAACCTTAAAAGCTGAAACCCTAAAACCCTAAACCCTAAACCCTACACCTAAACCCTAAATCCTAAACTTTAAACCCTAACCCTAAACCCAAAACCCTAAACCCAAAACCCCAAACCCTAAACCTAAACTTGAAGTAATTAAATAAATTAAAAAATAAACCTAAACCCTAAAACCAAATAAATGTAAACCTAAACCTAAATTCTTAGTAAGAGTCATCGACTACGCCCCCTACCTTGTACACATCTCCAAACCCACTACCAGCCCTCGTCTCCCTTTTCCCTCTCATTTTTGGCTTTTTGGTCACTATTTATGATTGTTTAGCATGATTCTCACAAGATTCCTTTAGGAATCGATAGCTGCTGGCCGCTTTCATGTTTTACATAGAGTAACATCATGGCATGGCGTCTTCCCTGATGATTCCAAGGTGAAAACCAATGGATCCAATTAATCCTACTAGGGCATCAACTACCTTGGCTTTGGCTGGTTCAAAATCATTCAAAGACATCCTTAATGGTAAGGATAGCTGTTCAGGTGAGTCCCTACAACTTATTTTGACTTTTTTTGAGACATGCCTGTGATTTTATGATCTGATCTAATTATGGTAAAGCTTGCTAAGCCATTTGAATTAACTTTGGTTGTAAAGTTTACTCTTCATAGGCTGAATCTAGAAAACATTCGCTCTTTCTTTCATAGTCTCTTTGCTTTTACATTGGCTTAATTGATCCTCACATATTTTGATTGTTAACAAATGATTTGGATTACTCGTGTTTTTGCTCATCATTCTTATTTGGTTTTTTTCCAAATGAGGTTGCTAAAATGGACTCCACTATTTGATATTAGGGAAGAATCCCAATCATGGTTTGGATTTCTCTCCCAATATGTGAATTCATTTCATTAATCATCAATTTCTTTTCTGGGTGCTTTATTTGGTTGGCCAAAATTGATCAGCAACGGCTACAAAATCTCGACCTTCTCTGGCTAGAATCCTTATTGAATTAGACATTACCAAGAAACACCCCAAAGAAATCTAGTTGGGATCAAAATATTATGGTTATATGTAGAAAGTTGATTTTAAAAATTTCCCAATTTTTTGTTCTCATTATAAAATCCATGGGCACTATAATTCTGAATGTTTCATTCTGCATCCTCACCTAAAAAAGAAAATTCTCATTAAGGAAACTATTGTTCCTATCCCTAGGCCGACCACTGTTAAATATCAAAAAGTTAATTTGGAAAAAAAGGATTCATTGAATGTTCCTAATAAGGCTATTTTACCTCTTATTTCTTTTTTGCAATTGAATGTTTCTAATGTGGAAAATAATAATTTCTCTAAACTTTTGGATGACGATTCTTTTTCCTCTAAGTTGATCCTCACATCCTTAACAATTTTGATTCACAAAAATGATGCTTTAATTGAAAATATTAATGAGGATATCAATGTTATGCATCATTCAAATTCAATGGAGAATATGACTTTGGTTTCTCATGATATTCAATTTGAAAAACTTGAATTTACTTTAGTTTAGGATGATTTAAATTCTCAAAAAGATTTGGTTTTGTCAAATAATATGGGTAATGAAGAAGAAGGGCTGGATGTTCACACTTTCCTTCTTAATAAATCTATTTCAGCTCCCTCACTTGCTATACCCATTGCCCATTTTCCTTTAATAAATTCTAAAAACTTGGAAGAAGGACAACTCAATTCTATATAAGGGACTTCCCTAAATCGGACTAATTGTTAAATCCTTCATGGATGGATTCTATGGGAAAAGGAAATGGTTTCAAACTTATCATGCTAAAAGAAAAAAATGTTAAAACATCCCTCCCAAATTGTCCAAAACACTAGATCTATCACCTCTCTCTCTCTTAATTAACCTTTTCTTAACACCTTTTTATTTCCTTATGTTTAATTTTCTTGTTTGGAATGTTAGAGGATATACCTATCTATTCATAACCATATTAGAAACCTTTCTTGTACTATTAATATTTCTTTACTTATTATTTTGGAGCCTCTTATTCATGCCAACAAAATTAACCATGTTGCCAAAATGATCGGTTTCAATAAATTTTTCTCTAATGTTAGTAATAAAATTTGGTGTTTTTGGAATAATTTTGTGGAAGTTTCTATTATTGATGATTTTCAACAAGTTGTCAATGCTCAAATGTCTTATGGTGACTATTGTGTTTTGGGCTCTTTTATCTATGCATCTTGTAATAGATCTAGTAGAAATTTTCTTTGGGAAAATTTGAGGAATTTTATTAACTCCGTCAAAAAACCTTGGTTTGTTGGTGGGGATTTAAACACTATTTTATTCTCTTCTAAATAAAGTGGTGGTTGCTCTCCTAATATTCATTCCATGAAAGAATTTTCCAATATGATCCTTGATTGCAATTTGATTGATTTGGCTTTAAAGATTCAAATTTTTCTTGGAAAAACTCTAGACTTTGGCAAAGGTTGGAACAAATTTTTTTAATACTCATTGGATTACTCAATGGACTATTATTTCTATCGATCATTTAAGCTAAACCTTATGATATCATGATCCTCTTTTGGTTTCTATTAAAGATAACACTAATAGATTAAAAAATTTCTCTCATTTTATATTTCAGAACATGTCGATTCAACATATTGATTTCTTTAATGTTATGGCTAACAATTTGAAATCTCCCTTATATCCTGACAATTTTGTTATGGGGATGAATAGATTTTAGTTTAAGCTTAAAAGACATAAACAAAATATGGGTTTGTGGGTCAAGCATTATTTTAAAAACCTTTTTGCTAATATCAAAGAATTGGAAAAATTGGTTTGTGAGCTTGAAGTCTCTGTTATGTCTGATCCTACTAAGATTAAAGACTTGACTGAGGCGAAAGATAAACTTGTTAATTTTCAAAATATGAAAGAGACTTATTACCTCATAAAAGCTACTAGCAAACATACTGCCGATGGTGACAAGAATACTAGATATTTCCATGCTTTAGTTAATGAAAAGAGAGCTTTAAATAATATTCAAAAATTTAAAGATGATAATGGAGAATGGATTATGAAGAGTAATGATATTTAGGATTAGACCATTTATTACTTTAGAAATATGCTTAATAAGAGTTGCTCTTATGAAGCTATTTCTAAATCCCACTTGATTCCTTCTATCATAATTAATTATAACATTGATTTGCTTACTATTATACTTAATGAAGAGGGAATTTTTAAAGTTCTTAATAGCATGAACATAGATTCTATTGCTGGTCTAGGAAATTTCACTGCCAAATTTTTTCAAAAATGCTAGTGTATTATTAAAATTGATTTGGTTGAAGGTGTGATTTTTTTAATGGTGATCCTTTTCTCAGATATTTTTCTAGCACTTCTATTGTTCTCATACCTAAGAAAGATAATCCGGACTATTGGAGTGATTATAGACCTATTAGTCCTTGCACCTTCTTCAATAAGCTAATTTCCAAAATTCTAATTAACAGGCTCAATCCTTTACTTCATAGGATTATGTCTCTAAACCAAACTAGTTTTGTTAGAGGTAGATCTATTTTTGATAATGTTCTGCTTGCTCAAAAATTAATTCATAATTTAGATGGTAAGACTAGAGGTTGCAACATTGTGTTTAAATTAGATATAACCAAAGCTTTTGACAATATCTCTTGGTATTTCCTTATCCATATTCTGAATTTATTTAAGTTTTCTAATAAATTTATCTTTCTTAATAAAAATTGTATTAATAATGCTTGGTTTTCTATTTTGCTTAATGTGAAAGCCTTGGGATTATTTCCTTCTTCCCATGGCCTAAGAATAGGGATCCACTATCTCCTTCATTATTTATTATTGTTGTTGAGTACTTATCTAAGAGCATCAATGATCTATTCTTAAACAATCCTAGTATGTATTACAACTCTTGGTGGTCTTGTTTCTCATTTAAGCTTTGTAGGTGATTTCATTTTTTTCTAGAATGCTTCTATTCATCATATCAAGAATCTCAAGATTTTTTAAATAAATTTGGTAGAGAAAGTAGTCTATTTGTCAATAAGAATGAAAGCTATTTTATTACTTCTTTAAGCATCTCCAATAATAAAATTAATCAAATCTTGCATATTGCTAACTTTAAACATTAACACCTTCCTCTTAAGTACTTGATCGCTTTTCAAAGGTCCAAAATAATCCCATCTTTTGATGAGTTAATTCAAAATTTTAAAAAAAAAATTTCTTTTGAAAATTTCATTTACTTTCCTTTGGTAGGCTCACTATTTTAAAAGAACTCTCAAATGCCACTTTGTTTGATTCAAACTATTATCCCCACTAATGCTACTCTTATCAGAATTGATCACTTGCTTAATAAATTTTTTTGGGGATCTAATAATTCTACTAAAAGACTGCATTGGACTTCCTGGCATAAATGTTGTGGTCCCTTGGGTGAAGGTAGTCTCAGTTGCAAACTGATTCGTGAAGCTATTACCACCTTCTCTCATAAGTTTCGTGGAAGTTTAGAAAGAATGATAGCCTTTGGGCTAGTTTTATGATGAAAAAAATATTTCCAAGGTAAACACCCTCTTATCTATGCTTATAAAGTTGGTGACTCTCTAGTTTGGAAAAGGCTTTGCTCCATTAAATGGGTTGTTGAACCCTTAATATCTTGGGGCATTAATTCAGGAATCTTCTTTCTTTTGGCAAGACAATTGGATTGGCAATGACTCTATTGACTCCCTTTTATCTACCCACTCTACTACAGCTATCAAAGTTAACTCTTTCTTGATAATAACACTTGCAATGAGAAAAAAATTGAGAATTATATCCCTATTTCTCTTTTAGATAACTTTAGAAATATCCCTATTTTCTCTAACAAGCCTGACAAAATTCACTTTAAGCTTTCTCACAATGGTGATTTTGTTCTTAAAGAGGTTTGTACTTTTATTAGAGATAAGAAAAGCTCTTCTAATGTTTTCATTAAATTTTGGAACAATATCATTCCCATTTCTTATTCATTTTTAGCTTCGAGGATTTTGAATAACTATATTCCTTTCGACACTTTGCTCTGGAATAAAGAGTTTTATTTGGTTTCAAAGTGCTATTGTTGCTTTCATGCTGAAAATGTTAATTATGTTTTTGTGAATGGTGCTATTGCTTATAAATTATGGTTATGGTATGATAATTCATTTAAAACCAACTACTTTCATGGCTCTCTTTCCATATATCAACTTCTTGAAGTCTGCTCCAAAAAATTATGAAAGGTCATATCAAAGTTCTAGTTTATTACCCTTATCCGGTTCATCTAGATGGACGAAATGATGCAAATATTATGGTATTCCTATGAGCCTTAAAAGGATCTGGTTAGAACCAAAGAAAATAATTCATGCCCTGTTTAATGCCTATCTTATTAGTAACATTCAATTTAGAGGCGATAAGTTTGTGGCTAAAAAATTTGGTGTCATTCTACCTGATGTTGACTCTTAAAAAAGAGCTAGGATTATCCATTTGATCAAACCCAAACAAAATTTGATTAAAGTGAATACTGATGGTTCTATTGCTTCCAACAAATATTATGGTGGTATTCTTAGGGATTCTAAAGGTAATCATTTGTGCTTTTGTGTATCCTCTCAAAGCCTACTATTATCTATGTGAGCTTATGCTTATCAATAAAGCTATTGAAATTTAGTTGAATAAAGGTTTCAACATCTAGATTGAAATTGATGTGCTCTTCTTGACATGCTAAACTCTAATAGAATAGGAAATGCTGATTTATTTCATCTTCTCAATAATATTGAAATTCTTCTTTCTCAAGTTTGTTATATAATTTCCCATATATTTTGTGAAGGTAATGCTTGTGCTGATTTCTTGGCTACTTTAAGTTCCAACTTAACTAAATTCACTTTATTTGACAATCAAAATTTGCCTAAACTTTTAAGGGGTTTGGTCAATATGGATAACACTGGATTACCTTATCTCAGATTATAATTTTCTTGGCTTGGTTTTTTTAGTTGGTTTTTGATGAGCCATTGCTTTTGGTTCCCCTTTGTTAACCCTCTTTGGGTTGTGGCCATTTGCTTATTATCACTCTTGGGCTTGTGCTTGGTTTTGTTTTTGAGCTCTTGCTTTTGGGTTGGCCTTGTGGTTGCTACCTAGTGGTTCCTATTTTTTCTGCCTAGGTTATTTTCATTTTTTCATCTCATGTTTGTTTGGTTGATTATTATTTGCTTGGTTGTTTTTGGTGACCTTCATTTGGGTGGTGGCTTTGTTTGCTATTTTCTATATAGGGTTTTCCATATCTCTAGGCTAGTTCCTCTCTTAATTGAGTTAGATTTTCTACGAGTGTGGTGGTTGGCTAGGTGGCCTTGTTGGCTAGCTTGGTGGGCTGGTTGTGTTGGTTGGTGGGTTGGTTGGCTGGCTAGGTTGATTGGTTGGTTCTGTTTTTCTTTTGGTGAATAGAGGGGTTGTTGGTGGTCTAATTTTGGATTGATTTAGCAAGGTGGGATATTTATATTATTTCTTTTTTTGTGGATTGGGTTTTGAGGGTAAGTTTTGTTGGTTTGTTTATTTCTTTGGTTGTGGTTTTGGTCTCTTCCTATAATGGTCTTCTCTCTGTAGTGCTTTTTGTTTGGTTATTATTTTGGGTTGGCTGGTTGATGGCTATTTAGTGGTTGTTGTTTTCTTTGGGATTCGGTGACATGGTTTGGTGTATTGGTGCCTAACTTGGCTATGATTATGATGCTTGCACTCATTGATATTTCTCCTCCTTTTTTTTGTCTTTTGTTCTATTTGCTATTTCGATGGCTTTTAGTCTATCTTACTATCTTTCACTTCATTTAGTTATTAGCTACTATTTACCTCAATTGGATCAAAATTTATGCTGGTTGGGTTTGGTGGATGTTGTTTGCTTCTACCCTTTTCATTGTCTTGGGTTATTTTGGCATGATGGATGATGTTGGTCTTTCATTGATTAGGATTTTCTACTTGTGGTGGTTGGCTAGGTGGCTATGTTGGCTATTGTTTGGATATTTTGGTGGGTTGGTTGGATGGTGGCTATTTTCTCTTTCTTCTCTGGTGACATCGGTTGGCCTACTCATTATGGTTCTTCTCTTATGCTTCCTTCTGGTTTGGGTGATACCTTGACGCTTCCTATTTTCTGGAGGATATGAGCTCTTGGTTTTTTTTTTTCTTTAGTCTTTTTTTTATGGTTTATTGTTAAGGTCATGATGCTTCCTCCCTTTGATGTTGTTATTTCTTTTTGGTGGTGGCTTTGGTGGTGCTCCTACTGTACTGCTGTTATCCCTGATGGTTGGTTGATTTTTTGGCATATTGGGCTTATTTATTTTGGTGGCTTTGTAGTTGGCTATTATGTATGCTACTTATAGGAGTTTGTAGGCTTGAAGGATGATGGACTTGGGATGATGGGCTATAAGAGGTATGCTGGCAATGATGGCCTTGATGTTTCCCTCTCTATCTTCTTTTGGCTGGTAGCACTATATGTAATTGTAACCCTTCTTCTAAGTTTGGATGCTTACATATAGTGTTGCTCCATGAGATGATTGAATCGAGCTTTTTTACTTTTTTTTTTTGCTCCATTTCTTTGCTCATACTCTTTATGCTTGCTTAATTTTACTAATCCTTTTAGTAGTATGTTGCATTTTTTTTATAGGTTGGGAGAATCTTGCAAGTCTTCTGTATCAAAAGGACCTAGTGGACGTTGACGTTGCGCACATGGATATGTTGTTGTTACTGATTTGGTATTTCTTTTGTTTTTTTTCCTTATATTATTGTAATAGTTAGGGGAATAATCTCTTTAAGAATTATTATGGCTCTTTGAGCATTAGTTTAGAGATTTACCCCTCAAGGACTTTGTACTTTTCTTTGTGGCAACAAATTTCCTAATTTCTAAAAAAAAATCTAAACCCTAAGAATAAAGTGAACCTTGATGTGAACATCCAACCGCCCTCCAAGATATGGTGGTGGAGGTGAAGGCAGAGGAGGCGGTTATCGTAGGGGGATATGGAGGTGGAGGTGGATATGGAGGTGGTGGTCGGAATGGTGGTGGAGGTGGGAGATGAGGTAATGGTTGTGGTGAGGAGAGAGATCCGGGATATGATGGTAGATCACGCTACTAAAGAGGCCAGAGGGGTTCTGATGGAAACTAGAGAAATTGAAGAACAGAATATCTTCTTATGGAACTATCAACAGAGATGGTTCTAGTTATCTAGGATTTTTGAATTGCTCTATGCATGCTCATTTTTTACCTATGTCATCCCTTGTGTCTTAGAAAACTTAGTGTGTTACTTGGCTGATGAAATCAAAAAGAAGAAATGTTGATATGAATTTGTTCCCTGTAAAAAAAAAACCAAAAACCCTAAACTCTAAACTAAACTAACCTAAACCTAAAACCCAAAACCTAAACCTAAACTAAACCCTAAAAACCAAACCCAAACCCTAACCTAAACCCTAAACTATAACCTAAACCCTAAGACTAAACCTAAACTTAAACCCTAAAATAAACCTAAACTATAAACAACTAAACCTAAACTAAACTTAAACCCAAACCTAAAACTAAAACCCTAAACCTAAACTAAACCTAAACCCTAAACTAACCTAAACCTAAACTAAAATGTAAAACCTTAAACCTAAAATAACCTAAACCCTAAAAACCTAAAACCATAAAGCTAACCTAAACCTTAACTAAACTATAAACCTGGCTCTTAAACCTAAACCCTAAACCCTAAAGCCTAAACACTAAACCTTAAACTATAAATCCTAAACCCAACCCTAAACCCTAAACCCTAAACCCTAAACCCTAAAACCCTAAACCTTAAACCCTAAACCCTAAACCCTAAACCATAAAACCTACAAACCTAAACCTAAACTAAATAAAACCTAAAAATAAAATAAATAAAAAAACCTAAACCTAAATAAAATAAAATTATAAAAAAAAAAATACAAACATAACTAAAACCTAACCTAATATAGACTAATAAAATAAACTAAAATAAAATAAAAAAACCTAAACTAAACTAAAATAAAATAAGCCTAAGAATAAAATACCTAAATAAAATAAAAAAAAAAAAATAAAAAATAAAATAAACCTAAAATAAAATTAAAAATAAATAAAACCTAAACCTAAATAAAACCTAAAATAAATAAAATATAAAACCTAAACCTTAAACAATAAAACCTAAACCTAAAAAAATAAATAAACAAAATAAACAAAATAAAATAAACATAAAACTAAACCAAAATAAATAAAACCTAAACCTAATCCTAAAATAAACTAAACTAAACATAAACCTAAACTAAATAATATAAAATAAACTAAAACTAAACCTAAACCTAAACAAAAAAATAAAACTTAAAAATAAACCTAAAATAAAAACATAAAACCTATACCTAAAAAAATAAAATAAAAACTTGAACTTGAACCTAAAAATAAAAAAATAAAACCTAAACCAAAAAAATAAAAGAAAACTAAAATTCAATTACAAAATAAACCTAAACCTAAACCTAAAAAATAAATAAAAATAAAAAACCTAAGCTAAAATAAATAAACCTAAAATAATTAAACTAAACTAAATAAAAATAAAAAATAAAATAAACTAAAATAAATAAAATATAAATTAAGTAAACCTAAACCTACCCGTTTACTTAATTCAAAAAAACCATAAATCCAAAATCCTAAACCCTAAACCCTAAACCTTAAAAACCTAATAACCCTAAGCCCTAAACCATAACCCTAAAACCTAAACCCTAAAAGCATAAATCCTAAAACCCTAAACGCTAAACCCTAGACCCTAAATGCTAAATGATAAACCCTAATCCCGAACCCTAAACCCTAAATCCTAAACCCTAAACCCTAAATCTAAACCTAAAATAACTAAATAAATTAAAAAATGAACCAAAATAATTAAACCTAATAAACTTAAACCTAAACCTAAACTCTAAGAATGGACAGAACCTTGACTACAGGAACATCACCAACAAGGCTTAGTCCATGTGGAGGTAAACAAGGTGACTTATCGTGGTGGGGGATTTGGAGGGGTGGAGGTGGAGGTGGAAAGATGGAGGTGAGGAGGATGAGATTACAGTGGTGGTAGAGGGAGAGATCGGGGATATGAAGGTGGATCAGGCTACTTGAGAGGCCTGGGTAGTTCTATTGGGAAACAGAGAAATGGAAGAATTATCGATCCAATCTACAACTTATGGAATTATGTCCTTACAGTAGAGATAGTTATAGTTATCTAGGGTTTTTGATTTGCTCTATGCATGCTCATTTTTGATCTATGTCGTTGCTTATGTCTTAGAAAACATGGAGTGTTACTTAGTTGATGAAATCGAAAAAAATAAAAGTTGAATCTAAATTTATTCTCTATTTAAAAAAAAACCAAAAACCCTAAACCTTAAACTAAAACCTAAACCCTAAACCTGAAACCTAAACACTAAACCCTAAACCCTAAATCCTAAAAACCATAAACCCTAATCCCTTAACCTTAAACCCTAAACCTAAAACTAAACCCTAAACCCTAAGACCTAAAAACTAAGCTCTAAACCCTAAACACTAAACCTTAAACACTAAAACCCAAACCAATCCTAAACCTAAAATAACCTTACACTTAAAACTTTAAACCCTAAACCTAAACAACCCTAAACCCTAAACCTTAAACCCTTAACCCAAAAATCTAAATCCTAAGCCCTAAAAAACCCTAAACTCTAAACCTTAAACCCTATACCCTAAATAAAAAAAATTAAAAAAAATTAAAAAAACCCAAACCCCAAACCTTAAACCCTAAACATAATCCAAAACCATAAACCTTAAATCTAGAACCCTAAACCCTAAACCTTAAACCCTAAAACCCTAAATCCTAAACTCTAAACACTAAATCCAAAAACCTTAAACTCTAAACCCTAAACCCTAAACCCTAAAACCTACAACTCTAAACCCTAAACTTTAAACCCTAAACCCTAAAAACTTAAAAACCTAAACCTAAACTAAATAAAAACTAAATAAAAAAATAAAAAAATATAAACCTAAATAAAATAAGAAAACTAAAATAAAATAAATACTTAAATTAAAAACTCAACTTAAACCTAAAACTAAAACTAAACCTAAGCCTAAAAAAATAAAATAAAAATTAAAAACTAAACTAAAATAAAATAAATAAAAACCTAAACTAAACTAAAAAAAATAAAATAAACTTAAAATTAAAAAACTTAAATAAAATAAAAGCCAAACATAAAATAAAAATAGAATAAACCTAAAACAAAAAATTAAAATAAAATAAAAACCTAAACCTAAAAATAAACTCAAAAATAAAACCTAAAATTAAATAAAATAAAACCTAAACCCTAAACTAAAACCTAAACCTAAATTAAACAATAAAATAAACATTAACCTAAACTAAAATAAACAAGCTAATAAATAAAACATAAACTAAATAAAATAAAATAAAAATAAAATAAACTAAACCTAAACTAAAAGAAACCTAAAATAAAAATCTAAACCTAAACCTAAAAAATAAATATTAAAACCTAAACCAAAAAAAAAAAAAAACTAAACAAAAAAATAAACATAAACTTAAACTTAAACCTAAAAAATAAACTAAAATAAATAAATGTAAAATAAACAAACTAAACTAAATAAAAAAATGAACCTAAATAAAAATATAAAATAAAATAAACTAAAATAAATAAAAATAAACTAAAATAATAACTTAACTAATTTTTTTAAAACCCTAAACCCTAAACCTACAACCCTAAACATACAACTGTAAACCCTAAACCCTAAAAACCCTAAACCCTAAACCATAAACCCTAAACCTAAACACACTAAACCAACCTAAACCCTAAACCCTAAACCCTAACCTAAATCTTAATCTTAAACCCTAAACTAAACCCTTTCTAAACCCTAAAACCTACCCTAAACCAAACTAAACCTTAAACCCTAAACTAAAACCCAAAAATTACCTAAACTAACCTAAACCCTAAAATCATAAACCCTAAAAAACCTAACTAAAAAATCCTAAACTATAAAGCCTAAACACTAAACTGTAAACCCTAAACTCTAAACCCTAACCCTAAAACCATGAAACTTAAAACCCTAAACCCTAAACCTAAATTTAAACCCTAAACCAAAACCTGAACTAAACATAAATAAATAAACCTAATAATAAATAAATAAACCTAAAAATAAAATAAAATAAAACCTAAACTAAAACTTAAACCTAAACCTAAAAAATATAAATAAATAAAATAAATTAAAATAAAATAAATAAAACCTAAACTAAACTAAAAAAAAATAAAATAAACCTAAAAAAAAATAAAAACCTAATAAAATAAAAGTAAACTTAAAATAAAAAATAAATAAATCTAAAATAAAATAAAATAAAGAACCTAAAATAAAGAAAATAAAACTAAATAAAAAACCTAAACCAAAAAATAAAATAAAAAGTAATAAAAATAAAACCTAAATAATGAAAAAAATAAACCTAAATAAAAAATAAAATAAATCTAAATAAACCTAAACCTAAATAAAATAAATAAACTAAACTAAAAAAAAAATAAAACCTAAACTAAAAAATAAAACCTAAAATAAACCTAAAAAAAACCTAAAAGATAACTTAAAAAATAAAATAAAACCTAAACCTAAAAAATAAAAATAAACCTAAACCTAAAAAAAATAAAATAAAATAAACTCAACTAAAAAATAAACCTAAACCTAAACCTAAACCTAAAAAAAATAAATAAAATAAAACCTAAACTAAAATAAATAAATAAAAAAATATAAAACTAAATAAAAATAAAAAATAAACCTAAAAAAATAAAGTAAACTAAAATAAATAAAATATAAAATAAATATATTAAATAAACCTAACCCTATTAGTTTACTTAAATTTTTTTTTAAAAAAACCTTAAACTCTAAATCCTAAACCCTAAACCCTAAACCATAAACCTACAATCCTAAACCCTAAACCCTACAGCTTCAAAAACCCTACACCATAAACCTTAAACCCTAAACCATAAAAGCATAAACCCTTAAACCTTAAACCTTAAACCCTAAACCCTAAATGCTAAACCCTAACCCTAAACCCTAAACTCTAAACCCCAAACCCTAAACCAAAACCTAAAGTAACTAAATAACTTAAAAAAATAAACTTAAACCATAAAACCTAATAAACTTGAACCTAAACCTAAACCCTAAGAATGGGTAGAACATTAACGATAGTAACATCACCGTCGACCAGGCTCAATCTAGATCTGGCGGTGGAAGTGAAGGTGGAGGCCACGATTATCATAGTGGTGGTGGGGGATTTGGAGGTGCTGGTGGATATGGAGGTGGTGGTCAAAGTAGTGGTCATTATGGACACGCGAGGAACACTGCTGGTGGATTTGGAGGTGCTGGTGGATATGCATGCTCATTTTTTATCTATGTCATCACTTGTGTCTTTGTAAACTTAATCTGTTACTTGGTTGATGAAATTAAAATGAAGAAATGTTGAATTTGAATTTGTTCTCTGATAAAAAAATAATAAAAAAATAATAATAAAAAACAAAAAACCAAAAACCCTAAACCCTAAACCTAAACCCTAAACTCTAAACCTAAAACCTTAACCCTAAACCTTAAACTCTAAACACTAAAAACACAAAACCCTAAACCCTAAACCCTAAACCCTAAAACCTTAAACCCTAAACACTAAATCCTAAAACCTAAACCCTAAACCCTAAACTCTAAACCCAAAACCCAAAACACCAACCCCTAAACCCTATACCCTAAACCCTAAACTAACCTTAAACCCTAAACCCTAATCCCTAAATAGCTAAAAACCTAAATCAAAACTAAATAAAACCTAAAAATAAATAAATAAAAAAACCTAAACCAAAATAAAATAAAAAAATAAATTAAAATAAAAACATAAACTAAAACCTAAACCTAAACCTACCTTAAACCTAAATCTAAGGATAAAATAAAATAAAAAATAAAAATAGACAAAAATAAAATTAATAAAAGCCTAAACTAAACTAAAAAAATAAAATAAACCTATGAATAAAAAACCTAAATAAAAAATAAAACTAAACTTAAAATAAAATACCTTAACCAAAAAATAAAATAAAATAAAACTAAATAAAACCTAAACCAAAAATAAACCTAAAAATAAAACCTCAAAAGAAATAAAAAATAAAACCTAAACCCTAAAGGAAAAAAAACCTAAACTTAAAATTAAACTAAAATAAACAAAATGAAATAAACTTAAACCTAAGATAAAATAAACTAAACTAAAATAATTAAAACCAAACCTAAAACTAAAATTAACTAAACCTAAACCTAAACTAAATAAAATAAAATAAAATAAAAAATAAACCTAAACCTAAACTAAAATAAAATCTAAAAAATATACCTAAATAAAAAAATCTAAAACCTAAAAAATAAAAAAAACCTTAACCTAAACCTAAAAAAAAAAAATAAAACATAAACCTAAAAAAAATAAAATAAATAAAACTAAACTAAAAATAAACATAAACCTAAACCTAAACCTAAAAAATAAACTAAAATAATAACCTAAACTAAAGTAAATAAACCTAAAATAAGCAAACTAAATTAAATAAAAATAAAAAAATAAACCTAAAAAAAGTAGAAATAAAATAAAACTAAAATAAATAAAAAATAAACTATATAAACTAAATAAAGTTAAACTAATATTTTTTAATTAATTTAAACTCTAAACCCTAAATAAACTCTAAATCCTAAACCTAAACTAAACCCTAAATTAACCTAAACAAACCCTAAACCCTAACCTAAATCCTAAACCTGCCCTAAACCCTAACCTAACCTTAAACCCTAAACCTAAAATCTAAATCCTAAACTTAAATCCTAAACCTAAACCTTAAAACCATAAACCTAAACTATAAACCTAAACTCTAAATCCCAAAACCCTAATGTTAAAGCTAAACCCTGAGCTAAAACCCTATACCTAAACCCTAACCTTAAACCAGTTAACCCTATAGCTAAAATTAAACCTAAACCCCAACCTAACCCAAACCCTAAACCTAAAACTAAACTAAAAGTCTAAACCCTAAACCCTAAAGCCTAAACCTTAAAGCCTAATCCCAAAATCCTAAAAAGCTAAAAACATAAATTTAAACTAAATAAAACCTAAAACTAAAAAAAAATAAAAAACCTAAAAATAAATAAAATGATAAAATAAAAAAACCTAAACATAAACCTAAAAATAAAATAAAATAAAAAATAAAAATAAACTAAAATAAAATAAATAAAATCTAAACTAAACTAAAAAAATAAACAAACATATGAATAAAAACCTAACTAAAATAAAAACTAAACATAAAATAAAAATAAAATAAACCAAAAATAAAATAAAATAAAAATTTAATTAAAACCTAAACATAAAAAATAAACCTAAAAATAAATATAAAATAAAACCTAAACCCTAAAGTAAAAAAACATAAACTAAAAAAAAACTTAAACCTCAAATAAAAGTAAAATAAATAAAATAAAATAAACCTAAACCTAAACTAAAATAAACAAAAATAAAATAAATAAAACCTAAACCTAAATTAAACTAAACCTAAACCTAAAGCTAAACTAAAAATAAACCTAAACCTAAACTAAAAAATAAAACTTAAAGGTAAACCTGAAATAAAAACCTAAAAGCTAAACCTAAGAAAAGTAAAATAAAACCATAAACCTAAACCTAAACTTAAAAATAAAAAATAAAACCTAAACTTAAAAAATAAAATAAAAATAAACCTAAACATAAACCTAAACCTAAAAAATAAACTAAAATAAAAAACCTAAATTAAAATAAATAACCTAAACTAAATAAAAATAAAAAATAAAACTAAATAAAAATAAAAAACAAAGTAAGCTAAAATAAATAAAAATATGCTAAATATACTAAATTAACCTAAACCTACTAGTTTACTTAAATTTAAAAAAAAATTAACCTAAAACTCTAACCCTAAACCCTAAACCCTAAACTTACAACCCTAAATGCTAAACACTAAATCCCAAACCATTAACATAAACCTGAAGTTGCTAAATAAGTTAAAAAATAAAGTTAAACCCTAAAACTTAGTAAACCTAAACCCCAAGAATGGGCAGAACCTTGACGAAAGGAGCATCACCGTCATCAAGGCTTAGTCGAGATCTGCTGGTGGAGGTGAAGGTGGAGGTGGCGGTTACATAGTGGTGTTGGGGGATCTGGTGGTACTGGTGGATATGGCGGTGGTGGTCGGAGCAATGGTGGTTATGGAGGCAAGAGGAGCAGTGGTGTGGGATCAGGAGGTGTAGTGAATTTGCATTCTAATTTTTTATGTATGATGTCACTTGAGTCTTAGAAAACTTGGTGTATTACTTGGTTAATGAAATCAAAATGAAGAAATGATGAATCTGAATTTGTTCTCTGTTATTGGTCCTTTTTCTTTGAAATAGAGAAAAGAAATGAGACCACATAGCATTTAAAAATATTTTATTTAGATGATCAAATACGACATTAAGTAGTAAACATTTTATCTCGAAAGATAAAGATGCTCTCCTATAATGGATTCAATCATTTCAATAAAAGAATCCTAAGGCTAATGGGTCTTTCGTGTACGAGAGTATTTTCTCCTAAATTATATGAAAAAGTAGAACAGGGTCAATTTTATCTTGGGATCATGGTTCCCTATAAAGGCAAGCTTCCATAGTTAATTACATCTTAGGAAGGGTCTCTTCCTAAGAATACTCTCGATTAATGAAATAAGTGGTTATTCCTAAAGACTACTAAGGTAGCTTTCAAAGGAATGGTTTTTAAGAAATTTAATTAGGAGAGGTCCAAATTTGAGAGTGTTATTTTTATGAGTCAAATGGAAAAGAGTAGGAAATGTCTATCGATACTGCGCTGCCCAGTAGACATTTCATATATCCTATGATTGGGCTTCAAATTTGGGATTTAATTTAGAATTCAAATTATCATTTTCTTAGAAATCTAGGGCTTAGATTCTAGCAGCACAAAACTGCAGAAATGCCTAGGGTTGAAGATTTATTTCTAAAATGATGCTTCAAAACCTAGTCTACAGGTGCTTCTGACACATGCCAGATGTTAAACCTAGTTCTATCCTTGGGAATCATTGGCCATTCTCCTCACTTAAAGGAACTAACCTATCTCTGACTCTTCTGGACTTACAACCTGCATGGAGAAGACTGTCAGCTAACACCACCTACGAACATTTTAAAACCATGAGGCTAAATCATATGAATGCAATATGGCTGGGCTGTTACAAGAAAGAAATCTATGAACTTAGACTTGCTCCCTAATCTCTAAGATCATGTAGCGTATGAAGATGCACCTAACTAATGCACATTTTTTAGATTTTAATAATTTTTTGACTAAGGATTCATTTAGGTCATAGGAATACAATTTATGTCTAATGCATGCAATTAAAAAAAGATTATGGGCCAATCAAAATAGAAGAAGGTGTACTTCCATCATAGGCTCTCAAAGGTCAAGCCCATGTTCTCTGGCAAGGATGGAATTCCTTCATTAACCAAGAGTGAAACAATATGATTATGCATGATATTAAAACATCCAGCTAAGGGGTTGCTACATTTGTTATCTTGCTTTAATACTTAGGCTTTTATATAAAGATTATGAGTTGTATTTATTTTTATGCTTCAATTGATTTAGTTGGGTAAAAAATTATGTTTATTCTATGAGCCTACGTCCATGAATACATAACGACACAAACATAGCAAACAAAGAAACCTAAGAAAAGCATGATGTTTCTATTGTGCACCCAAAATAAATCAAGCAAGATTAAATTATATAAGAAAAAGGCCAATGCAGGATCTACACCCGAATAAATAAAATTGACCGAATTTGCTTTTATACAACCCGATCTAGAACTACAAGTTTAGATCTATGGGTTTTCTTTCCAGGAAAGTCTCCATCTTCAAGGACATCCATCGGGCTCCATAGGGGACTACAACACCATCTCCTGGTTGGGTCAGCTCCTACTAATCCTAGACCCTATAGATCCTAACCTAATTCTAAGCTCAACTTTACATTGAAAATTCAAAGAAAATCCTAAGCCCTGCAAAATAGATGTCAGGAAATACACACATCACACAAAGCAGTTTATATTTCACGAACATAATGGCTTAGCATTAGTTGTTTTCCAAGACCACCTATCCTATGGACTATGTGAAGGGATTTTTAGAACCTGCAAGCAAACAATAATTTTATAATTTATTTATTTCAGCGATCCCTTTAACACAGTCCCCTGGATAAAATAATGTTAAATCTAGAAAGAATGGCCTAACATCCATTCTAATGAACAAACATGCCTAGGCATCCAGTCTAAAGCAATACACCACAAAGACAAGTGAAGCACAACACAACATATCACAGGAGATTAAAAGAAAATTATAGAATGATCTAAACTAGATGCAGGGTCCATGACCTAAGTAATCTAGTGTATGTAGAAGTGGGGTTTGTGTGGTAAGTCTTTGCTAGGCCTTTAAGTTTAAGTTTGAAGTTTGAAGTTTGAAGTTTGAATTGGTTTAATTTTTTTACCATTGGTTGGTTTCAATTCAAATGGTTTAGTGATTTAATTCCCATTTTATGTTCATTTTATTTTGTTAAGTAATATTTAAGTTTTCAAGAATGAGAAGAATGAATTTTATTTTAGGTGAAACTCACTTTATTGCATCCTAAATCTAATGAGGTTTCCAAAAGTCTAACTAAAATCTTAAGTATTTTAATTAATCCTTTGATTTTATTTATGTTTGGATTTGATTTATGTTATTTCATTTTGAATTGTTTTATTTGATTTAATTTGTTTGATTTATTTCATTTTGAATTATATGGATTTCATTTGATTATGTTAATTTAAAGGGTATGATTTATGTTTGATTTCATTCAATTTAACTTAAGATATTAAATCATGGATTTGTAAACTTAAGGTTTAAATTTATTAATATGGATTAATACCTTAGGTTTGTTTATAAATTATTCTTAATTTGATTTAATTAACCTAGGTTTTAGATTCATTATTTAAATTCATTAATGATGAGTGGTTTCATTAAACTTAGCCTTAGTTGTTTAATTACGTTTGAATTTCATTAAGTATTGATTTTCTTATAATTTTGATATTTGATTAAATTCTTTGACTTAGGAAGTTTTGATGAATTATCCTAAGTATTTCTGATGTTTATTTCAGATTAGTTCAATTTATTTGTTGATTCAATGAATTAATGATTCTTCTTAATTATTATTTAGTTCATATTGACCTAGAGATTTGGAAAATCAAGAATTCCAAATTTATAGACCAATTGGGTTTGAGATAATTATGGCAAGTGGGGTTACATGCCAATTTTATGTTTCTAAAGTTTCAACTTGATTAGGGATGTAATTATGTATTAAGGTTTTAATTATTTCATTAAAACCAAATTAAGCCTACTTTAAGACTTAAAGGAATTTTATTTTTCACTTATTTTTCACTGAAATATCTTTCCAATGAGGTTTTATTTATAATTTTTGGTTAACTGGTTGATTTATTATAATTTAATTAATTTTGAGTCATTTAATTGAATTATTTAATTCTTTTAATTACCAAATTGAGTTAATTAGTGATCTATTTGGTTCATATAGGTTTGATTAGGTTTAATTAATATTTTGATGTTCATTAATATTTATTATTTTGATTTAAGGTTATTAGATTAAAGTTTTCTAATTAGTTCATTAAAGAGTAATTAGTTTAATTAATTTAAAGGTCAAACACATGAAATTACAATTTCCCTTGAATTCAAAGAATTAAATAACCAAAAATTTGTCTAAGGTATGTTTTTGAGCTTAATTTCATTTCCCCAAAGTTTCAAATTAATTGGATTATTAATTTTAGAATAATTAGGGTTTAATGTTTTTAATTAAATCAAAATTAAGGAAAACATACCAAATAAAAATTGGGGATTTTAATTTCTATGGATTCCTCTCATCAAGACAAATCCAAAGAGCTATTATTTACAATTTTTTGATTTTTTTTTTGATTTTATATGATTTGTTGAAGTTTTTATGATTTTCTTTAATCAATTAAATTTTTAACTAACAGTTTTTAGTGGGGTGGGACCCACGTGGAACTATTAAAAGAGCATCATTTACGTAACCATCTAATCAAATTGAGATCCATACCGATCTCGCGATATGGATCAAGATCGTGGATCGCTGTCCATGGAACGGTCTGCTTATCGCGGCAAAATGTGGGGATTTGAGAATCCGATCACGATCGGATGGTCCGACGCCTCCAATCCTTAAGGATTTAAATCAAATTTTACACCTAGACTGATCTCGATCCAAATGGAAGGATCGTAGTCCGTGAGATATCTTCCCCAACGGAAAGACCGTTGATGGTTTTCCATCAACTTACCTACGATGAATTATGCCTCGATTTTGATCCCAAAACAATCAGTGATCGAATTGGGATCAATCTATATAGTTAGATCCATTTGGAATTCCTAATTTCTTTGAAAATTCCCAAAACTGAAAACTTGAAGAAAATAGGGGAGGACGTCAATGGAAAACTGATGCAATCTCAGCAAGGTTAATTTCATAAGCATTAGATCAATGAAATGAGCTTGTATTAGCTTGATGGCTTATCTCCATGTAGTTTGCCCCTGATCGAAGCTCAAAGAATAGATCCTTGGTGGTTCTCGGCCTTCCCAATGCCAAATGATTCAAGTAAGGTCTCGATTTGATCACTCAGCCCTAGAACGTGTATGTGTCTTCAAT
Organism: Cymbidium sinense; assembly: GCA_021442155.1. Classification (NCBI taxonomy): domain Eukaryota; kingdom Viridiplantae; phylum Streptophyta; class Magnoliopsida; order Asparagales; family Orchidaceae; genus Cymbidium; species Cymbidium sinense. The sequence continues at coordinate 280,635,250 of CM038214.1, read as the reverse complement.
TTGGGGTACAATCTCCTGGATTTCACCATTAAAGGGTGCTCAATTTGGCATGAACATCCTGCATGAGGTGGCTGGAAAGTGTTGAACTTCCTCTGGTCTGTGAAAATAATGGAATGTTCACTTGTGAGGGAAGGAGCTTGCTAGCTTTCCATGCATGGCAGCACTTCTTCCTCTTCTTCTTCCTTGGAGAAGCCAAATCCTTCTTGGCTTTTCTTACTTGATTGCCTCCTTTATTTGAAGGTCCACCTCTTAAGAGGTGGCTTTTGTCTTGGAGTGCATGAGGTAGGAAGAAAGGATTTTAAGAGATGGAAGAAGGAAATTATCATTTTCTTCTTCCCAATTTCTCCCTTTTTTATTTTATGATTATGGCATCACATAGCTAGACTAATGTGCCCCATTTTGAGTTTTCATTTGGAGTACATTTGATTTGGGTTGAGTTTGAGTCCAAATCAAGTGCATTGATTTTAGCTTTATCCAATTCAAAATCAATCAAGGGTTTTTGAAATGAAATGTAATTTGAATTTTAATCATCTTGGATTGATGATTATTGATTGTTGATTTTATTAATTGATTTTGAATTTGGATTCTTAAGTTGATCCTACCTAAGACAAATAGGTTTGATCCAAGGTGAATTCAGTCACAGCAAAGTGTCCTAAGCATAGAATTAGAGAATCCTATTTGAGATTAAGATCTCAATTTTCTAAATTAACCTCATCCAAAAATGAGGTCAATAAATGGACCATCAATATGTGTAGTGGATTAACTAGAATACACTACACATATTAGTGTTGACCAGATTGCTCAACATACAAGCATAAACTTGGGGTTCCAATTCATGATTTTGATTTTTTTTAGTTTTAATTTTATTTTGATTTTGATTGTGAAAGATAGGTATATGTATACCTATCTTTGCTTTGGAGTGTGATTCATGTGATTAGCTAACAAGATAGGTCCATTAAGGTGATCCATCCTAGCTAAAGTGAGAGGGTCTTTAAAGAGATGATCCAATCCTCAAAATGGCCAATTGGGACTTACTATATTAGAAAGAATGCCAACTAAGGGACTTATATCTTTTTGGCTATTAGAAAGGGATCATAAAGACTTGATCCAATCTAACTCACCTGTGTAACATGAAAGGGGCCTTGATGGCTTGTTCCAATCATGTACACAAAGATAGGATGCTGACTAGGGACATACTCCTAGATGATTAGAAAGAATGTCGACTAAGGGACTTATATCTTTCTAGCTATTAGAAAGGGGTCATAAAGACTTAATCCAATCTAACTCACCAGTGTAACATGAAAGGGGCCTTGATGGCTTAAAATCATGTACATAAGAGGTAGGATGTCAATCGGGACTTACTCTTATATGATTAGAAAGAAGGTCGGGGACTTATATCTTTGCTATTAAAGGGGTCATAAAGACTTAATCCAATTTAACTCACCTGTGTAACAAAGGGGCCTTAATGGCTTGATCCAATCATGTACACAAAGATAGGATGCCGAATAGGGAGTTACTCTTAGATGATTAGAAAGAATGTTGACTAGGGGACTTATATCTTTCTGGCTATTAGAAAGGGGTCATAAAGACTTGATCCAATCTATCTTGCCTATGTAACATGAAAGGGCATTGATGGCTTGATCCAATCATGTACAAAAGGTAGGATGCTTAGGGACTTACTCCTAGATGATTAGAAAGAATGCCACTAAGGGACTTATATCTTTCGCTATTAAAAGGGGTAAAGACTTAATCCAATCTAACTCGCCTATGTAACATGAAAGGGGCCTTGATGGCTTGTTCCAATCATGTACACAAAGGTAAGATGCCGACTGGGGACTTACTCCTATATGATTAGAATAAAGGCTAACTGGGAACTTATATCTTTCTAGCTATTAGAAAGGAGTCATAAAGACTTGATCCATTCTAACTTGCCTGTGTAAGATGAAAGGGACCTTGATGGCTTGTTCCAATCATGTACACAAAGATAGGATGCCGACTAGAGACTTACTCCTAGATGATTAGAAAGAATGCTGACTAAGGGACTTATTTCTTTCTGGCTATTAGACAGAGGTCATAAAGACTTAATCCAATATAACCTACTTGTGTAACATGAAAGGGTCCTTGATGGCTTAATCCAATCATGTACACACAAGAGGTGGATTGGTGCCACGAAGGGCTTGCTCCAAACCTACAGGTGATATGGATGGGGAAAAGGGATCAAAGTGATTTATTCCTAATCCACAAAGGTTTTGGCTAATAAGCAAGAGTCTCAAGGACTTAATCCTTACTTGATTAGTCTAACTTGATGAAAGGGTAATGGAAGGTTTGCTTCCATTTCTTGATTTCTCTAATACTCCTTACACATGAAGAAGTTTAGCGAAGGAGGTTTCAAAGAGTTGGAATTTATTTTTGAAGTAAGACTTGGGTATATTCTTGATCCAACGCTTTATTATGCCATGAGCATAGAAATTCAAAATTTTTCTTTCTTTCTTCTTTTCATCTCAAAGTTACAATGAACCATGCTAGATGTCTATGTCACTAAAGGCAAGACATCATAGGGTATTAACATGAGAATTCTACCTCTTTGAGCTTGCATGTGATTGTGTATTTCTATAAGCAGTAAGAACCAAAGTCAACCAGTGCTTCTCAAATGTAATTTTTTTTTTATGTAATTTTTATTTTGTTGACATGAATCAACTACTTATAAAGCATTCTCTTGGATTCAATGAAGATAAAGAGATTCCTTTAAAGCTTTCTAAAGTGAATGAGATCAAGATAATCTTTTGGATTCTCATAGAGATACAAAATTTTATCCCTAATCAATTAGTAATTGAAAGGATTAACTTATTAGAGAAATTAAGATTCTCCCGATAAGTTTGAAATTGAATTTCTTCACCATTTATTATTATTATAGGAAATGAAATCTCATAATTGTCTTTGATTAATTTCTTATTTTTATATTTTTTATCCTTCTACATTTTACTACAAGGTCTTTGAAATTACTTCAAAGTAAATTTCAAGACTCTATATATAGTAACAGACAATTCTTCAAGTCATATTGAAGTTTCTTTTCTTTTCTTTTTGACAAGATTTTCAATATAACCCTCTAACTAATTGAAAGTGAGATTATAAGAAATCTTGATCATGACCCTTTTTGATAAATTGTCCCAATATGTTGAAATTGAATGATATGACTCTATGATAGAACATTCTTGTAATGATTCTGAGTGTCATATCATATGCTTTCAATTATTTTTTTTAGAATTATTTTAGTTTGAAAATTTTCAGATAAGTTATCCTTAAGAAGGATAATCTTATACATGAAAATATTTTTTTTGATTTTAAAATGAAATATGGGTAATATGAACCCATTTCAAGGTAAAGATTCTACCCTAGCCCCAAGATATCATATAATGATGTCTAACCAAGAAGAATATTTTCTTCTTATGTACAACCATCATTTTCTAGCTTTTAATTTAGCAAAAATTTGCTTTTCTTTTGGAATTTGGCCTCAATCATGAAGGGACTTAATTTATTCAAATGACATCAAGCTTAAGTTTATGGACTGCTATCTGGAGATCATTTCAATTTTATTTCCAGATAAAGTCATCTTTAAACCCAAAAGATAGCTTGATCAAATCATCAATAACTAACTCATTAAAGAGATCATTAATATCATCTGAAAATTATGGAATTGGATTTTCTTCAAATTCTAAGGGTGCATCGAACTTGTAGACTATATCTTGTGACACATATAAACAACATTGATGCAATAGAGTGCCTTTTGAAAGAAAGTTAGGACCTAAACTACTTGAGCTTTTGAACTAGCAATGGCTCTATAATTTCATAATTTTTCTTGTTTATGGTTATAGGCCACTTACAATTGAATCAGAGTATACTCAATGAGACCATTTCCATACAAAGAATTTGGACTTAAAAATGTGATCCACTATCTTTTCTTTAGTGCCAAGTGAGCTCACCCAATCATGGCAAAGGCTAAAATGATAAAGTATGAGATATCTACTTATTTTTGTTCATTTAGGGACAATTTTTCACTTCTAACCTTACCACTTTATTTTGATATGGAGAAGTTTAAAGTTAAAATGTACATTTACATTGGGTGTCTTTTGCTTCATTTAAAATCAGAATACACTCAATAGAATTTTTGCCATTCAAAAGATATGGTCTCTTGAAAAGAAGATCCACTATCTTTTCTTTTATTTAACCCAAGCATGCTCACTAATCATCATGGCAAAGGCCAAAATGACAAAGCATGAGATATGATTATTTATATTTCATTTAAGCTATGTTAGTTTTATTGGGTATTTTTATTTCATTTGAAATGACATCAGAGTATACTCAATAGAATCTTTGTCATTCAAAAGATATGGACTCCTGGAAAAGAAGATCCACTATCTTTTATTTAACTGCCAAGCAAGCTCACCCAATCAAGGCTAAAAAATGACAAAGCATTAGATATTTGATTATTATTATTTTTATTTAGCTTAAGGACAATTTTGACTTCTAACCTTACCACTTCATTTTGATATGGAGAGTTTAAAGTCAAAATGTCTACATGCTTATTTAGACTTCATCCTTTTCGCTTTGATATAGTCCTTCCATCAGCCCCATTTTTTTTGTAATATTTTGATTTCATATTTTTTATGAAAGGTTACATTTGGTCATTTTCCCAATTACAAGATTCACTAAGAAGATAAATGTATTTGACTCATTTCCATATCATTTCATTTATGAAATGACTCCACTAAATGATTTGTTAGAAATTTGATGTATTTGACCTTTGAAATACAACATTTTCTTGATTTACTTTTGATATGATTCAAGTATTTGCTTGATTGATCATATAATATGATTCAACATTTTTATTTCTTTTTTATCTTTTCATGGAACAAAAAATATAGTAAAGTCATTTAAGATTGATAAGAATAACTTTCTAATGATGTTACACTTGTTGATTTCAAAATTATTTAGTGGAGTGAGTAATTTAAGATTGGAATGACTTCCTTGAAACATTACAATTCTGAAATCAAAATTTTCTATTGGAATCAAATATTAAGTGAGGTCATTTAAGAGTAGCTGAATGATATTCCTAAAGACTCAAGACTTTAAGATGAATATGAACATCCTTTAATAATCAATATGTTTCTTCTTTTCTTTCATTTGATTCCTTTTATTATCTTTTTTTTATTTAGATTGCATAGGACCATCCAAGAGCATTTAAAGATGTTTCATGAATTCTATGTTGCTCTTTTCATGTTTGAATTCGGCTTCAACCAACAAATGTTATTGAAATCAAGTTCTTTTCTAGGTTGAGTTTTTAAGATTGAATTTTCATGAAGCTAAAACTTCTTTCTTTATTTGATTGAATTTATATGGTATCATCTTATCAAAGCTTGACTAGAATTGAGCCTATAAAATTCACTCACATATATTTGATGTTGATCGATGCATTTATCAACATATATTTTGGAGATTTTCTTCTTTAAATTTTCCACATCGACTAAGATGTTAATAAGTTCTATTAGTCTATCTTCATTATAGAAGATAACCCTAGAACTTCTTTATAGTGGAATGCCACATCAAGAAAGTTGCTTATAGTAAGTAAGGCAAATTACATAATTATGTAATGCCTTGCTTACTTTTATTTCTTTCTTCATCATTTTTATTTCATATTTCATATTATTTTATAAGAGCATTATGATGCTTGATTTTGCAAGCAACTTCTAAGATGGGAAAACATCACATTTTGAAGATGATTTATTTGCCATTTCTTTTCAATGTCATTTGAGGTGGTATGGCTCTACCATTTTGAATTTGATTTCAAGAATTTCCCCTTTTATATGAAGGGAAGGTAGGTCTAACTCTATCCTCAATAGATCAATATACCTCATGATCTATTCATTTAGGGGATCATCATTTAAAAGAGTACCCTCCAGGGTGGATGATGTGCTATTAAAAAGTCAACTTTAACTTGTATTTTATTTTATAGCACATATAAGAATAAAGGTAATCTCGCTTGAAATGGACTTTTGACCACCATACTTAACATTAGATAATCAAATAGGTCATAAGACATTACAAAGGATTTCCCTTAGATTCATTTTGTATTAAAAGCATATAATGCCTTAGTCTTGAAAATTAAGGCATTTTTCATTCATTTAGGCTGACAAAGTCCTAAGTGATTTATCTATCAACTTTCTAAAGATAGGAATTTCATACTTTTACTTTGAGAGATAGAAATATCATCCTTAGGACCCAATCCTAAGGTCATGATTTCTTTAGAAGGATTAACTTCTTCATTTATTTTCTTTTCTTGATTTAACCTTAAAATTAATTAAAGCCAATCATGGAATATCATCTCATTCAATGGGAGAAAACTCCCATTAAAGAAGTTGATTTAAATTTATTGGTTTAAATTTTATTCATTCCAACTTTATCTGGAGAATTAGAATTCTCTTTATACCCTCTTTTCTTCTATTGAGTAGGAGCAAGAGTGAATCTCATCACTTTATTTTTGTTTATGTCATATCATCTCCCTCTTTTGAATCTCACCCATACTCTTAAGAATTTAAGATTTTGGAAAGCTCTAAAAGAAGGTTACCTCCAAGTCACTCCTTAGAATTCACCAATAAACTTGAGTAGTTGGTTTTCTAATATTCTAGTGGACTTGTGGAAATTAAGATTAAAGATGATTTGCATACATTTATAATTATCTTCTATATAAATAAGAGATTTTCATTGAGTTCCTTAATCAACCTCTGCAAAGGTCAATAAGGCATTCTATTTTTGGGATTAATTTTTTTTTTTTATTCTTCTTTTCTAAATGCAATTCAAACTTCAATCATGGTGGGAAAAGGGACAATAAGCACAACTATTACTCCTTTTGATTTAAGTTTCAGGGTTTGAAGGAACTCCTTTATCTCAATTTATATCAGTGTTTTGACACCTTTTGAATGTAATAGAATAAAGGGTGTTCATTCAAGGACCTCATGATTCTCTTCAGCTCTAGTACAAAGCCAAAGTAAGATCAAGGATAAGTTTAATTTTGAGACTTTATTTTGAGATTTGCTTTACAAATCTTGAAGTACTTTTCATACTTTTTAAATTTAATATCTCTTCCATATTGGAATGGTTTCAAACTCTTGACTAGATTTAGGTCATAATAGAGATGACTTGATTTTATTTTATTTCTCTCACCTCTCATTTTATTTTGGGATTTGGCTCTAGGACCCAATCATTTAACGATGACAAACGAAGAGTTCTAGAACCACTATTCAAGATTTTGGATAGACTCAACCAAGATTGAAATGGAGAGGTATCCAACAGAAAGAAAGGCAATCCTAACTGGTGAGTGGCACTAGTACACTACCAATATATAGAAATAGCCACCTATTTCTAAAGATGGAGAGAGGAACCATTCCCTAGGGAGTCGCCAAAAAAATATGTTGGTTCTTTTTCTCTGAAATAGAGAAAAGAAATGAAACCACATAGAGTTTAGAAATATTTTATTTAGATGATCAAATAAGGCATTAAGGAATAAACATATTATCTCGAAAGATAAACATGCTCTCCTATAATGGATTCAATCATTTTAATAAAAGACTCCTAAGGCTAATGAGTCTTTTGTGTACCAGAGTATTTTCCATTGAACTACATGAAAAAGTAGAACATGGTCAATTTTATGCTGGGATCATGGTTCCATATAAAGGTAAGCCTCTAAGTTAATTATATCTTAGGAAGGGTCTCTTCCTAAGAATACTCTCGATTAAAGAAATAAGTGGTTATTCCTAAAGACTACTAAGGTAGCTTTCAAAGGAATGATTTTGAGAAATTCAATGGGAGAGGTCCAAATTGGAGAGAGTTATTTTGAAGAGTCAAATGGAAAGAGTAGAAATGTCTATGAAGGGATGCCCGATTCTTTATCCTATGATTGGGATTTAAATTTGGGATTTATTATTAGAATTCAAATTATCATTTTCTTAGAAATCTAGGTCTTAGATTCTAGTAGCTCAAGACTGTAGAAATACCTAAGGTTTAAGACTTATTCCTAAAATGATGCTTTAACCTAGTCTATAGGTGCTTCTAACACATGTCAGATGCTCGACCTAGATCTATCTTTGGGAATCATTAGCAATTCTCCTCACTTTAAGGAACTAACCTATCCTTGACTCTTCTGGACTTAAAACCTGCTTGGAGAAGGCTGCTAGCAACACCACCTAAGCGCATTTTAAAACCATGAGGCTAAGTCATATGAATGCAAGATGGTCTTCAATAATTTAGTAAGAAATATATGAACTTAGACTTGCTTAATCTAAGATCATGTAGGGTATGAAGATGCACCTAACTAATGCACATTTTTAGATTTTAATAATTTTTTTTGATTTAGATTCATTTAGGTCATAATACAATTTATGCCTAATGCATGCAATTAGAAAAGATTATGGGCCAAATCAAAATAAAAGAATGTGTATTTCCATCATATCTGGTCAAGCCTTTCTCTAGCAAGGATGGAAGTCCATCATTAACCAAGAGTGAAATAATATGATTATGCATGATATTAAAACATCCGAAGGGGTTGCTACATATTTTATTTTATTTCAATACCTAGGCTTTATATAAAGATTATGAGTAGTATTTATTTTAGTTTCAATTGATGGTAGAAAATTCAGTTTATCCTATGATCCTACATTTGCATACATCACAACACAAACATAGACGTAAAGAAACCTAAGAAAAGCATGATGTTTCTATTTACCCAAAATAAATCAAGAGATTAAAGTATATAAGAAAAGGCCAATGCGGATATCGCTATACATCGAATAAAGAAATTGAAAGTAGAAGTTTCCTTATACAATCTAGAACTATAAGTTCAGATCTATGGGTCTTCTTTCCAGGAAAGTCTCCTTCTTCAAGGTCATCCATTGGGCTCCACAGGGGCCCACAACGCCATCTCATAGTTGGGGTTAATCCTGAATAGATCTAACCTAATTCTAAGCTCAACTTTACATTGAAAATTTAAAGAAAATTCTAAGCCCTACAAAACAGATGTCAGGAAATACACACATCACACAAAGCTTATATGGATTTCATTTGATTTGGCTTATGTTAATTTAAAGGGTATGATTTAAGTTTGATTTCATTCAATTTAACTTAAGATATTAAATCATGGATTTGTAAACTTATGGTTTAAATTTATTAATATGAATTAATACCTTTGGTTTGTTCATAGATTATTCTTAATCTAATTTAATTAACCTAGGTTTTAGATTCATTATTTAAATTCATTAAGGTTGAGTGGTTTCATTAAACTTAACTTAAGTTGTTTAATTACGTTTGAATTTAATTAAGTATTGATTTTCTTATAATTTAGATATTTGATTAAATTCTTTGACTTAGGAAGTTTTGATGAATTTAAGTATTTTTATGTTTCATTAGTTCAATTTATTTATTGATTCAATGTTATTTAGTTCATATTGACCTAGAGATTTGGAAAATAAAGATTTCCAAATTTATAGACCAAATGGGTTTGAGATAATTATGGCAAGTGGGGTTACATGCCAATTTTATGTTTCTAAAGTTTCAACTTGCTTATCGTGCGTTGGCAAAAATGTGGGGATTTAGTAGACAGTCCGATCACAGATCGGATGGTCTGGATTGCCCCCACAATCCTTAAGGGATTTAAATCAAATTTTACACCTAGATCTGCACCGTCTGATCCAAATGGAAGGATCAGATAGTCCAGAGATAGTCTTCTTCCCTTAACGGCAAAACCCGATCGCTGTTGATGGTTTTCTATCAACTGGTGGTGATCTACGATGAATTATGCCTCGATTTTGATCCCAAAACAATCAGTGATCGAATTGGGATCAATCTATGTAGTTAGATCCATTTGGAATTCCTAATTTCTTTGAAAACTCCCAAAACTAAAAACTTGAAGAAAATAGGGGAGGACGTCAATGGCAAACCTGGATTCTGGCAATCTTCGGCTGCAAGGTTAATTTCATAAGCATTAGATCAATGAAATGAGCTTGTGGCTAGCGTTTGATGGCTTATCTCCATGTAGTTTGCCCCCTTGATTGAGCTCAAAGAATAGATCTCAGCCTTGGTGGTTCTCGGCCTTCGACGCCAAATGATTCAAGTAAGGTCTCGATTTAGATCACCTCAAGCCCTAGAACGTGTATGTGTCTTTAATTTGGGGTACAATCCCCTCCTCTGGATTTCACCATTAAAGGGTGCTCAATTTTGGCATGAACAGTGCCTTGCCGGCGACGAGGTGGCTATGGAAAGGTGTTGAACTTCCTCTCTTGGTCCTATGAAAATAATGGAATGTTCACTTCAAAGGGAAGGAGCTTGCTTTCTAGCTTTCCATGCATGGCCGAGCACTTCTTCCTCTTCTTCTTCCCTTGGAGAAGCCAAATCCTTCTTGTCTTTTTCTTACTTGATTGCCTCCTTTACTTGAAGGCAGCCACCTCTTAAGAGGTGGCTTTTGTCTTGGAGTGCATGAGGTAGGAAGAAAGGATTTTGCGTGGGAAGAGATGGAAGAAGGAAATTATCATTTTTCTTCTTCCCAATTTCTCCCCCTTTTTTATTTTATGATTATGGCATCACATAGCCCTAGACTAATGTGTACTGCCCATTTTGAGTTTTCATTTGGAGTACATTTGATTTGGGTTGGAGTTTGAGTCCAAATCAAGTGCATTGATTTTAGCTTTATCCAATTCAAAATCAACTGAAGGGTATTTTTGAAATGAAATGTAATTTGAATTTTAATCATCTTGGATTGATGATTATTGATTGTTGATTTTATTAATTGATTTTGAATTTGGATTCTTGAGTTGATCCTACCTAAGACAAATAGGTTTGATCCAAGGGTGAATTCTAGGTCAGGCAAAGTGTCCTAAGCATAGAATTAGGAGAATCCTATTTGAGATTAAGATCTCCCAATTTCTAAATTAACCTCATCCAAAAATGAGGTCAATAAATGGACCACCAATATGTGTAGTGGATTAACTAGAATACACTACACATATTAGTGTTGACCAGATTGCTCAACATACAAGCATAAACTTGGGGTTCCAATTCATGATTTTGATTTTTTTAGTTTAATTTTATTTTGATTTTGATTGTGAAAGATAGGTATATGTATACCTATCTTTGCTTTGGAGTGTGATTCATGTGATTAGCTAACAAGATAGGTCCATTAAGGGTGATCATCCTAGTTAGCTAAAGTTAGGAGAGGGGTCTTTAAAGAGATGATCCAATCCTCAAAATGGCATGCCAACTGGGTACTTACTCCTATATTATTAGAAAGAATGCCAACTAAGGGACTTATATCTTTTTGGCTATTAGAAAGTGATCATAAAGACTTGATCCAATCTAACTCACCTGTGTAACATGAAAGGGGCCTTGATGGCTTGTTCCAATCATGTACACAAAGATAGGATGCCGACTAGGGACTTACTCCTAGATGATTAGAAAGAATGCTGACTAAGGGACTTATATCTTTCTAGCTATTAGAAAGGGGTCATAAAGACTTAATCCAATCTAACTCACCTATGTAACATGAAAGGGGCCTTGATGGCTTAATCCAATCATGTACATAAGAGGTAGGATGTCGACTGGGGACTTACTCTTATATGATTAGAAAGAAGGCTGACAGGGGACTTATATCTTTCTGGCTATTAGAAAGGGGTCATATAGACTTAATCCAATTTAACTCACCTGTGTAACAAAGGGGCCTTAATGGCTTGATCCAATCATGTACACAAAGATAGGATGCCGAATAGGGACTTACTCTTAGATGATTAGAAAGAATGTCGACTAGGGGACTTATATCTTTCTGGCTATTAGAAAGGGGTCATAAAGACTTGATCCAATCTATCTTGCCTATGTAACATGAAAGGGGCATTGATGGCTTGATCCAATCATGTACACAAAGGTAGGATGCTGACTAGGGACTTACTCCTAGATGATTAGAAAGAATGCCGACTAAGGGACTTATATCTTTCTGGCTATTAGAAAGGGGTCATAAAGACTTAATCCAATCTAACTCGCCTATGTAACATGAAAGGGGCCTTGATGGCTTGTTCCAATCATGTACACAAAGGTAAGATGTCGACTAGGGACTTACTCCTATATGATTAGAAAGAAGGTCGACTGGGAACTTATATCTTTCTAGCTATTAGAAAGGAGTCATAAATACTTGATCCATTCTATCTTGCCTGTGTATGATGAAAGGGACCTTGATGGCTTGTTCCAATCATGTACACAAAGATAGGATGGAGAGACTTACTAGATGATTAGAAAGAATGCTGACTAAGGGACTTATTTCTTTCTGGCTATTAGACAGAGGTCATAAAGACTTAATCCAATATAACCTACTTGTGTAACATGAAAGGGTCCTTGATGGCTTAATCCAATCATGTACACAAGAGGTAGGATTGGTGCCACGAAGGGCTTGCTCCAAACCTACAGGTGATATGGATGGGGAAAAGGGATCAAAGTGATTTATTCCTAATCCTCAAAGGTTTTGGCTAATAAGCAAGAGTCTCAAGGACTTAATCCTTACTTGATTAGTCTAACTTGATGAAAGGGTAATGGAAGGTTTGCTTCCATTTCTTGATTTCACTAATACTCCTTACACATGAAGAAGTTTAGTGAAGAAGGTTTCAAAGAGTTGGAATTTATTTTGAAGAAGACTTGGGTATATTTTGATCCAATGCTTTATTATGCCATGAGCATAGAAATTCATTTTTCTTTCTTTCTTTTTTCATCTCAAAGTTACAATGAACCATGCTAGATGTCTATGTCACTAAAGGCAAGACATCATAGGGTATTAACTGAGAATTCTACCTCTTTGAGCTTGCATGTGTGTATTTCTAGCAAGAAGAACCAAAGTCAACCAGTGCTTCTCAAATGTAATTTTTTTTTATGTAATTTTTATTTTGTTGACATGAATCAACTACTTATAAAGCATTCTCTTGGATTCAATGAAGATAAAGAGATTCCTTTAAAGCTTTCTAAAGTGAATGAGATTCAAGATAATCTTTTGGATTCTCATAGAGATACAAAATTCTTATCCCTAATCAATTAGGTAATTGAAAGGATTAACTTATTAGAGAAATTAAGATTCTCCTGATAAGTTTGAAATTGAATTTCTTCAGCTGATTTATTATTATAGGAAATGAAATCTCATAATTGTCTTTGATTAATTTCTTATTTTGCATTTTTTATCCTTCTACATTTTACTACAAGGTCTTTGAAATTACTTCAAAAGTAAATTTCAAGACTCTATATATAGTAAGACAATTCTTCAAGTCATATTGAAGTTTCTTTCTTTTCTTTTCTTCTTTGACAAGATTTTCAATATAACCCTCTACTAATTGAAAGTGAGATTATAAGAAATCTTGATCATGACCCTTTTTGCTAAATTGTCCCAATATGTTGAAATTGAATGATATGACTCTATGATAGAACATTCTTGTAAGGATTCTGAGTGTCATATCATATGCTTTCAATTATTTTTTTTTAGAATTATTTTAGTTTGAAAATTTTCAGATAAGTTATCCTTAAGAAGGATAATCTTATACATGAAAATATTTTTTTTGATTTTAAAATGAAATATGGGTAATATGAACCCATTTCAAGGTAAAGATTCTACCCTAGCCCCAAGATGTGGGTCATATAATGATGTCAGCTAACCAAGAAGAATATTTTCTTCTTATGTACAACCATCATTTTCTAGCTTTTAATTTAGCAAAAATTTGCTTTTCTTTTGGAATTTGGCCTCAATCATGAAGGGACTTAATTTATTCAAATGACATCAAGCTTAAGTTTATGGACGCTATCCGAGATCATTTCAATTTTATTTCCAGATAAAGTCATCTTTAAACCCAAAAGATAGCTTGATCAAATCATCAATAACTAACTCATTAAAGAGTTAGATCATTAATATCATCTTGAAAATTATGGAATTGGATTTTTCTTCAAATTCTAAGGGTGCATCCTAAACTTGTAGACTATATAAATCTTCAGACACATATAAACAACATTGATGCAATGTGCTAGAGTGCCTTTTGAAAAGAAAGTTAGGACCTAAACTACTTGAGCTTTTGAACTAGCAATGGCTCTATAATTTCATAATTTTTCTTGTTTATGGTTATAGGCCACTTACAATTGAATCAGAGTATACTCAATGAGACCATTTCCATACAAAGAATTTGGACCCTTAAAAAATGTGATCCACTATCTTTTCTTTTAGCCTGCCAAGTGAGCTCACCCAATCATGGCAAAGGCTAAAATGATAAAGTATGAGATATCTACTTATTTTTGTTCATTTAGGGACAATTTTTCACTTCTAACCTTACCACTTTATTTTGATATGGAGAAGTTTAAAGTTAAAATGTACATTTACATTGTGTCTTTTCTTCATTTAAAATCAATACACTCAATAGAATTTTTGCCATTCAAAAGATATGGTTTCTTGAAAAAGAAGATCCACTATCTTCTTATTTAACCTGCCAAGCATGCTCACTCAATCATGGCAAAGGCCAAAATGACAAAGCATGAGATATCTGATTATTTATATTTCATTTAAGCTATGTTAGTTTTATTGGGTATTTTTATTTCATTTGAAATGACATCAGAGTATACTCAATAGAATCTTTGTCATTCAAAAGATATGGACTCCTGGAAAAGAAGATCCACTATCTTTTTATTTAACCTGCCAAGCAAGCTCACCCAATCATGGCGAAGGCTAAAATGACAAAGCATTAGATATTTGATTATTATTATTTTTATTTAGCTTAAGGACAATTTTTGACTTCTAACCTTACCACTTCATTTTGATATGGAGAAGTTTAAAGTCAAAAATGTCTACATGCTTAGAAATTTTAGACTTCATCCTTTCCTCTTGGATATAGTCCTTCCATCCCAAACCCCATTTTTTTTGTAATATTTTGATTTCATTTTTTATGAAAGGTTACATTTGGTCATTTTCCTAATTACAAGATTCACTAAGAAGATAAATGTATTTGACTCATTTCCATATCATTTCATTCTTTATGAAATGACTCCACTAAATGATTTGTTAGGAAATTTGATGTATTTGACCTTTTGTCCAAATACAACATTTTCTTGATTTACTTTTTGATATGATTCAAGTCTTTGCTTGATTGATCATATAATATGATCCAACATTTTTATTTCTTTTTTATCTTTTCATGGAACAACAAATCTAGTAAAGTCATTTAAGATTGATAAGAATAACTTTCTAATGATGTTACACTTGTTGATTCAAAATTATTTGGAGTGAGTAATTTAAGATTGGCATAATGACTTCTTTTGAAACATTACACTGAAATCAAAATTTTCTATTGGAATCAAATATTTAGTGAGGTCATTTAAGAGTAGCTGAATGATATTCCTAAAGACTCAAGACTTTAAGATGAATATGAACATCCTTTAATAATCAATATGTTTCTTCTTTTTCTTTTCATTTGATTCCTTTTTATTATCTTTTTTTTATTTAGGATTGCATAGGACCATCCAAGAGCATTTAAAGATGTTTCATGAATTCCTATGTTGCTCTTTTTCATGTTTGAATTCTGGCTTCAACCAACAATGTTATTGAAATCAAGTTCTTTTTCTAGGTTGAGTTTTTAAGATTGAATTTTCATGAAGCTAAAAACTTCTTTCTTTATTTGATTGAATTTATATGGTATCATCTTATCAAAGCTTGACTAGAATTGAGCCTATATAAATTCACTCACATGTTATATTTGATGTTGATCGATGCACCCAGATCAACATATATTTTGGAGATTTTCTTCTTTTAAATTTTCCACATCGACTAAGATGTTAATAAGTTCTTATTAGTCTATCTTCATTATAGAAGATAACCCTAGAACTTCTTTATAGTGGAATGCCACATCAGTAAGTTGCTTACAGTTAAGTAAGGCAAATTACATAATTATGTAATGCCTTGCTTTACTTTTATTTCTTTCTTCATCATTTTTTATTTCATATTTCATATTATTTTATAACAGAGCATTATGATGCTTGATTTTGCAAGCAACTTCTCTAAGATGGGAAAAACATCACATTTTGAAGATGATTTATTTGCCATTTCTTTTCAATGTCATTTGAGGTGGTATGGCTCTACCATTTTGAATTTGATTTCAAGAATTTCCCCTTTTATATGAAGGGAAGGTAGGTCTAACTCTATCCTCAATAGATCAATATACCTCATGATCTATTCATTTAGGGGATCATCATTTAAAAGAGGACCCTCTAGGGTGGATGATGTGCTATTAGAAAGTCAACTTTAACTTGTATTTTATTTTATAGCACATATAAGAATAAAGGTAATCTCAGTTTGCAATGGACTCTTTGACCACCATACTTAACATTAAGATACATGTCAAATAGGTCATAAGACATTACAAAGGATTCTCCTTAGATTTTTGTATTGAAAGCATATAATACCTTAGTCTTGAAAATTAAGGCATTTTTCATTCATTTGGACTTACAAAGTCCTAAGTGATTTATCTATCAACTTTCTAGAGATAGAAGTTTCATATTTTTACTCTGAGAGATAGAAATATCATCCTTAGGACCCAATCCTAAGGTCATGATTTCTTTAGAAGGATTAACTTCTTCATTTATTTTCTTTTCTTGATTTAACCTTAAAATTAATTAAAGCCAATCATGGAATATCATTTCATTCAATGGGAGAAAACTCCCATTAAAGAAGTTGATTTAAATTTATTGGTTTAAATTTTATTCATTCCAACTTTATCTAGAGAATTAGAATTCTCTTTTGCTACCCTCTCTTTTCTTCTATTGAGTAGGAGCAAGAGTGAATCTTATCACTTTATTATGTCATATCATCTCCTCTTTTGACTCACCCATACTCTTAAGAATTTAAGATTTTGGAAAGGTCTAAAGAAGGTTACCTCAAGTCACTCCTTAGAATTCACCAATCAACTTGAGTAGTTGGTTTTCTAATATTCTAGTGGACTTGTGGAAATTAAGATTAAAAGATTTGCATTCATGTATAATTATCTTCTATATAAATAGAGATTTTCATTGAGTTCCTTAATCAACCTCTAAGGTCAATAAGGCATTCTATTTTTGGGATTATTTTTTTTTTATTCTTCTTTTCTAAATGCAATTCAAACTTCAATCATGGTGGGAAAAGGGACAATAAGCACAACTATTACTCCTTTTGATTTAAGTTTCCTCAGGGTTTGAAGGAACTCCTTTATCTCAATTTATATCCTTAGGTGTTTTGACACCTTTTGAATGTAGTAGAACAAAGGGTGTTCATTCAAGGACCCTGTCCTGATTCTCTTTAGCTCTAGTACAAAGCCAAAGTAAGATCAAGGATAAGTTTAATTTTGAGACTTTATTTTTGGAGATTTGCTTTACAAATCTTGAAGTACTTTTCATACTTTTTTTAAATTTAATATCTCTTTTCCATATTGGAATGGTTTCAAATCCATCTTGACTAGATTTAGGTCATAATAGAGATGACTTTATTTTTATTTATTTCTCTCACCTCTCATTTTATTTTGGGATTTGGTTCTAGGACCCAATCATTTAACGATGACAAACGAAGAGTTCTAGAACCTTATTCAAGATGTTGGATAGACTCAACCAAGAATGAAATGGAGGTATCCAGAAAGAAAGGCAATCTAGTGAGTGGCACTAGTACACTACCAATATATAGAAATAGCCACCTATTTCTAAAGATGGAGAGAGGAACCATTCCCTGAGGAGTAAAAAATATGTTGGTTCTTTTTCTAAATAGAAAAGAAATGACACCACATAGAGTTTAGAAATATTTTATTTAGATGATCAAATATGGCATTAAGGAATAAACATATTATCTCGAAAGATAAACATGCTCTCTATAATGGATTCAATCATTTCAATAAAAGACTCTAAGGCTAATGGGTCTTTCGTGTAGTATTTTCCTTGAACTACATGAAAAAGTAGAACATGGTCAATTTTATCCTGGGATCATGGTTCCATATAAAGGCAAGCCTCTATAGTTAATTACATCTTAGGAAGGGTCTCTTCCTAAGAATACTCTCGATTAAAGAAATAAGTGGTTATTCCTAAAGACTACTAAGGTAGCTTTCAAAGGAATGATTTTGAGAAATTCAATTGGGAGAGGTCCAAATTGGAGAGAGTTATTTTTAAGAGTCAAATGGAAAAAGTAGAAATGTCTATTGATCTTGGGATGCCCTAGACATTTCATCTATCCTATGATTGATTTAAATTTGGGATTTATTTTAGAATTCAAATTATCATTTTCTTAGAAATCTAGGTCTTAGATTCTAGTAGCTCAAGACTGTAGAAATACCTAAGGTTTAAGACTTATTCCTAAAATGATGCTTTAGAACCTAGTCTATAGGTGCTTCTAACACATGTCAGATGCTCGACCTAGATCTATCTTTGGGAATCATTAGCAATTCTCCTCACTTTAAGGAACTAACCTATCCTTGACTCTTCTGGACTTACAACCCTTGGAAGGATGAGCCTAACACCACCTAAGTGCATTTTAAAACCATGAGGCTAAGTCATATGAATGCAAGATGTGGTAATTTTAGGTAAGAAATATATGAACTTAGACTTGCTCCCTAATCTCTAAGATCATGTAGGGTATGAAGATGCACCTAACTAATGCACATTTTTTAGATTTTAATAATTTTTTTTGATTTAGGATTCATTTAGGTCATAGGAATACAATTTATGCCTAATGCATGCAATTAGAAAAGATTATGGGCCAAATCAAATAGAAGAATGTGTATTTCCATCATAGGCAAAGGGCCGGGTTCTCTAGCAAGGATGGAAGTCCATCATTAACCAAGAGTGAAATAATATGATTATGCATGATATTAAAACATCCTAAGGGGTTGCTACATATTTTATTTTATTTGAATACCTAGGCTTTTATATAAAGATTATGAGTAGTATTTATTTTTAGGTTTCAATTGATTTAGTTGGGTAGAAAATTCAGTTTATCCTATGATCCTACATTTAGGCATACATCACAACACAAACATAGTACAGAAAGAAACCTAAGAAAAGCATGATGTTTCTATTGCGCACCCAAAATAAATCAAGCCAGATTAAATTATATAAGAAAAAGGCCAATGCGTGGGATCTTTATACACCACGAATAAAGAAAATTGCGGTGAAGTTATCTTCTATACCCTACCTAGAACTACAAGTTCAGATCTATGGGTCTTCTTTCCGGAAAGTCTCCTTCTTCAAGGGTCATCCATTGGGCTCCAGGGGACACCATCTCTGGTTGGGTCACTCAATCCTAGACCCCCCATAGATCCTAACCTAATTTAAGCTCAACTTACATTGAAAATTCAAAGAAAATCTAAGCCTACAAAACATGTCGTGAAATACACACATCACACAAAGCTTTATGGATTTCATTTGATTTGGCTTATGTTAATTTAAAGGGTATGATTTAAGTTTGATTTCATTCAATTTAACTTAAGATATTAAATCATGGATTTGTAAACTTAAGATTTAAATTTATTAATATGAATTAATACCTTTGGTTTGTTCATAGATTATTCTTAATCTAATTTAATTAACCTTGGTTTTAGATTCATTATTTAAATTCATTAAGGTTGAGTGGTTTCATTAAACTTAAAGTTGTTTAATTACGTTTGAATTTAATTAAGTATTGATTTTCTTATAATTTAGATATTTGATTAAATTCTTTGACTTAGGAAGTTTTGATGAATTACCCTAAGTATTTTTTATGTTTATTTCAGATTAGTTCAATTTATTTATTGATTCAATGTTATTTAGTTCATATTGACCTAGAGATTTGGAAAATAAAGATTTCCAAATTTATAGACCAAATGGGTTTGAGATAATTATGGCAAGTGAGTTACATGCCAATTTTTTTTCAAAAGTTTCAACTTGATTTGAGATGTAATTTGTAATTAAGGTTTTCATTATTTCATTAAAACCTTTAAACTAATTTATTAAGACTTATTAAGGTAATTTATTTTCACTTATTCTTCACTAAAATATCTTTCCAATGAGGGTTTATTTATAATATTTCGTTAACTAGTTGATTTATTATGATATAATTAAATTCAAGCCATTTAATTGAATTATTTAATTTTTTTAATTACCAAATTGAGTTAATTAGTGATCTATTAGGTTCATATAGTTTGATTAGGTTTAATTAATATTATGATGTTCAATAATATTTATTATGTTAATTTAAGATTATTAGATTAAAGTTTTATAATTATTTCATTAAAGGGTAATTAATTTAATTAATTTAATTTTAACACATGATACAATTTCCTTGAATTGAATTTAAATCCCAAAATTTACTAAGGTATGTTTTAAGCTTAAATTCATTTCCCCAAAGTTTCAAATTAATTGGATTATTAATTTGAGAATAAGTAGGGTTTAATCTTTTTCAATTAAACCCAAATTGAGGAAAACATACCCAATAAAAATTGGAGATTTTAATTTCTATGGATTTCGCTCATCAAGAAAAATCCATAGAGCTTTTATTTATAATTTTATGATTTTTCTTTGATTTTCTATGGTTTGTTGAAGTTTTTGTGATTTTGTTTAATTAATCAAACTGTTAAGTAACGGTTTTAAGTGGGGAGGGACCCACGCGACGCTGTTAAAAGAGCGAGATCATTTACAGACCGTCCGATCTTTGATCCGATGATCCATACTGATCCTTCAGTCCTGCAAGATCAGATC
This sequence comes from Cymbidium sinense, assembly GCA_021442155.1. Taxonomy (NCBI): domain Eukaryota; kingdom Viridiplantae; phylum Streptophyta; class Magnoliopsida; order Asparagales; family Orchidaceae; genus Cymbidium; species Cymbidium sinense. Next base: position 280,614,460 of record CM038214.1, on the reverse strand, counting down.
ATGTGTCATGTGGCGTGCATATCGCATGTCACGGGTGGGACGGTCCGCATGTTGCGCGCTGGAGAAAATGCGGGATGATCCTGGGCCGTCCGATCGTGGATCGGACGGTTTGGATCGCCCCCATGATCCCTAAGAAAATTAATTCAAATTGTGCACCTAGATCTGGACCGTCCAATCCAAATAGAAGGATCGGACAGTCGGAGACCATCTTCTTCCCTAAATGGCAAAACCTGATCGCCGTTGATGGTTTTTCATCAATCGGCAGTGATTTACGATGAATTATGCCTCGATTTCAATCCCAAAATGATCAATGATTGAATTGGGATCAATCTATATGGTTAGATCCATTTGGAATTCCTAATTTCTTAAAAAAAGCCCAAAACTAAAAAGTTGAAGAAAATAGGGGAGGACGTCAATGGCAAACCTGTATTCCGGCGATCTTCGGTGGCGAGGATGATTCCATAAGCTTTAGATCAATGCAAAGATCTTGTGGATAGCATTTGATGGCTTATCTCCATGTGGTTTGCCCCCTTGACCGAGCTCAAAGCATAGATCTCAGCCTTGGTGGTTCTCGGCCTTCCCGACACCAAATGATTCAAGTAAGGGCTCGATTTGGAATGCCTCGAGCCCTAGAACGTGTTTGTGTCTTCAAATTGGGGTGAAATCCCCACCTTTGTATTTCACCATTAAAAAGTGCTCGATTTTGGCGTGAACAGTGCCTTGCCAGTGACGAGGTGGCCGGGGAAAGGTGTTGAACTTCTTCTCTTGGTCTTGTGAACATAATGGAATGTTCACTTTAGAGGGAAGGAGCTTCCTTGCTAGCTTTCCAGGCATGGTCGAGCACTTCTTCCTCTTCTTCTTTCCTTGGAGAAGCCAAATCCTTCTTGGCTTTTCCTTGCTTGATTGCCTCCTTTACTTGAAGGCAACCACCTCTTAAGAGGTGGCTTTTGTCTTGGAGTGCATGAGGTAGGAAGAAAGGATTTTGCATGGGAAGAGATGGAAGAAGGAAATTAGCATTTCTCTTCTTTCCATTTTCTCCTCCTTTTTTTTATTTTATGATTATGGCATTACATAGTCCTAGACTAATGTGTGCTGCCCATTTTGAGTTTTCATTTGGAGTGCATTTGATTTGGGTTGGATTTTGACTCCAAATCAAGTGCATTGATTTTGATCCAATTCAAAATCAACTCAAGGGTATTTTGAAATTAAATGTAATTTGACTTTTAATCATCTTGGATTGATGATTATTGATTGTTGATTTGATTAATTGATTTTGAATTTGGATGCTTGAGTTGATCCTACCTAAAAAAAATAGGTTTGATCCAACCCAAGGTGAATTCCCTAGGTCACTAGGCAGAGTGTCATAAGCATTGAATTAGGAGAATCCTATTTGGGATTAAGATCTACCAATTTCTAAATTAACCTCATTCAAAAATGAGCTCAACATCTATTTATAAAAAAACCAAAAATCCTAAACCTTAAACTAAAACCTGAACCCTAAACCTAAAACCTAAATGTTAAAACCTAAATCCTAAACCTTAAAAACCTTAAACCCAAAATCATAAACTCTAAACATTAAACCCTAAATCCTAAAACTCTAAACCCTAAACCCTAAACCCTAAACACTAAACCCTAAACCCTAAACCTTAAACCCCAATCCCTAAACCCTTTATCCTAAACTGTAAATTAACCCTAAATCATAAATCATAAAAGCTAAAAACCTAAACCTAAATTAAATAAAACCTAAAAAAAAAAATTAAAAAACCTCAAACAAAATAAAATAAAAAATAAAATAAAATAAAAACATAAACTAAAATCGAAACCTAAACCTAAAAAAAATAAAGTAAAAATAAATAAAAGCCTAAACTTAACTAAATAAATAAATAACCTAAAGAAAGTAAAAACTAAACATAAAATAAAAATAAAATAAACCTAAAATAAAATAAAATAAAAACCAAATAAAAACCTAAACCTAAAAAATAAACCTAAAAATAAAAAATAAGAGTAAATAAAAAATAAAACCTAAACCCTAAATTTAAAAAAAAAACCTAAACCTAAAATAAAAAATAAAATAAACCTAAACCTAAACTAAAATAAAATAAATAAAACCTAAACCTAAACCTAAAATATATTAAACCTAAAGCTAAACCTAAATTAAATAAAATAAAATAGTCTAAAAGTAAACCTAAACCTAAACTAAAAAGAAAACTTAAAAATAAACCTAAAAAAAATCTAAAACCTAAACCAAAAAATAAAAAAGAAAACCTAAACATAAAAAAAAATAAAACCTAAACCTAAAAAATTAAACAAAACTTAAACTAAACTAAAAAAAAAAACTTAAACCTAAACCTAAATAAAAAAAACTAAAATAAAAAACTTAAACTAAAATAAATAAACCTAAAATAAGTAATCTAAATTAAATAAAAATATAAATAAACCTAAATAAAAATAAAAAATAAATTAAACTAAAATAAAAAAAATCAACTAAATAAACTAAATAAAACTAAACCTACCAGTTTATAATTAATAAAAAGTAAAAAACTAACCCTAAACCCTAAACTTAGAACCCTAAACCCTAAACCCTAAATCCTAAAAAGCTAAAGACCTAAATTTAAATTAAATAAAACCTAAAAATAAAATAAAAACTTAAAAAAAATAAAATAAAATAAAACAAAACCTAAACTAAAAGAAAAAATTAAGAAACTAAAATAAACTAAAAAAAAACATAAAACAATAATAAACAAATAAAATAAACCTAAACCTAAACTATAATAAACTAAAATAAATAAAACCTAAACCAAAGCCTAAAATAAACTAAACCTAATCTAATAAATGAAATAAAGTAAAAAATAAACATACACCTAAACCAAAGAATGAAACCTAAAATATAAACTTAAAACCTAAACCTAAAAATAAAATAAAAACCTAAATAAAAAAAATAAAAAAAAATAAATCTAAACTTAAAAAAATAAAATAAAATAAAACTAAACTAAAACAAACTAAACCTAAACTAAACCTAAAAAATAAATTAAAATTAAACTAAACCTAAAATAAAACCAAAATAAATAAACTAAATTAAAAAATAAAATAAAACCTAAATAAAAATAATAAAATAAACTAAAATAAATAAAAAAAAATAAATAAACCAAAAGGTTTTTACTTAATTTGAAAACACTAAACACTAAACCCTAAACCCTAAACTTTCTCTAAACCCTACCACCTTAACTCAGAACTAAACCCTAAACCCTAAAACTAAACTCTAAAACCTAAACCCCCCTCCCTACCTAAACAAACCCTAACCTTCTAAAAAATAAACCCTAAACCCTAAACCCTAAACCCTAAAGCATAACCATAAACCCTAAACCAAAACCATAAACCTAAACCTAAACCTAAAGTAACTAAATAAACTAAAAAATAAACCTAAACCATAAAACCTAATAAACCTAAACCTAAACCTAAACCCCAAGAATGGGTAGAACCTTGATGGTAGGAACATCACCGTAAAATAAGCTTAGTCTAGATTTGGCGGTGGAGCCAAAGGTGGAGGCGGTGGTTATCGTAGTGGCAGTGGGGGATCTTGAGGTGCAGGTGGATATGGAGGTGGTGGTCAGAGAAGTGGTTTTTTTGGGGGCGGGAGGAGCGAGGGAGGTTATAGTTATGGTGGTGGTCGAGGGAAAGATCAGGGATATCTCACTACTCGAGAGGCTGTGGTGGTTCTGATGGGTACTAGAGAAAATGAGGAATAGTCAATTAGCTCTGCTACTTATGGATTGTGTCTTTAAGATAGAGACTGTTCTAGTTATCTAGGGTTCTTGATTTGCTCTATGTATGCTCATTTTTTATCTATGTCATTACTTGTGTCTTAGAAAACTTGGTGTGTTACTAGGTTGACAAAATCGAAAAGAAGAAATGTTGAATCTAAATTTTTTCTTTATTAAAAAAATAAAAAAAAAACTAAAACCCTAACCTAAACTAAAACCTAACCTAAACCTAAACCCTAAATTGTAAACCTAAACTAACCTTAATCCCAAAAAATAAAATTAAAATTAAAAAAAATCCTAACCCTAAACCTTAAACCTAAAACTAACCCTAAAACCCTATAAACCTCCACTAAACTCAAACTTTAAATCCTCCTAAACCTAAACCTAAACTCCCTAAAAAAGTAAAATAAATAACACTGGGTTTACTTTAAAACCTAAACCCTAAATCCTAAACCCTAAATTCATTAAATCCCACCCAACACTAAATCTTAAAACCTAAACTTAATAGTAAACCTATAAACCTTAAGTCCCCAAATCTAAACCTAAAACCTAAATTAAGCTAAAAAAAGCTTAAACAATACTCTAAATCCTAAACCCTAAACCCTAAACCCTAAACCCTAAACCTTAACCCAAGACCCTAAACTCTAAACCCCAATCCCTAAACCTAAACCTAAAGTAACTAAATAAATTAAAAAATAAACCTAAACCCTAAAACCAAATAAACTAAACCTAAACCTCGAATGGAGAATCATGATGGCGAACATCACGGTCACCAGGTCAGTCTAGATCTGTGGTGGTGGAAACATCGTGGTGGGGATATAGATGTGGGGATATGGAGGTGGTGGTCGGAGTAATGGTGGTTATGGAGGCAGGAGGAGCGATGGAGGTTACAGCTGCGGTGGTTGTGGAGAGAGAGATCGGGGATAAGGTGGTGGATCCTGCTACTCGAAAGGCCAGAGTGGTCCAAGTGGGAACTGAAGAAATTGAAGAACGACCAATCTGATCTCCCGCTTATAGAACTTTGTCTTTACAGTAGAGACGGTTCTAGTTATCTATTGTTTTTGATTGTTTTATGCATGCTCATTTTTTATCTATGTCATTGCTTATGTCTTAGAAAACCTGGTGTGTTACTTGGTCGTTGAAATCAAAAACAAGAAATGTGTTCCCTATTAAAAAAAACTAATAGCCTAAACCCTAAACTAAGACATGAACCCTAAACCTAAAACCTAAACCCAAAACACTAAACATTAACAATAAGACTAATAATAAAAAAACCCTAACTCTAAACCCTAAAACATACAATCATAAACTACTAACCTTAAACCCTAAACCCTTAAACCTAAACCCTAAACTAAACCTAAAATAAAATAAAAAATAAATAAAATAAAACCAAACCTAAACCCAAAATAAAATAAAATAAAATAAAACTAAAATAAAATAAAATAAAACCTAAACTAAATAAATAAAATAAAATAAAAACCAAAATAAAATAAAACTAAATGAAAAGTAAAATAAAATAAACCTAAAATAAAATAAAATAAAACTAAATAAAACCTAAAAAAAAATAAACCTAAAAAATAAAATAAATAAACCTAAAGAAAAAATCAAAATAAAATAAACCTAAACCTAAAATATAAACCCTAAACTAAATAAATAAAATAAAAAAAAACTAAATTTTAACTAAAAATTAAAACCTAATAATAAACCTAAACCTAAACCTAAAATAAAATAAAACCTAAATAAACCTAAATAAAATTAAAACCTAAACCTAAAAATAAAATAAAAATAAAACAAAACTAAAAAATAAACATAAACCAAAATCAAAATCTAAAAAATAAACTAAAATAAAAAATCTAAACTAAAATAAATAAAATAAACTAAGTAAAAATAAAAAAATAAACCTAAACAAAATTAAGAAATTAAATAAACAAAATAAAATAAAAATAAAATAAATTAAAGAGAACTAAACCTAATGGTTTGTTTTAAAAAATAAAAAACTAAACTCGATAAACAAAACCCTACCTTAAACCCTAAAAAAAGAAGAATAAAACCACCATAAACCCATTAACCTAAACAAACTAAACCTAAAAGCCTAAACCATAAAACCTAAAACCTAAACCCTAAAACCCTCAACCCAAAACCCAAAACTTAAAACTCTAAACCCTATAAACCCTAAAACTCCTAAACCCTAAAGCCTAAACACTAAACCTCCCTAAACCCTACCCATCCTCCACCAACCTACCACCCTAACACTAAACTCCTAAACGTCTAACCCCTAAAACCCCAGGCAGATCTAAACCAAAAAAAATAAAATAAACTCAACTAAAAAATTAACACTAAACCTAAATAAATAATAATAATAAACTAATAAATAAACCTAAATAAATATAAATAAATAAAACCTAAATAAAATAAATAAATAAATAATAAATAACTAAATAAACTACCTACTGGTTTTTAAATACTAAACTAAATCCTAAATCTAAACTACTAAATACTACTAAATCACCCTCCACTTCTATACTAACCATACCTACCCTCCACACTAATATAAACCTAAACCCTCCACTCTAAAACCAACCACCTAAACCCTTCCACTCCTACTCTCCCACTCCTAAACCTAAACCCAAACCTAAACCCTACCCCACCTCCCCCTAAACCTCCTAAACCCTCCATCCCCAAACCAAAAACTTAAATAATTAAATTAAAAATAAACTCCCTACTAATAAAACCTAAACCTAAATTCTAGTAATTGCGTCTTCGCTCCGTTGACTATCCTTGCCTTTGTACACATCACTAAACCCCAGCCCTTGACCCTGGTATGGTGATTCCCCTTTTCCCCTCTCATTTTTGGCTTTCTTGTCCTACTTGACAATTGTTTAGTGTGATTCTCACTGGATTCCTTCATGAATCGACTAACTGCTTTCATGTTTTACTTGGAGTGAAGCCGTGGGTTGGCATCTTCCCTGATGATTCCATGGGGGAAACTGACAGATCCAATGGATCCTACTAGGGAATCAACCACCTTGGCTTTGGCTTCTTCAAAATCAATCAAAGACATCCTTACTGATAAGAATAGCTATTCAGGTGAGTCTCTGAAACTTATTTTGACTTCATTTCGAGGAATGCTTATAGTTATGTGCTGTGATCTGATTATGGAAAAGCTTACTAAGCCATTTAAATTCACTTTGGTTGGAAAGTTTACTCTTCCCAGGCCGAATCTGGAAAAGAGTCACTCTTTCTTTCATAGTCTAAAACTTTTGGGTGCTTTTACAATTGGTTTAATTGATCCTCGCCACATTTTGATTCAGTTAACAAATGATTTGGATTCATGTGTTTTTGCTCATCGTTGTTATTTTGTTTTCAATTTCCAAATAAGGTTGCTGAAATAGACTCCACTATTTGACATTATAGAAGAATCCCTAATCATTCTAGTTTGGATTTCACTCCCCAATATCCAAATTCATTTCATTAATCATCAATTCATTTTTATTGTGGGTGTTTTATTTGGTCGGTCATTGCAAATTGATCAGGAAATAGTTAGAAAATCATGACCTTCTCTGGTTAGAATCCTTGTTGAATTGGACATTACCAAGAAACACCACAAAGAAATCTAGTTGGGATCTGAAAATTATGGTTATATGCAGAAAGTTGATTTTAAAATTTTCCCTATATTTTGTTCTCATTGTAAAATCCAAGAGCATGATAATTTTGAATGTTTCATTCTGCATCCTCACCTAAAAAAGAAAATTCCTATTAAACAAACTATTTTTTTCCTAACCTAGGCCAACCATTGTTAAATATCAAAAGTTAATTAATTAAAAAAAAGGATTCATTGAATGTTCTAGTAAATTTTATTTCTCTTCTATGAAGGTTTCTAATGTGGAAAATAATAATTTCTCTAAACTTTTGGATGATGATTCTTTTTCCTTTAAGTCGATCCTTGCATCCTTACCAGTTTTAATTGATGAAAATGATGCTTTAATTGAAAATATTAATGAGGATATCAATGTTACATCATTCAAATTCAAGGAAGAATATGGCTTTGGTTTCTCATGATATTCAGTTTGAAAAACTTGACTTTACTTTAGTTAAGGATGATCCTCACATCCTTACCAATTTTATTTGATGAAAATGATGCTTTAATTAAAAATATTAATGAGGATATCAATGTTATGCGTCATTTGAATTCAAGGGAGAATATGGCTTTGGTTTCTCATGATATTCAGTTTGAAAAACTTGACTTTTCTTTAGTTAAGGATGATTTAAATTCTCAAAAAAATTTTGTTTTGTGAAATAATCTAGTTATTGAAGAGGAAGGCCTAGATTTTCACACTTTCCTTCTTAATAAATCTATTTTGGCTCCCTTGCTTGCTATACGAGATGCTCATTTTCCTCTAATAAATTCTTATACTTCAAAGAAGGAGAACTCAATTTTATATATGAGACTTCCTTTAAATCTGTGACTAATGTTGCTAAATCCTTCAAGAATGTTGATTCTATGTGAAAAGGAAATGGTTTCCAAACTTATCATGCTAAAAAAAAATGTTAAAAACATCCCTCCTAAATTGTCCAAAAACACTAGATATACTGTGACCTCCCTCTCCTCTCTTAATTAACTTTTTCTTAAGCTCTTTTTTATTTCCTTATGTTTAATTTTCTTGTTTGGAATCTTAGAGGAATCAATACCCTATCTATTCATAAATGTATTAAAAACCTTTGTCGTATTCATAATATTTATTTACTTATTATTTTGGAGCCACTTATTTATGCAAACAAAATTAACCATGTTGCTAGAATGATTGGTTTCCTCAAATGTTTCTCTAAAGTTAGAAATAAAATTTATTTTTATTGAAATAATTTTATGGAGGTTTCTATTCTTGATGATTTTCAACAAGTTATCAATGATCAAATATCTTATGCTGACTATTGTGTTTTGGGCTCTTTTTGTCTATGCATCTTGTAAAGATCCGTAGAAATTCTTCTTTGGGAAATTTTGAGGAATTTTCTACCTCACATAAACCTTGGTTGGTTAGTTGGTGGGATTTGACACTATTTTATTCTCTTGAACAATGTGGTTACTCTCCTAATATTCATTCCATGGAAGAAATTTTCATTATGATCCTTGATTGCAATTTGATTGATATTGGCTATAAGGATTCAAATTTTACTTGGCAAAACCCTAGACTTTGGCAAAGGTTGGACCGGATTATTTTTAATACTCATTGGATTACTCAATGGCCTATTACTTCTGTTGATCACTTAAGTAGAACCTTATTGGATCATGATCCTCTTTTAGCTTCTATTAAAGATAACTCTAATAGATTAAAAAAAGTCTCACATTTTAGATTTCAGAACATGTGGATTAAGCATATTGATTTCTTTAATGTTTTGGATAATAATTGGAAGCTCCCTTTCATCTTGATAATTCGATTATGGGGATGAATAGATTTTGGTTTAACCTTAAAAGACTTAAATAAAATCTATGTTTCTAGAATAAGCATTATTTTTAAAACATTTTTCCTAATATCAAAGAAATGGAAAATTTATTTTGTGATCTTGAAGTCTCTGTTATGTCTGATCCTACCAAGATTAAGGACTTGATCGAGGCAAAAGATAAACTTGTTAATTTTCAAAATATGAAAGAGACTTATTAGTGCTAAAAAGCTACTATCAAACATATTGCGGATGGTGACAGAAATACTAGATATTTCCATGCTTTAGTTAATAAAAAGAGAGCTTTAAATAATGTTCAAAAAATTAAAGATGACAAGGGAGAATGGATTACAAACAATAATGATATTAAGGATTCGACCATTAATTACTTTAGAAATATGCTTAATAAGAGGTGCTCTTGTGAAGCTATTTCTAAATTACACTTGATTCCTTCTATTATAACCAATAATGATAATGATTTGCTTACTATTATACCTAATGAAGAGGAAATTTTAAAATTTCTTAATAGCATGAACATAGATTACATTTGCTGTAGGGTTTCACTATCCAATTTTTCAAAATCTGGATCTATTATTAAAATTGATTTGGTTAAGGTGGTTGATTTTTTTAATGGTAATCCTTTTCCTAGATATTTTCTAGCACTTCTATTATTCTCATACCTAGAAAGATAATCCAAACTATTGAGTGATTTTAGACCTATTAGTATTTGCACCTTTTCAATAAGTTGATTTCCAAAATTCTAACTGCTCAATCCTTTACTTCATAAGATTATCTCTTTAAAACCAAACTAGTTTTGTTAGAGGTAGATCTATTTCGATAATATTTTGCTTGCTCACCAATTAATTCATGATTTAGATGCTAGACTAGGTTGCAACATTATGTTCAAATTAGATATTACCAAAGCTTTTGATAATATCTCTTGGGATTTCCTTATTTATATTGAATTTATTTAGGTTTTAATAATTTATCTTTCTTATTAAAATTGTATTAATAATGCCTGGTTTTCTATTTTGCTTAATGGGAAGCCTTGGGCTTCTTTCCTTCTCATGGCCTAAGACTAGGGATCCTCTATCTCCTTATTTATTATTGTTGTTGAGTACTTATCTAAGAGCATGATCTATTCTTAAACAATCTAGTATGTATTACAAACTCTTGGTGGTCTTCCTCTCATTTAAGCTTTGTAGATGATTTCATTATTTTCTGCAATGCTTCTATTCATCATATCAAGAATCTCAAGATTTTTTAAAAAAAATTTGGTAGAGAAAGTAATATATTTATCAATGATAACAAAAGTTGTTTTATTACTTCTTCAAGCATCTCCAATAATAAAATTAATCAAATCCTACATATCACTAACTTTAAACATCAACACCTTCCTCTTAAGAACTTTAGTGCTCATCTTTTTAAAGGTCCAAAATTATCCCATATTTAGATGAGTTAATTCGAAAAATAAAATTTCTATTTGGGAATTTCATTTACTTTGCTTTGGTGGCAGGCTCACTATTCTTAAAAGCACTCTGAATTCAATGCCTCTTTTTTGATTCAAATTATTATCCACACTAATGCTACTCTTTTCAGAATTGATCGCTTGCTTAATAAATTTATATGGTGATCTAATAATTCTACTAAAAGAATGCATTGGATTTCTTGGCATAAATGTTGTGGTCCCGGGGAGAAGGTGGCCACAGTTGCAAACCAATTCATGAAGCTATTACTTCCTTCTCTTATAAGCTCTGGTAGAATTTTAGAAATAATGATAGCCTTTGGACTAATTTTATGATGAAAAAATTTTGCAAGCTAAGCACCCTCTTATCTATGCTTATAAAGTTGGCGACTCTCTGGTTGGGAAAAGGCTTTGCTCCATTAAATGGGATGCTGAACCGTTAAAATCTTAGGCTATTCATTCAGGTTTTGCTTTCTATTGACAAGATAATTAGATTGTCAATGGCTCTATTGACTCCCTTTTATCTACCCACTCTATTGTAGCTATCAAATTTAACTATTTCTGGCATAATAACACTTGGAATGAGAACAAACTTGAGAATTATATCCCGATTTCTCTTTTAGATAAATTTAGAAATATCCCTATTTTCTCTAACAAACCTGACCAAATTTCTCTTTAAGCTTTCTTACAATGGTGATTTTATTCTTAAAGATGTTTGGACTTTTATTAGAGATAAGAAAATCTCCTCTAATGTTTCATTAAACTTTGGAACAATATCATTCCCATTTCTTATTCATTTTAGCTTGGTATTTTGAATAACTTTATTCCTGGACTCTTTGTCTAGAATAAAGGGTTTTATTTGCCATCAAAGTGATAGTGTTGCTTTCATATTGAAAATGTTAATCATGTTTTTGTCAATGGTGTTGTTGCTTCTAAATTATGGTTATGGTATGATGATTTATTTAATACCAACTACTTTCATGGCTCTCTTTCCATATATCAACTTCTTGAAATCTATTTCCAAAAAATTGTGAAAGGTCATATCAAAGTTCTAGTTGCTATAACCTTTATTTGGTTCATCTGGATGGACAAAAATCATGCTATATATTGTGGTATTCCTATGAGCAATAAAGCGATCCTGGCTAGAACCAAAGAAAAATTTCATGCTCTATTTAATGTCAATCTTATTAGTAACATTCATTTTAGAGGCTATAAATTTGTGGCTAACAAATTGGGAGTCTTTCTACCTGATGTTCACTCTTATAAAAGAGCTAGGATTATCTATTGGATCAAACCCAAAGAAAATTTGATTAAAGTGATACTAATGGTTCTATTGCTTCCAATAAATATGGCTGTGGTGGTATTCTTAGTGATTCTAAGGGTACTGTCATTTGTGCTTTTGTGTATCCTTTAAAAGGATGCTCTTTATCTATCTGAGCTTATGCACATCAATAAAGCTATTAAAATTTGTTTGAATATAGGTTTCCTCAACATCTATTGAAGTTGATGTGCTCTTACTTCTTGACATGTGAAACTCTAATAGAATAGAAATGCTAATTTATTTTATCTTCTCAATCATACTAAAATCTTCTTCTCAAGTTTGTTCTAAAATTTCCATATCTTCATGAAATGCTTGTGCTGATTTCTTTGCTACTTTAGGTGCCAACTTAACTAATTTCACTTTATTTGACAATAAAAATTTGCTTAAACCTTTAAATGGTTTGGTCAATCTGTACAACACTGGATTATCTTATCTCAAATTATAATTTTCTTGGCTTGGTTTTTTCAGTTGGTTTTTGATGAGCCATTGCTTTTGGTTCCCCTTTGTTAAACTCTCTTTTGGTTGTGGACATTTGCTTATTTTCACTCTTAGGCCAGTGCTAGGTTTTGTTTTTAAACTCTTGCTTTTGGGTTGTCCTAGTGGTTGCAACCAGGTGGTTCTTATTTTTTTTTGCCTAGGCTATTTTGGTTTTTTCATCCTGGTGGCTACTGTTTTCCTGGCTAGGTGATTATTATTGCTCAGTTGTTTTTGGCGACCATCATTTGGTTGGTGGATTTTCCTACTATTTTTTATATGGGGTTTTCCATATCTCTAGGCTAGTTGCTTCCTTAACTGAGTTGGATTGTCTTCTACTATGGTGGTTGGTGTGGCCTTGTTGGTTGGGTGGGTTGGTTGTTGGTTGGGTTGGCTAGGTTGGCTTCTTTGTGGTTTCTTCGCTTCTTTTGGTGGTAGATAAGAGGGTCTATTGGTGGTCTAATTTTGGATTGGATTTGGCAAGGTGGAGGTTATTTGTTGACTATTATTTCTTCTTTTTTTTGGGTTTTGGATTTTTGAGTTGGGTTTGTTTCTTTTTTGTGGTTTCTCTTCTTGTAATGGTCTTCCTCTCTCTTTTGCTGTCTCTTTTTTTGTTGTTATTTTAGGTTGGTTGGTTGATGGCTATTTTATTATTTTGCTTTGGTGACATGGTTTGGTGTATTGGTGCATAACTTGGCTATGGTTATGATGCTTGCACTCATTGATATTTTCCTCTTTTCTTTGTCTGGGGTGTTCTGTTGTATTGTTGCTCTTGATGGATGGCTTTTAGTCATCTTACTATCTTCGCTTCATTTTATTTTGGCTGGCTATTTACCTCACGGATCAATTTTGCTTTGGCTGGGTTTGGTGGATGTTGCTATTTGCTTCTACCCTTTTCCTAGTTGTCTTGGGTTGTTTTGGCATGATGGATGTTGTTAGTATTTTCACTGATTTGGATTTTCTATTGTTGATGTGGTTGGCAAGGAGGCTATGTTCGCTAACTAGGTTGGTTGGTTGTTTTAGCTGGCTGGGTTGGTTGCATGGGTGGCTATTTTGGCCTTTCTTTGCAGCTCTGTTTGTGACATGTTGGTGGCCTACTCCTGTTATGGTTCTCCTCTCTTGGTTCTTTTTTTGGTTTGCATAGTGACCTTGCTACCTTTCTATTTGCTTGTGGAGGATATGATCTCTTGTGTTTTTTTCTTTTTGGTTGTGATTTTTTCTTGTTTGTGTTGTTAAGGTCATGATGCTTGCTCCCTTTGATGTTTTTATTCTTCTTTGGAGGTGGCTTTAGTGGTGTTCCTATTGTACTACTACTGTCCACGTTGGTTGGTTGATTTTCTACCTTATTGGGCTTATTTGTTTTGGTGGCTTTGTGGTTGGCTATTATGTCTACTGCTTGGAGAAGTTTGTAGCCTTGCAGGATGATTGACTTGGGATGATGGGCTACAAGAGGTATGCTGGCAATGATGGCCTTGATGTTTACCTCTCTATCTTCTTTTGGTTGGTAGCATTATATGTAATTGTAACCCTTCTTTGGAAGTTTGGATGCTTACATATAGTGTTGCTCCTTGAGATGATTGTAACTGAGCTTGAGCCTTTTTTTTACTTTGCTCCTTTTCTTTGCTCATACTCTTTACGCTTGCTTAATTTTACTGATCCTTTCATTGGTATGTTGCAGATTTCTTTTATAAGTTGGGAGAATCTTGCAGGTGGATCTTCCTAGTATCAAAAGGACCTAGTGGATGTTGTTGTTGCGACATGGATATGTTGTGTTGCTTATTTGGTTTTGCTCTTGTTTTTTTCTTTATATTATTGTAATAGTTAAGGGGTTTATCTCTTTAGGACTTATTATGGCTCTTTGAGCATTAGTTTAGAGATTTTCCCCCTCTAAGGACTACGTACATTTTCTTTGTGGCAATAAAATTCGTCTAATTTCTTTAAAAAAAAAATTCTAAACCCTAAGAATAAGGAGCTTGATGGAATGAACATCACCATCAGTTTAAATCTAGATCTAGTGGAGGCGAAGGTGGAGGCGGCGTGTATGATGATGGTGGGGATGGGAGGTCTGGTGGATATGGGTGGTGGTGAGTGGTGGTTATGGAGGCAAGAGGCGGCGGAGGTTACATGGTGGTGGGAGGGATCAGGAGATATGATGGTGGATCTTGCTACTCAAGAGGCCGGGGTGGTTCTGATGGAAACTAGAGAAACCGAAGAACGGATAATCCGATCTGCTACTTGTGGAACTGTATCTTTACAGTAGAGATGGATCTAGTTATCTAGGGTTTTTGATTTCCTCTATGCATGCTCATTTTTTATCTATGTCTTCGCTTATGTCTTAGAAAACTTAGTGTGATACTTAGTTGATGAAATCAAAAAGAAGAAATGTTGAATCTAATTGTTCCTGCAAAGAAAAAAAAAAAACCCTAAATTAACGATCATAAACCTAAAACTAAACCCTAACCCAAAATCAAACCCAAAACCCTAAACCCTAAACCCCTAAACCTAAACCTAAAATATAAACCCTAAAAGACCTAACAAACTCTAAACTAAACCTTAAACTTAAAACCCTAAACCCTAAACCCTAAACCTTCCATACTACCCTGACCTAACTAAAACTAAACTACCCTAAACCCTACCATGAGCCCCTAAACCTAAAAACCTAAATACAAACCCTAAAACTCCAAACTGGGCTGGCTAAACCCCAGGCCTGACCTCTACAGGCTGCCCTGAGCCTAATGAGCCACAGGCCTAAAGGCCTGAGCCACTGAGGCCAGGCCACTGGGCCCTGGGCCTGACCTGGGTCTTAAAAGGCCACAGGCCCACTACCATGAGCCCTGGGCCACAGAAAACCTAGAGGCTAATGGAAAATAAAATAAAGACCTGGGCTATAAGATAATAATCAGAGATGAACACTAAACTCCTAAACCTAATAAGATAAAACTTATAAAATAAATTAAAATAAATAAATAAAATATAAACTAAACTAAAAATAAAATAAACCTATGGATAAACTTAATATATAAAATAAACTTAAAATAAATAATTAAAAAATTAAATAAAACCTAAATATACCTAAACTAAAAATAAAAATAAAACCCTAAACTAAAAAAAAAAACCTAAAAATAAATAAAATAAAATAAACATAAACTAAATTAAAATAAATTAAAACTAAAATAAAAAAAATAACCTAATCCTAAATAAAAAAACCAAAACTAAATAAATAAAATAAAATAAAAATAAACCTAAAATTTAAACTAGAATAAAACCTAAAAAATAAACCTAAAATAAAAAACATATAAAACTTAAACCTAAAAAAAATAAAATAAAAAACCTAAACCTAACCTAAAAAAAAATAAACTTAAACCTAAAAAAATAAAAAAAATAAAATCATAAAAAAAAAAATAAACCTAAACTAAACCTAAAAAATAAACTAAAATAAAATCCTAAACTAAATAAATAAATAAATAAATAAATAAACTAAAAGAATAAAATAAACTAAATAAAATAAAATAAAATGAACTAAAATGGATAAAATATAAACTAAGTAAAACTAAATAAACCTAAACTACTAGTTTACTTAATAAAAAAAACCCTCCTAAACCAAACCTAGCCTAAACATTAAACCCTAAAAACCATTCCCCTAAAGAAGTATAAACCCTAAAACCTAAACCCTAAACCCACCCCAATAAACCCTAAACCTAACTAAACTAAACTAAACTAAATTATCTCTAAAATTAAAAAATAAAATAAACCTAAAACCTAATAAACCTAAACCTAAACTTAAACCTTAAGAATTGGCAGAACCTTGAACATCACATCAACCAGGCTCAGTCTAGATCTAGCGGTGGAGGCAAACATGGAGGCAGTGATTTTTGCAGTGGTGGTGGAGGATTTGGAGGTGCTTGGTAGTGCAGAGGTGGTGGTGAGAGTGGTGGTTATGGAGGTGGGAGGAGCGATGAAGGCTACAACCATGGTGGTTGAGAGAGAGAGATCAAGGGGTGGTGGATCTACTAGAGGGGTGGTTCTAATGGGAATTGGAAGAATGCCAATTCGATCTACTACTTATGGAATTGTGACTTTATAATAGAGTCGGTTCTAATTATCTATAATTTTTTTTTTATTTGCATTGCTCATTTTTTATCTATGTGTCAACATGTCTTAGAAAACTTCGTGTGTTACTTAGTTAGAGAAATAAAAAAAAAGAAATGTTGAATTTGAATTTGATCTTTGTTAAATAAAAAAAAACTAAGACTAAAACCTAAAAACCTAAACCTAAACCAAATCTAAACCCCAAAAACCCTAAACACTAAACCCTAAAACTTAAACCAAAACCCTACAACCTAAAACCTAAACCTAAACCTTAAGACCCACAAACCTACCCAACCCTAAACCCAAAAGAAAAACCAGGCCAAAACACTAAACCCCAAACCCCAAACTCTAAATCCTAAATCCTAAACTAACTCTAAACCCTAAATCTTAAACCCTAAACCCTAAAAAGCTAAAAATATAAACTAAAACTAAATAAACCTATAAATAATAATAAATAAATACTAAACTAATAAAATAAAATAATATTATAAAATAAAATATGATCTAAAACCTAAAATGAAATAAAATAAAATTAAAACTAAAATGATAAAATTAATAAAACCTAAATTAAACTAAACAATAAAAACCTAATTAAAATAAAACTAAACCTGGTAAAATAAATAAATAAACCTAAACCTTAAACCTAAAATAAAAAAAATAAATAAAATAAAACCTGGACCCTAAAAGAACACCTAAACCTAAAATAAAATAAAATAAACCTAAACCTAAACTAAAATAAACTAAACTAAAATAATTTAAACTTAAACCAACCTAAAATAAACTAAACATAAACCTAAACCTAAACTAAATAAATAAAATAAACTAAAATAACTAAACCTAAACTAAAAAAAAAACCTATAATAAAACATAAACCTAAAATAAAAAAATAAAATAAAAACTTAAACCTAAAATAAATAAAATACCTAGAATAAAATAAACTAAAATAAAAAGCTAAACCTAAAATAAACTAAAATAAAACTAAACTAAAATAAATAAACTAAAATAATTAAACTAAACTAAATAAAATAAAAATAAACCTAAATCTAAATAAATAAAATAAACTAAAATAAATAAAATAAACTAAATAAATAAACCTAAACTTTAAAATTAAAATTAAAATCTAATCCTATAACTAAACCCTAAATCCTAAACCTCCCTAAACCCTAAATCTAAAACCCTAATCCAAACCCTAAACTCCCTCCCACCCCCCACCCAGCTCTCGTTCTCCAGTGATTTTTGAATCCCTCTTGGTGGCGTGTCCCTGACATGGGATTTCTATGGCTTTGGCTTTGGATTCGACTGAATTCAAAGGATTGAATGGCATCTATCCATTTGTGTGATGCTTCATCATTTACCATGGCTGTAGTGAGTTCTATTCCTTGGGCTCCACCTCAAATTATGGATGCTTCAGCTAGGGAATCTGACACTTTGGAGCTTGGCGGTCCTAATGATGCTTCTTCTACTAAAACATTTAAGGAAGCGCTCTCTAGTAAGACTTCTCTCTCTATTGATTCGATTAATCTCATTTTGACATCTTTTAGAGGTTTGCTGGCCATAATGTGCTCTGATGTGGATGTTGAAAAGTTGGCAAAACCATCTGAATTTTGTCTTATCGGTAAATTTTCTTTGTGTAGTCTGAATTTGGATAAGATTCGTACTTTTTCATGATATGGATTATTCACATGTTTTTTCGCATCATTCTTGTTTCATGTTTAATTTTCAAATGCGTTTGTTGAAGTGGTCACTCTTTTTGACATTAAGGAGGAATCTCATATTGTCCCTGTTGTTATATTCTAATACATTCATTTTGTTACCCATGATGTGCTTTTTTTTCTATCGCTTTGATCGGTCTTGTACTTCAAGTGGCAGCGATCTTGCCCTTCTATGGCTCGAATCCTTGTGGAATTAGACATAACTAAAATACACTAAGGAAGTTTGGATTGGCTCTAAAAAATATGGGTATTCGTAAAAGGTTGAATTAGAGAACCATCCAATTTTTTGTTTCCTCTGTAAAATTGACGGTCATGACAATTCAAAATGTTTTATTCTCCATCCCAACTTAAAAAATTGAAATCTTCCTAAAGAGAATGATGTTCTTACCCATAAGCCGATCCCTACTTATGTTTAGAAATCCACCTTGGATCCTAAGAATGGTATGAGGGCTATTATTGAGGCTGATTCCTTGGATATCGGGGTTAATCCTATTGAACAAGTTTTAGCTCCAACTATTGATATAGATTAAGCTAATTTTAAAAATGGGTAGGATGACTTACCACTTTTTCTTTCTTTGAATTTGAATATTTCTAATGCGGAGAATAATAATTTTCAAAGTTATTGGAAGATGATTTTGTTTCCTCTGATTCTATTCACGCATCTATGTACTTTGATTGATGAAAATGAAGCTTTTAATGAGGATTTAAATGGTGTCAAGCATCAACATTTTGATCGATTTAACTTCATGCTTTAAATGGTTCTAAATCTTCATCATCTCTTATTTTTAATCTTGATATTCATGTTAATCCTACTTTTCAACTTAATATGGATCTGAAAGAGGGTGAGCTCCCCTCCAAATTCTTGGAGAATTCTCCTAAATTTGTGACCAATGTTATCTTACTCGGATGATGACACTAGGGAAAAGAAAATGGTTTCCAAACTTATCATGCAAAAGAAAAAAAGTGTTAAAATTACCCTCCCAAATTGTCCAAAAAACTAGATCTCTTCTCTCTCCTCTCTTAATTAACATTTACTTAACCCCTTTTTATTTTACTTATGTTTAATTTTCTTATTAGGAATGTTAGAGGGATTGGTATCCGCTCTATTACTAATCATATTAGAAATCTTTGTCGTATTTATAATATTTATTTACTTATTGTTCTAGATCCTTTTATTCATGCTAATAAAATTAACCATGTTGCTAGAATGATCGACTTCAATTTTTCTTTAGTGTTAGTAAGATTTTGTATTTTTTGGAATAATTTGTTGAGGCTTCATTATTGATGATCCTAAACACTAAATCCTAAGCTAAACCTATAAAACCTAAAACTAACCAACCTAAACCCCTACCCTACCCTAAACCACAAAACCCTACACTACCCTAAAGCTGATCCCTACAAAACTCTGCCTCCCTCTCATGACCTCCATCCTCCACCCCGACTCCCTCCTCCAAACCCTACCCTATCTTGACCCACACACTGACTCCTACCAACCCTACCTAAACCTACCAACTCTTTAACACTGACTAATACATTAAACTTGCAACCTCTCCTGACCCTACAACCTCCAATCCTGTGTCTGTCACTCCCTCCATAAACCTAAAGCATAAACCCTAAATCCCTCCCCACTCCTAAACAAACTTAACACTAAACCTAAACCCACAACCCCAAACCCTAAAACTTAACTAAATAAATTAAAAATAAACCTAAACCCAAAACCTAAAAACCTAAACCTAAACCCCTAAGAATGTGAAGAACCAGGCAGACATCACCATCAACCAAGCTCGGTCTAGATCATGTGGTGGAGGGTGAAGGCGGGGCGTGTGATTATCTCGGTGGTGGTTTGAAGGAGGAGTGGCGGAGGTTACAACCATGGTGGTGGGAGAGATGGGATATCATGGTGGATCCCTACTAGAGGCTAGGGTGGTTCTAATGGGAACTAGAAACTTCTAGAGCTGCAGATCCGATCCGCTTATGGGCTGTCTTTATAGTAGAGATGATTCTAGTATCTAGGGTTTTGATTTGCTCTATCCAAGCTCAATTTTTTATCTACGTCATCATGTCTCGAGAAAACTTGTTGTACTCATTGATGAAATCCAAAGAAGAAATGTTGAATATGAATTTGTTCTCTATTAAAAAAAACCCTAAACCTAAACTAAACTTGAACCCTAAACCCTAACCACTAATCCCTAAATCTAAACCACCATAAAACCCCTAAACTAAACCCACCCTAAACCTAAATCTTGAAACTAAAACCCCACCCTAAACCCAAACCCTAAACCCTAAACCCAACCCTAAACCCTAAACCCCACCACAAACCACAAAAACCTAAATAAACACAGAGCCACAACTAAATAATAACTAAAATAATATAAATAGAAAAAACCAAAAAATAAAACATTAACTAAAACCAAAACCTAAAGAAAATAAAATATATAATAAAGATAAATAAAACTTAAACTACTAAAATAAAAAAACCTAATTAAAATAAAAACCTAAAATAAAAAAATAAAATAAACCTAAATTAAATAAAATAAAACTAAATAAAAACTTAAATAAAAGTTAAAATAAAAATAAACCTAAGTAAAAATAAAAAAATAAACTAAATAAACCTAATCCTACAAGTTTACTTAGTTTAATAAAAAACCCAACCATAAATCTTAAACCCAAAAACTAAGACTAAACCCGAAACCCTAAACTCTAAACCTAAACTAAATAAAACCTAAAAATAAAATAAATAAGAAAACCTAAGCCTAAATAAAATAAAAACCTAAACTAAAACCAAACCTAAACCTAAAAAAAATAATATAAAAAAATAAACTAAAATAAAATAAAAAATAACATTAATTAAACTAAAACATAAAATAAACCTAAAAATGAAAACCTAAATAAAATTAAAACTAAACTTAAAATAAATATAAAATAAACCTAAAATAAAATAAAAACCTAAACCTAAAAATAAATAAAAAAACAAACCTAAAACCATAAACAAAATAAAATACTAAACCAAACTTAAATAAACTAAACTAAAATAAATAAAACCTAAACCTAAACCTAAAATAAACTAAAACCTAAACCCTAAATTAAATAAAATAAGATAAACTAAAAAATACTTAAAACTAAATGAAAAATACCTAAATGGACACAAAATATAAACCAAAACCTAAAGCTAAAAATAAAATAAAAAACCTAAACCTAAACCTAATAAAAGTAAAACTAAAACCTAAAAATAAAATAAAAAATAAAACTAGACTAAAATAAACATAAACCTAAATTAAAAAACTAATAAAAAAACTAAAATAAATAACATAAAATAAATAAATAAATATATAAACATAGATAAATATAAAATAAAACTAAATAAAAGATAAAAAAAAACCTAAAAAAAAAATAATAAACTAAATAAACCTAAAACCTGGGTTTATTTAACTTTTTTTTTAAAAAAGACCTACCATAAATCCTAAACCTAAACCCTAAATCCTAAACCCTACTGACAGCCTAAACCTAAACTAAACCACAACTCTAAACCCTAAACTAAAAGAAAAATCCTAAAATTCTAAAAGTAAACCTAAACCCAAATCTAAACCCTGCACCATAAACCTTAAACCCTAAACCTTAACCATAAACCCCTAAACCCCAAACCTAAACCAAACCTAAAGTAACTAAATAAATTAAAAAATATACCTAAGCCCTAAAACTAATAAAAACTAAACCTAAACCCAAGAATGGGCTGAACCTTGACGATAGGAACATCATCGTCAACCAAGCTCAATCTAGATTTGGTAGTGGAGGCGAAGGTGGAGGGGCCATTACACAATTATGATGGGGGATCTAGAGGTGCTGGTGGATATGGAGGTGGTGGTCAGAGAAGTGGTGGTTATGGATGCGAGAAAAGCAGTGGTGGGGGATTTGGAGGTGTTGGTGGATATGCATTCTCATTTTTTATCTATGCCATCACTTGTGTCTTAGAAAACTTTGTGTGTTACTTGGTTGATGAAATGAAAAGCGAGAAATGTTGAATGAATTTCTTCTCTGTTTAAAAAAATAATAACCAAAAATCCTAAACCCTAAACTAGAACCTAAACCCCAAACTTGAAACTTAGACCCTTAGCCCTAAACCCTAAACCCTAAATGCTAAACCTAAACCCTAAACCCCAAACCCTAAACCTTAAACTCTAAACCCTAAACTAACCTTAAACCCTCAAACCTAATCCCTAAACCCTAAAAAAAGTAAAACCTAAACTAAATAAACCAAAAAATTAAAATAATTAGAAAAACCTAAACCAAATAAAATAGAAAAATAAAATAAAAAAATAAAATAAACTAAAACCTAAACCTAAACATATGCATACCATAACTAAAAAACAAATAAATAAAATTAAAGTTAAAATAAAATAAATATAAACCTAAATGAACTAAAAAATAAAACCTAAATAAAATAAAACTAAACTTAAAATAAAATAAAATAAACCTAAAATAAAATATATAAAAAATTAAATAAAGCCTAAACATGAAATAAACCAAAAAATAAACCTAAAAATAAAATAAAATAAATTGAAAACTAAAAAAAAAACATAAACCTAAACCAACTAAAATAAATAAACCTAATAACAAAACCAAACTTAAACCTAAACTGGCTAAATAAAATAAATTAAACTAAATAAACTAAAATAAACCTAAAAATAAACCTAAAATAAAACCTAAAAAACCAAAAATAATAAAATAAAACCTAAACCTAAACCTAAAATAAAATAAAACTTATGTAAAAATAAATAAAATAAAACAAATTAAAATGAACCTAAAGCTTATCCTAAACCTAAACTAAAATAAAACCTAAATAAAATAAATAACTTAAAATAAATATCTAAACTAAATATAAATAAAATAAAAATAAATAAAAACAAAATAAAATAAACTAAAATAAAAAAATAAACTAAATAAATTAAATAAACTAAACCTACTGGTTTGAATTAAAAATTAATAAAAATAATAAAGTCTACCTTAAACCACTAAACCCTAAACCTACCCTAAACCACAAAACCAGACCACTAAACCTATGCCATACCACCCAAGCCTAGGCCTTAAACCAAATCTAAAACCTAAACCTAAACTAAATAAATAAACTTGAACCTAAATTATGTTAAAATAAAATAAAATAAAACCTAAACCTAAAACCTTGACCTAAAAATATAATTAAAAATAAAACTAAACTAAAATAAAATAAATAAAACCTAAACTAAACTACAATAAAATAAACCTAAAAAAACTAAAATAATAAAACTAAATGTAAAATAAAATAAAATAAATTTAAAATAAAATATAAAAAATAAATAAAATCTAAACCTAAAGATAAACATAAAAATAAAATAACAAATAAAACCTAAATAAAACT
This sequence comes from Cymbidium sinense, assembly GCA_021442155.1. NCBI lineage: Eukaryota > Viridiplantae > Streptophyta > Magnoliopsida > Asparagales > Orchidaceae > Cymbidium > Cymbidium sinense. The sequence continues at coordinate 280,590,810 of CM038214.1, read as the reverse complement.
AAAAAACCTAAATCACGATAAAATAAATATAAACCTAAACTAAAATAAACTAAATTAAAATAAATCAAACCTAAACCTAAACCTAAAATAAACTAAACCTATATACTAAGCTAAATTAAATAAAATAAAAAATAAAAATATACATAACTAAGCTAAAAATAAAACTAAAATAAACCTAAAATAAAACTACAACCTAAACTAAGAAAATAAAATTAAAACTTAAACTAAGCTAATTATAAAAAAAAATAAACCCTAAACTAAAATAAAATAAAAAAAACTAAACAAAAAAATAAACATAAACTTAAAGCTAAAACAAACAATAAACTAAAATAAAATACCTAAACTAAAATAAATAAACATAAAATAAACAAACTAAACTAAATTAAGATAAAAATAAATAAACTGAATAAACCAAAATCATTCAGTTTACTTAATTTTTTTTGTAAGAAACCTTAAACACTAAACCCTAAACCCTAAATCTAGGTTTGGCGGTGGCGGTAAAGGTGGAGGGGGCCATTATCATAATAGTGATGGGCAATCTAGAGGTGCTGGTGGATATAGAGGTGGTGGTCAGAGAAGTGGTGGTTATGGAGGCGAGAAAAGCAGTGGTGGGGGATTTGGAGGTGTTGGTGGATATGCATTCTAATTTTTTATCTATGTCATCACTTGTGTCTTAGAAAACTTTGTGTGTTACTTGGTTGATGAAATGAAAAAGCAAAAATGTTGAATTTGAATTTCTTCTCTGTTAAAAAAAAAAAAAAAAAAACCAAACTAAACTAAGAACTTGAACACGAACCTACTTAAAACCTAAACCCACACAAACCCCCAAAAAACCCTAAACCAAACCCTAAACCCTCCCTCCCTATCATACCCTAAACCCTACCAAATCAGACCCTAAACTAACCCAACCACTGATCCTACCAAATAAAAAACTAAACTAAATAAACTTAAAAGTAAAATAATTAAAAACCTAAACCAAAATAATAAATAAAATAAAATAATCTAAAACCTAATCTTACTAAACTACCATACACAAAATAAATAAATAAAAATAAAACTGATAAAATAAATAAATAAAACTAAAGATAAAAAAAATAAAATAAAATAAATAAATAAAAAATAAACCTAAAATAAAATATAATAAAACTAAAAGACCTAAACCTAAGAAATACCAAAAAATAAAACCTTAAAATAAATAATAAAATTGAAACCTTAAAGTAAAAAAAACTTAAAACCTAAACTAAAATAATTAAAACCTAAACCTAAACCTAAAATAAACTAAACTTACATAAATCTAAGCTAAATAAAATAAAATAAACTAAAAATAAACCTAAACTTAGACTAAAAAATAAAACCTCAAAATAAACCTAAAATAAAAAACCTAAAAAAAAATAAAATAATAACCTAAACCTAAAAAATAAAAATATAAAACCTATATCTAAAAAATAAAATAAAAATAATAAATGAAATGAACTACCAAACCTAAACCTAAAAATAACTAAATATAAAACTAAATTAAAATAAATAAACTAAAATAAAAAATAAAAAATAAACCAAATATAAAAAAATAAATTAAAACAAATAAATAAAAATAAATTAAATTAAATAAACCACAGTTTGGTTACTTAAAAAAAATTTAAAAAAAATAATAAAACCCTGGTCTAAAAAGCCTAAAACTATCCACCCTCCACCCTGAGCCTTAAACCCTACCACAACCTAAACCCTACCATGACCCTATAACCTTAAAATAAACCTAAAACCTAAACCTAAACTAAATTAATAAATGAACTTGAAATTATAATAAAATAAAAATAAACCTAAACTATAAATAAATAACCTAAAAATAAAACAAAATAAAATAAATAAACTAAACTAAATTAAAAAAAATAAACCTAAAACCTAAATATAATAAAACTAAACTTAAAATAAAAATAAACTAATAAAATAATAAAACTAAATAAAACTTAAACCTAAAAACAAACTTAAAATAAAACAAATAAACCTAAACCTAATCTAAAAACCTAAAAAAAAACAGATAAAATAAACCCAAACCTAAACTAAAATAAACTAAAATAAATCAAACTACTAAACCTAAATAAAATACATTTATGCTAAACTAAATTTAAAAATAAACCTAAAACTAAGCTACAAAATAAAACCTAAAATAAACCTAAAATAAAACCTACAACCTAAACCTAAGAAAATAAAATTAAAAACCAAACCAAATTATAAAAAAAAATAAAAAAAAAGTAAAATAAAAACTAAACTAAAAAAATAAACATAAACCTAAAATAAACCAAACAATAAACTAAAATAAAAACCTAAACTAAAATAAAAAACCTAAAATAAACAAACTAAACTAAATTAAGATAAAAAGAAAATAAAGAATAAACCTAAACCTTGGGTTTAATTTTTTTACAAGAAACCTTAAACACTAAACCCTAAATCCTAAATCTAAGTTTGGTGGTGGAGGCAAAGGTGGAGGGGGCCATTATCATAATTGTGATGGGGGATCTGGAGGTGTTGGTGGATATGGAGGTGGTGGTCAGACAAGTGGTGGTTACGGAGGCGGGAAAAGAAGTGGTGGGGGATTTGGAGGTGCTAGTGGATATGCATTCTAATTTTTTATCTATGTGGTTACTTGTGGCTTAGAAAACTTTGTGTGTTATTTGGTTGATGAAATGAAAAAACAAAAATGTTGAATTTGAATTCCTTCTCTGTTAAAAAAAAATAAAATAACATTAAACCCTAAATAGACACGAACCTAAACTCACCTAAACCCATGGCTCAAACCTAAACCCACGACCCTAAACCATAAACCCTAAACCTAAACCCTAAACCCTAAATCATAAACCTAAACCCTAAACATTAAACCACCTTGAACCCTAAACTAAAAACCCTTAACCACAATCACTAAACCCTAAAAAGCTAAAATTGAACCTAAACTAAATAAAACCTAAAAGTAAAATAATTTAAAAAAAATCCTAAACCAAAATAAAATAATAAAATAATAAAATAATATAAAATAAAAAATTAACTAAAACCTAAACCTAAATTTAAACCTATACTTATACTTAAAAAAATATTTAAATAAAAAATAAAAACTAAACTAAAATAAAATAAATAAAAACCTAAACTAAACTAAAAAATAAAAAACCTAAATAAAATAAAAACTAAACTTATAGTAAAAATAAAATAAACCTAAAATAAAATATAATAAAAACTAAATAAAATCCTAAACCTAGGAAATAAAACCTAAAAAATAATAAATAAAATTGAAACCTGAAGCTAAAAAAAAGTTAAACTTAAACCTAAACTAAAATAATTAAAACCTAAACCTAAACCTAAAATAAACTAGATTGAACCTAAACCTAAGCTAAATAATATAAAATAAACTAAAAATAAACCTAAACTTAAACTAAAAAATAAAACCTAAAAATAAAACTAAATAAAAACATAAAACCTAAACTAAAAAAAATAAAATAAAAACCTAAACTTAAACCTAAAATAATAAAAAACCTATATATAAAAAATAAAATAAAAAATAAAACAAAATTAAAATGAAAAAAAAACCTACACTAAAAATAACTAAAATAAAAACCTAAATTAAAATAAATAAATTTAAAATAAATAAACTAAACAAAATAAAAATAAAAATAAACTAAAAAATAAAAAAATAAAATAAACTAAAATATATTAAAAATAAACAAAATAAATTAAATAAACCTAAACCTACTAGTTTACTTAATTAAAAAAATTAAAAAAATAATAAAACCCTAAGTCTAAACCCAAAACCATAAAACTATCCCAAACTAAACCACAATCCTAAACCCCACCCCAGGCCCTATACCATAATCCCCAAACCCTAAACCTCAAACTCTAAAAATCTAAAAACCTAAACCTAAACTAAATAAATAAATAAACTTGAACCTAAATTAAATTAAAAAATAAAATAAAATAAAAATCTAAACTAAAAAATAAACTTAAACCTAAACCTAAATTGAAACCTAAAACTAAAATGAAAAAAAAAAGAAAAACTAAACTAAAATAAAATAAATAAAAACATAAACTAAACTAAAAGAACAAAATAAACCTAAAAAAACCTAAAATTAATAAAAACTAGATGTAAAATAAAAATAAAATAAACCTAAAATAAAATAAAATAAAAACTAAATAAAAACCTAAACTTAAAATAAACATAAAATAAAATATAAAAACCTTAAAAAAAAAAAAAACCTAAAATAAACCATAAAATAAAATAAACCTAAACTAATAAACTAAAATAATATCAAACCTAAACCTAAATAAAATAAAAACTAAACTATCATTAAAAACTAAATTAAATAAAATAAACAAAAATAAACCTAAAACTAAATAAAAATATAAAACAACCTAAAATAAAACCTACAACTAAACTGTGAAATAAAATTAAAACTTAAACCTAAACCTGGTATAAAAAATAAAACCTAAACCTAAAAAAATAAAATAAATAATTAAACTAAAAATAAACATAAACCTAAAACCAAATAATAAAAGATAAAACCTAAACTAAAATAAAAACCTAAAATAAACAAACTAAACTAGGTTATGATAAAATAAATAATAAAATGAGCCAACTGGGTTGCTTAATTTTTTTAAAGAAACCTAAACACTAAACCCTAAACCCTAAATCCTATAATGCCCTGATCCACCCTAAACTAACTCTCTGACCTACACCTAAACCTACCCTAAAAAGTGACCACAAACCCCCAGATAAAATAAACTGACCAATCCTTGCACACTACCCTACCCTGAATCTCTGGGCCCCACCTGGGCCACTGGGCCTGACCTGAGCCTCCCAACCAACCCCTGACCTGACCTGACCCTGGGCCCTACACTTCCAGTGGGCCCTAAACCTAAACCCTTGACTAACCCTACTCAGGCCTTAAATCATGAGGCTAAAAAAAATAAGATAAGATAAATAAAAATAATCTAAATAAAATAAAATAAAATAAAAAAAATAAAACTAAAACTAAAATAAAATAAGTAAAACTTAAACTGAACTAAAAATAAAATATATAAAAACTAAAATATAAGAAACCTAAATGTAAATAAAAAAAATAAAAAAATAAAATAAAATAAAAATAAACCTACAAAAATAAAATAAATAAATAAAAAAATAACATAAAAAACTAAAATGCTAAACCTAAAATAAAATAAAATAAATGAAAACCAAAACTAAAATAAATTAAACTAAAATAAATAAAACCTAAACCTAAACCTAAAATAAACTAAATAAAATAAAATAAACTAAAAAATAAACCAAACTAGAAAATAAAACCTAAAACAAACTTAAAATAAAACCTAAAACCTAAACCTAAAAAAATAAAATTAAAACCTAAACCTAATCCTAAATAAAGTAAAACCTAAACCTAAAAATAAAATAAAAATAAAAAAATAATAAAAAAATATAAACATAAACTAACCCAAAAATAAACTAAAATAAAACCTAAATTAAAATAAATAAACCTAAAATAAATAAACTAAATTAAATAAAATAAAGATAAAGGTAAAAAATAAAAATGAAATAATCAAATAAATGAAAATAAAGTAAATAAACTGCTTGGGTTTGTAATAAAAACTATAAACTCTAAACCTAAACCCAATCCTAAACCTTCCATACCCACCTAACTGGCTTTAGGCCCTAGGCTATAACCCTAAATCATGGGCCCTAAACCTGGCCCTAATCCCTGAGCCCTACCCTGAGCTTGTAAACCCCATACATAAACCCTACCTAAACTACTGACCCTAAACCCTAAACCTAGGCCTTAAATCCTAAACCTAAAGGCTACACTAAACCTAAATAAAAGATATAAAATTAAAAAACTCTATCTACAGACTGAACCTAAACCCTAAACCCACAAACCCTAAACCAAACCCTAAACCCTAGGCCCACTAAACCTAAACCCTAACACCTACAACTTAAACCTTAAACCCTAAACCCTAAACCCTAAATCCTAAACCCTTTCTTTTTGGACTTTCTTGTGGTCTTCTTTCCAGTCTTCTTTTACTAATGTTGTTGGCTTAACTACTGATCTGCTTTTCTTTATCTTGTAGGATTTCAATGTTGGCTATCCTTTGAACCCCTTTTGTGCCTATGTTAGATCACTATTTTATTTTAGTTTATCTTATGGTGGGTGCAATAATGGCTTTATTGTTTTATTTGTTGCCTGTCATATGCTACTACCTACTTGGTTACTAACTAATGCACTATTTATTTTATTAAGATGGGTGGCTTTATGGCCACTAGGCATTATTCTTGGTTGTTTATTGTCTTGGTTAATCTGTCTTGGTTTTCAAGATTAGATGTTGGCTCTCCTTTGAACCCCCTAAGTGTCTATGTTGTTTCTCTATTTTTTATTCGATTATCTTATGGTGGGTGCAATAATTATTTTGTTGTTTTATCTGTTGACTATGGGACTTTAGGGTTCTATGTCCAATAAGCTGCTTATGGGGTTGGCTTACTGATTATCTTTGTTGTTTGTGTCTGGGCTACTACTTATCACCTGATATATGTGGACTACTTAATCTGCTGCTATTTTTTCCATCTTGGTTCAATTAAACTTGTGCAGATCCTTATGATTATGCTTCTATCTACTTGGTTATTATCTTATGCACTATCTATTCTGAATGGGTGGTTCTATGGACAGCCGTCTTGCTATCTTAGTCTTTCTTGATCTAGATTATGAGTTTATACCTATAGGGCTATCTTTGACTATCTTTATTTGGTCTTTGTTTATGGTGGATGCACTATTTCACAGTAGTTCTTGTACAACTAATGGTTGCTCCATTCTCACCTTGGTCCTAGACTTAAAATCACTTGTTATATTTGGGTTTGGGTTATACTGCCTTGCTTTACATTTTCTTTTTGTTAACTTCTGCAATGGTTATTAATAAGGGGGTTGTTAACATCTATATTGCTTATTATGATTGGGTTTCTTTTCTGGACTATACTCCAAGGTTATACTCCTGGCCTGAGTTCCATATATGTCTCATATGTTTGGCTCATTAATTTTCTTAGTAGGATTTCAGGAAGTTGCTTTTTCTGCTATTCTCTTATGGTGGGTTTTTATGTTGGCCTAATTATACTCTTGGCTATGGTTTTAAAAGGGATTCTGGCAAAGATGGCTCATTCTCATATGTATAGGGATTCTCATCCTATGGTGACTATATTGATGATAATTTTCTTGCAGGTGACCCCTAATCTTTTTGCTCTTTGCTATCTCCTTTCTATATTATATATGGCTTTGTTTTTGTTTGCAGGTACTAAGGCCCATAAGACTTTCAACAAATGCTTTCTTCTCTGGTTTGTAGGCTATGATGTATGATAATTTCCTCCTTCGTTTGGCGGTAGCCCTTGTGATGTAACCCTTCCTGATGTTTGGATGCTCATATTTGCATCTCCAATTTGGTGTGGAGCTGAGCCTTCTTTCACACACTTCTCTATTTTCCTCGGTTTATCTTTCTCTCACTTTATACTTTCTCTGTACTTCTTTAACTGTTCGAATTTCTATCTTTCTTCATTTTTGCAGATGCACTTCTCTTTTTCTCTTACAGGTTTGCTCTTTATTGGCATGCATTCATCACGAAGAGCTTTATGATATCCATTGGCTTATCTATGTTAATCACTTTGTATCTTTTCTTTACTTTTCTCTTTTATTTTGCTTTTGGTTGTATTTAGATGGGGATTTACTATCTAGGTGATTGTAGCTTTTTGGTGATGGTTTTGGGTTTATCCCCTCTTAAGGATCTTGTAACCCTCTTTTGTGGCAATAAAATTCCCCCTATATGGGATTTCCCAAAAATAAAATTAAAAAAAAAACCTAAGCCTAAATAAAATATACAAAATAAAAAAAAATAAAAACCTAAACTAAACCTTAAACATAAACTTAAACCTTAACCAAAACCTAAAGATAAGATAAAATAAAAAATAGAAACTAAATTAAAATAAAATAAATAAAAAACTAAACTGAAATAAAAAATAAAATTAAATTAAAAATAAAAAGCAAAAATAAAATAAAACCCAAACATAAAATAAAAAAAATGAACCTGAAATACAGTAAATTAAAAACTAAATAAAAACCTAAACCTAAAAAATAAACTTAAAAAATAAATAAAAAATAAAACCTACACCATAAACTAAAAAAAACCCTAAACCTAAAATAAATAAAATAAAATAAACCAAATCTTAAATAAAACTAAACTTAAATAAATATAACCTAAACCAGAACAAAATAAATTAAATCTAAACCCTAAACTAAATAAAATAAAATAAACCAAACCTAAACTTAAACAAAAAATAAAACCTAAAAATAAACTTAAAATAAAAACTTAATGCCTACACTTAAAAAAATAAAATAAAAACCTAAAACTAATCCTAAAAATAAAAAATAAAACCAAAAATTACAAAGTAAAATAAAAATAAAACTAAACTGAAAAATAAGGATAAACATAAACCTAATCCTAAAAAATAAACTAAAATAAGAAACCAAAACTAAAATAAATAAACCTAAAATAAATAAACTTAAATAACTTAAAATAATAGATAATCCTAAGTAAAAATAAAAATGGAATTTAACTAAGATAAAATAAAAAAATACTAAATAGCTAAACTGCTGGGTTTGCTTAATTGGAAAACCCTAAATGCTACCCTAGGCCCTGATTCTAAACCATTGACCATGAGCTTTAAACCATACTGACCCTAAATGCAACCACATCACCCTGATCCAGGCCACTGAGCCCTCACCCTGACACTGGGCCACTGGGCCCTCCCCTGACCTGACCCCTGGCCCTTACTGAGCCTGACCCTAGGCCACAGGCCTAGTAATGGGCTACTGGGCTCTGACCTGAGCCACACTAAAGGCCCTGGGCCCTGAGCCCAGGCCCTGAACCTGAAACTTAAGGCTGGGCCCTGGGCCCTGGGCCACAGACCCTGGGCCCTAGGCGGAGGCCCTGGATCCTGAGTCCTGACAGCCAGACTCTGGGCTTCAACTAAACCCACTGGGCCACATGCCTGGGCCACAGGCGTTAAAACACATAAAACTAACCCTCTATAAAACCTAAAATAAGATAAAATAAAACATGGACATAAATTAAATAAAACCTAAACTTAAAATAAGATTAACTAAAGATAAAAAATAAATTAAAATAAAATAATTAAAATCACTAAACTAAAATAAAATAAACCTAAAAATAAAACAATAAAATAAAATATAATAAAAATATAAATAAAACCTAAACCTAAAAAATAAATAAAGTAAACATAAACCTAAACCTAAAAAAATAAACTAAGATAAAACCTAAAGTAAATATAAATAATAAAATAAACTACTACTAATATAATTAAAAATAAACCAATAAAAATAAAATAAAATTAACTGGACTAAATACTACTAAACCTACTGGTTTAATTAATTTGAAAATAAAAAAACCTAAACTCTGGACTAACACCTACCCTAAATCCTAAACTAACACCTATTGGTTTGCTTAATTTTTTTTAAAACCCACAAACCCCAAACCACCCCAAATACACAAACTAATAAAACCTAAACTAAACTAAATAACTAATAATAAAAGAAAATGCAAAAAACAAATAAATCAAAATATAAAATAAAATAAAAACCTAAACTAAACCTAAATGTAAACCTAAAATAGATAAAATAAAAAAAATAAAAAAATAAATTAAAGTAAAATAATTTAAAACCTAAACTAAACTAAAATTGGAAACTCTGGAATGAAAACCTAAATAAAATAAAAAACTAAAACAAAAAAATAAAATAAAATAAGCATAAAATAAAAGAAAAACTAAATATAACTAAATAAAATTAATCTAAAAAAATAAAAAAAATAAAACCAAACCTAATCTTAAAACTAAACATAAAATAAAATAATAAAATAAAATAAAATAAACCTAAACCTAAATGACTAAAATAAAAACCTAACCTGGGCCTAAAATAAACTATAAATCATAACAAATGAACAAATAAACAAAAATAAACTTAAACTAAATAAATAAATAAATACATAATGGAAATGTAAACATAAGACAAAATAAAACCTAAACCTAAATTAAAATAAATAAAATAAACTCACTAAATAAAACCTAAACCTCCTAATAAATATCTACGAAAATAAATATCTAAATAAAATAAATAACCTAAATAAAATAAACTAAATGTTTTAAAACTACTCTGGTTTCTTGGTTTAAAACCACCCTAAATCCTACAGGCCCTGACCAAACTGACCCTGGGCCCTAACCCTAGTGAAACCCAGGCCATCACTTAAACCCTGGGCCCCTACCATTACCCTGATCTGGGCTGGGCCACCATAAATCCTGACCCTGGGCCCCAGACCTGGGCTTTAAAACCCTAAAACCCTAAACCTAGGCAGGATCCCCAAATAAAACTAAAACCAGAACTAACCTAAACTAAATAAAACCTAAAAATAATAAAATAAAAAGCTGGACATAACTAAAATAAAGATAAAAACCTAAACTTAAAATAAAATTAGCTAATAAAATAAAATAAATTAAAATAAAATAATTAAAATCTAAAATAAACTAAAAAAATAAAATAAACAAAATAAAACCTTAATAAAATAAAATATAATAAACCTAAATATAAAATAAACCTAAACCTAAAATAAAATAAAATAAACATAAACCTAAACTTGGGCGTGAAAAATACTAAAAAAAAACCTAAGTAAAATAAAATAAACCTAAAATAAATAAACTAAACTAAATAGAAATAAAATAAACTTAAATAAAATAAAATAAAACTAGACTAAATAAATTAACTAAACCTAAAATCTACTGGTTTAATTAATTTAAAGAAAAAAAAAACCTAAACTAACCCCAAAACTAAACCCTAAAACTCTTTTTAAAAAAACCTAAACTAAACCCTAACCCAAACCTAAAATAAAGCCTAAAAGCTAAAACCCAAACCTAAACTAAATAAACTAATAAAGAAAAGAAACCAAACATAAATAAAATCAAAATATAAAATAAATAAAAAACCTAAACTAAATATACCACACTAAAATAGATAAAAAAATAAAAATTAATTAAAATAAATAAATAAAACTTAAACTAAACTAATTGGAAAATCTAAGATGAAAACCTAAATAAAATAAAACTAAAACAAAATCAAAATAAAATAAACTAAAATAAAATAAAATAAAACTAAATATAATAAATAAAATAAACCTAAAATAAAGAAAAATAAAACCCTAAAAAAAAACTAAACATAAATAAAATCTAAATAAAATAAAATAAACCTAAACTAAATAAAACCTAAATAAAATAAACTAAACTGGACCTGATTACTAAATGAAACAAAATACCTAAAATAAAATATAAACCTAAATATAACCTAAAAAATAACATAACTAATACATAAAAAAACCTAAACTAAAAATAAAGATAAAAAATACTAAAATGATAAACTCCTTCTAAGATGCTAATAATCCTACCAAATAAATATCTAGGCTAAATAAAAATAAACCTAAATAAAGATAAACTAAATGTTTTAAACTTACCTACTGGTTCTTATTTAAACAACCTAAATCTAACCTGACCTGAGCCACTGAGCTATACTCCCTGAGCCCTGACCCAGCTAGGCTGTCCTGCCCTGGACCCTGAGCCCCCAAGGCCCCAGGCCCTAGCTCATTACCTTGGGCAGGTGATCTGAGAGGCCCAGACCCACAACTTTGGGCCACAAAACCACCAAGCCCACCCTGAACCTAAAAACTAACCTCTATAAGACCTAAAGATAAATAACGGACATAAAGATAAATAAAATACCTACTTAAAATATTAAAAATATTAAATAAAATAATTAAGACTAATCTAATAAATAATAATAAAATACCTTATAAAATAAAACTTCCTAAAATAAAATAATACATAAACTTAAACCTAAACTCAAATAAACTAAACAAAACCTAGTATTAAATAAAAAATAAAAATACTAAATAGATAAAATAAACTTAAAATAATAAAATAAAATAAAGACTAAATACTAAATAAACTTACTACTGGTTTAATTAATTTAAAACTAAAGCCCACAAAGCCTTAAATCTTAAACCTTAAAACTGGTTTGCTTAATTTCTTAAAAACCCTAAACCCTAAACCCTAAACTCTAATCCCTAAACCATAAACCCTAAAAAGCTAAAAAGCTAAACCTAAACTAAATAAACTAATAATAAAAAAAGAAAAATACCAAAAACATAAATAAAATCAAAATATAAAATAAAATAAAAAAACTAAACTAAAATAAACCTAAACCTAAAATAAAATAAAATAAAAATAAAATAAATTAAAGTAAAATAAAAAAACCTAAACTAAACTAGATTGGAAAACCAAGAATGAAATCCTAAATAAAATAAAACTAAAAAAAATAAAAATAAAATAAACTAAAATAAAATAAAATAAAAACTAAAATATAACCTAAATAAAAAATAAATCTAAAATAAATAAAAATAAAACCAAACCCTAAACATAAAAAATAAAATAAAAAATAAATAAAATAAACCAATACTAAAATAACTCTTTACTAAATTAGACTGACACGAAATAAATAAAATAAACACAAATAAACCTAAGCCTAACCTAAATAATAAAACCTAAAATACCTAACATAAACTTAAATCTAAATTAAAAATAAAATAAACCTAAATTAAAGATAAATAAATAAAATAAAACTCATAAAAATAAAACTACTCTAAACCTACAAATAAAAAAAATAAAATCCTAAACTAAAATAAATATACTAAACTATAAAAAAAATAATCCTAAATAAATAAACTAAATATTTTAAAAACCTAAACCTACTGGTTTTCTTAATTTAAAACAATAAACCCTAATCCTAAATCCCTGACTAAACCCTAAACTGACCCTAAAATCTAAACCTAAACTTGCCTAAAAGATAAACCCTAAACCCTAACCCTACCTAAATCTTAAACTAAACATTAAACCCCAAACCCAAAATCTAAACCAAGAAACTAAATAAATTTAAAAAATACCTAAATCCTAAAACCTATTAAACCTAAAATCTAAGAATGGGTAGAACCTTGATGGCATGGGCATCACCATCAACTAGGTTCAGTCTAAATCTGGAGGTGGTGGTCATTATAGTGGTGGTTATGGAGGGGGGAGGAGCGATGGTGGTTACAGCCAGGTGGTGGTGGAGGGAGAGATCGAGGATATGATGGTGGATCAAATTACTCGAGAGATGGGGTGGTTCTAATGGGAACTGGTGAAACTGAAGAATAGATGATCTAATCAGCTTCTTATGGAACTATCTTTACAGTAGAGACAATTCTAGTTATCTAAGGTTTTTGATTTACTCTATCCATGCTCATTTTTCATCTATGTCATCACTTGTGTTTTGAAAATTTAATGTGTTACTTGGTTGATGAAATCAAAAAGAAGAAATATTGAATCTAAATTTATTCTGTGTTAACAAAAAATAAAAAACCTTAAATCCTATACTAAAACCCGAAACCTAAACCTAAAACCTAAACCTTAAATACTAAACCCTAAACCCTAAAAACTCTAAACTATAAACCCTAAATACTAAAACCCTAAACCCTAAACCCTAAAACTTAAACCCTAAAACCCTACTTAAACTAATCACAATCCTTAAACTAAACCCACAAACCCCAGACCCTATCCCATACCCTAAACCTTAAACACTAAAAGCTAAAATCTAAACCTAAACTAAATAAAATCTAAAAATAAAATAAATAAATAAAACCTAAACCATAAAAAATAAAAAAAAAATAATACAATAAACATAAACTAGAACCTAGCAAACTTAAACCTAAACTACAAAAAAAAAGAAAATAACACTAAAAAAAACTAAAATAAATTAATAAAACTTAAAGTGAAACTAAAAGAAAATAAATAACATAAATAAAATAAAAAATAAACCTAAAGATAAAAATAAACCTAAAATAAAATAAAATAAAAATAAATGAAAATATAAACCTAAAAAATAAATAAAAATAAAACCTAAAATAAATAAAATAAAGCCTAAACCCTACTAAATAAAACCTAAAAAGATAAAATAAGCATAAAATAACCCTAAACTAGATAAACTAAACTATAATATAAACTAAAAAAACTTAAAATAAACTAAACCTAAACTAACTAAACTAAATAAAATAATAAACTAAAATAAACTAAAATAAAACAAAATAAAACATAAAATAAACCAAAATAAAAACCTATTACTAAACCTAAAATAAAATAAAACATAAACCTAAACCTAAAATAAAAATAAAATCTACTAAAAATAAAATAAAAATAAAACCAAACTAAAAAAAACCTAAACCTCAACCTAAACCTAAAAAATAAACTAAAATAATAAACCTAAACTAAAAAAAATAAACCTAAAATAAATAAACTAAACTAAATAAAGATAAAAATAAACCTAAATAGAAATAAAAAAATGTAAACTAAAATTAATAAACTAAATAAACTAAATAAAGATAAAAATAAACATATTGCTGATGGTGACAGAAACATAAGGTATTTCCATGTTATTTCCAAAAAACATAAACAATTAAACTCGATTAAGAAAATTAAGAACTCTAATGGTGGCTGGATAACTGATAACAATGAAATTAAGGAATTATCATACATCACTTTCAAAATTCATTAAATTCTTACCCTTCGTTAGAAACCCCCTCCAACACCCATCTCATCCCTTCTATGATTAACAATGAGGATAATGTGCTCACTATGTCCCTCAAAGCGGAGATTAGTAGTACAATAGCATGAACAACGATTCATTACTGGTATGACTCATTTCTTTGGCATTGTTGGACTTTTATTAAATCGATCTTGTTGATGCTATTATTGATTTCTTTGATGGCAACTTTATTCCGGATATTTTTCAAGTACTTCTATTGTCCTTATTCCCAAAACCAATAACACTGAATCTTGGGGCGATTTTAAACCTATTAGTCTTTGCACCTTTTTCCAAAAACTCATTTCTAAATTAATTAATAATAGGGTTAGCCCTATGCTCCAAATCATTTCCCCTAAAACTTTTATTAAAAATAGAGCCATATCGATAATATTCTTCTCTCAAGGCGGTTCATGACATTGATATTCCTTGAGAGGAAGTAATATCCTCTTCAAGGACATTTCTAAAGCCTTTGACAACAACCTCGTGGGATTTCCTCTTTCAAATCTTACATTTGTTTGGTTTCTCGATAATTTTATCCGCATAAAAGTTATATCACTAATGTCGGTTTTAATCATGAATGGTGAGTCCCTTGGTTTCTTTACTTGAGCCATGGTTTTGCGACAAGGTGACCCTCTTTCTCCTTCTCTTTTTATCATTCTGTAGAATATCTTTAGAGCCTCAATGATCTTTTCATTAAAATCTAACATATTTTTTAAAACTCATGGTGGTTTCCCTGTTTCTCATCGAGCTTTCGATGATTTTATAATCTTAAATGTCTCTCTTCAACATGTTAAAACTATTAAAATCTCTTAAATGATTTTGGTTAGTGGTCTCTTTCTCTTGAAAGAAAATGCTATTTTATTCCCTCATTAGATTCCTACCAATAGACTAAATCAAATCTCAATTACTAATTTTAAGAAAAATCAACTTCTCATTAATTATCTTGGGGCTCCGCTTTTTAAAGGTCAGAAATGATCTCATCTTTTTGATGACCTTATTCAAAAATTATCTAATAAAATTTTAGTTTGGGAATTTCATTTACTCTCTTTTGATTGGTAGGCTCTTGATTAGAGCACTTAATTCCATGCCGTTATATCTCATCCAAGCTTATTACCAATTCTATCATCATCATCAACAATTGAGCATCTCTTAAAAAATTTTTTATGGGGCTCCAATACCTCCTCTAAAAGAATGAACTGGACCTCTTGATTTAAAGTTGTGGCACTTTTGATGAAGGTGGTCTTGGTTGTAAATCCATAAAATAAGCTATCAATACCTTTTCCTATAAACTCTGATGGAATTTTAGAAGTAATCATAGTCTTTGGGCTAATTTCATGATTGCTAAATATTTCCAGGGTAAGCACCCCCTCATTGGTCCCTTTAAACCTGGTTATTCTCTTGTATGGAAAAGACTTTGTTCTGTCAAATGGGATGCAGAATCCTTAATTTTTTGTGGCATTAACTCTGGCGCTTCTTTCTTTTGGAAAGATAACTGGAGTGGATATGGTTCCATTGATGACTTACTCTCCACCCATTACACTGCCGCTATTAGAGTAAACTCTTTCTATCATAACAAGAAGTGGAACAATAGTAAGCTTGCTGATTTTATCCCTTTTACTTTCTTGAATATGGTTTCTACTATTCTTATCACTCCAAACAATCAACACCAGATTCTCTTTAAGCTCTCACATAATGGTGATTTCAACCTCAAAAATGTGTGGCTCCACATTAAAGATCATCATGATTCCTTCTATGTGTTCTCCAAACTTTGGAATAACAATATCCCAACTTCTTATTCTGTCTTACTTGGCATATTCAAAAAATTTTATCCTGTTGATTCCTTGTTGTGGGGAAAAGGGTTCCATTTACCCTCTAAATGTCAATGTTCTTTCCATATTGAGAATGTTAATCATATTTTTGTTAATGGGGTCATTGCTTCTAAACTTTGTATTTGGTATGATAATCTTTTTAACACTGTCCATTTCAATGGATCTCTTACTTTATATTAACTTCTTGAAGTTTATTTTGATAATACTATTAAAGGTCACATTAAAGTCATCACTGCTATCACTCTTATTTGGTTCATATGGATGGACCAAAATGATGCAAAACATCGTGGGATCCCTATGAACCACGTGAGGATTATTGCTAGAACTAAAAACAAAATTCATGACTTGTTTAAAGCCAATCTCATTCATTATAGATAATTCAAAGGATGTAAATTTGTGGCCAATAAACTGGGCTTTAACTTGCCAGACCAACCTTACTGTCGAAATGACAAGATTGTTTATTGGAAAAACCTCTTGACCATATTATTAAAATTAATACTGATGGCTCTATCTCTCATAATGGCTCTGGTTGTGGTGGCATTTTTAGGAACTCTAAGGGTATAGTACTATGTGCTTTTTCTTATCCCCTTATTTCACTATCCCATTTTGAGCTTATGGGCAAAAGCTCTTGAGATTTGCCTCCAAAATTGGCTCAATATTTGGATTGAGGTGGTTGCTCTTACGATTGATCTTTTGACTTCCAACAAAATGGCGACCAATTGTACTACCTCATCAAGCAAACTAGAGATCTTCTTTCCAATCACTGAATTTTAACACTCATTTTGGCGAAGGAAATGCTTGTCGACTACCTTGCCAATCTAGGTGCTAGATCGAGATGGTATCATCTTGTTTGATCAACTCACCTTACCCAAACACTATGTGGTTAACTTGGACAATGGGTTTTCTTATCTCAAAACTTAATCTAACCTTTTGATGTATCGTCCATTGGTCTTTAACTATATGCCTCTTTATTTTATGGCTTTTTTGATCCTTTTATGTCTTTTATAGATGCTTCACAGATATTATTGTCTTCTTGATCTCTACATGATTTGGTATTTTAATAGCTTCTCCTCTATTTGAGGCTCTGCTTTTGGCATTTACACTGATAAAGGGCTGTTGAGCTATGTGCATACTAATACCCTGCATTGGAATTTTGTTGAGCTATGTGTCAGCTGTTATTGGTTTTATAACACCACTCCTATTTGGGATTTTAATATCAATGATGCCTTCATTCCTAATCCTAGGGGTTTAATCATTGCTGGATGGAGATATTTATTTTGATGGGTTTAGCATCATTAATTTTGCAACTTGTTTCTCAAAGATATTACTGCATGGAGCATCTTAGTTACCTATGTTGTTTCTATGCATTGTATTAGTGTTCATTATGCTGGTTGCAATATTTATTTTGATGATTTACTGTTAGCTTGTTGGATTTTAGCTGATAATGACTGGTGGCTAGCTTTTGACATGTTGCTTGTCTCCCCTCCTAGATCTTGGGCTGCTGTTGATATTCTCTTTGACTCTAGCTTTGAGCTGACATTTTCCTTTTATTTCTAGGAGTTATCTTTTATTTTATTTTTCTGCATGAAGAGGTTTTTTGGCCTTTGGTCAATCTCTTTTATTGCTCTTGTCTGGAGAGAATTTGTTTTTTGCTGGCTATTTTCTCTTGCTCCCTGTAGGAATGGTTTTCATGTGGCCTCTCTTTTTGGTTTTTACTTTGTTTCCCTTTCATTCTAGGCCTTGCTGCTAGACTGTATTTTATGATCTGGAAAGGTCTTGTTATTCCTCTCAATGCTAGTCATTGGTTTTTTATTTCCATTATTATTTTTGTGACTTATGGATGTTTTTTGATTCTCGATTCTCCAACTGTTTATGTTGTTATCAGCTGGGCTATTTTTGATCAAACATGGTGTTGCTCTTTTCATCCTAGTTATGTTTTCCATAGTTAGAATTCTTCGCTTTTATGATGGGATCAATTTTACACTCTCTCTTTAATGGCTTTTCCTATGGTCAACTTGTTGGTATCTCCTTTCTTAGTTGTTTGAATTGGACCCTTAAGACCAATCATCTGACTTGTTTCCCATGCTTTAAGTTTAGAGTTACTTAATGGATTTTCATTCCGCCTTTCGAGGGTTATGGGTACTCTTTACTCTAGTGGGAATTACTTGAACTCATTCATTCTCTATTTTATGTCTTTGTTCTTAAAGATTGCTTTTCTTAATGGGTGTAAAAATATAACAATGTCTCCACTATTGGTTTTTGGAATTTTGAGTACCTTTCCTAGCACATTTTCTTTGTTTTTCTTTCTGTCATTGCTACTAACATCTGCTATCTTGGTCTTCTCTCACTAGTTTTCTTATGCTATGATGGGAACATGCAAATCTTGAAGATCATTCTTTTGTTCTGCTTGAACTTAACCAATGGTTTTATCTTATATGCATAATTGGGTTATTGGCCATCCTTCTGGTTATTACTGTCATTATCTTTGGCAGAATTGGATTAAAGTGTGTGCTACTAAGCAACCCTCAACTTTGCTGAATGTCTCTACTAGATTGGTTTGTGGTGGGGTTCATTACCTATCCCTCCCTATCTACTTTCGCTCATTCCTACTGATTTATGCTTTTTTGAGTTGGGGTTTTGACTTTCTTACTAATGCTTAATTATTTTTATCCAATGTAGGATAGCTGTTGAGCATCAAATGGTTGCAACCTTCCTTATTGATGTTACTTTGCTGTTTGTGAAATCTCATGTCTACTTTAATATCTCTTTGCAGGAATGGAATTATATCATTACCTCCATTGTTGGATTTTGGTTTTTATAGTACTTTGCTAAACAAGTGCTCTTTATTTTTTTGTCTTATTTTCGCTAATATCTGGCTGATTGATCTTTCGTGTTGTTATTTTCCCTCTCTCTAGATGAGAAACATGCATCATGAGAGTACTCTTCTACTTTACTTGGTCTTAATCACTATTTTACCTTTTATAGATAGTTTATTATTGGTCACCACTGTTATTACTATTATTGCTTAATTGATTATTTCGCTACTAAGCAACATTCTTGAACTTTTGCTCGATTATCTCTTACTAGAATTTTTTGTGGTGGGAGAGCCTCCAAAATGGAGAAGCGCTTCTACATCAACTTTTGCTCTAACTATCGCTACTTTCTTTCCAACCCATCGACTTAACTGTGGTCAATGGGGTGGGGTTCTGACTTTGGTTTCTTGTAGCTTAATTCAATTCTAGCAATGTGGTGTTGCCTATTTGTTGTTTGTTGCTTATGGTCTTGCAACAAAAGCATTTTATTTCTTGCTTCTCTTATCTTTTGCCTAGCTTTGTTAGACTTATGCATCACTTAAGATGATCTTAACTAATTTATATTCAAACCTTATCATGCTCTATCCGAATGGGTGGACTTTAGTGAGCTTTGCCTAATGAATATGATGAACTACTTGTATTGGTCTGGGAATTCATTGACATGGTGTCTTATATCGTTTTATGGGAAAACCATTCTCATTCTTGTTTTCTTTGACTCTCTATCTATTTGTATATGGTTTTCGTGCTAAGGATATCAAGACTTTTACCAAATGGATGCTATCTGTGTGCTTTTCCTTTTTTTCTCTTGCATGTTACTCCATTGTGTCCGATTCTCACATCCTACGTAACATTATTATCATTTGCTTTATATGTTAATCAACTTGTATCTTTTGCTTGCTTTTCTCTTTTCTTTTGCTTTTTTATGTACTTAGATAGGGGATTCACTCCCTAGGTTGATTGTAGCTCTTTGAGCTGTAGTTTTGGAGTTTATCCCCTTTAAGGACGTTGTAACCCTTTTTTTGTTGCAAAAAAATTCCTCCTATATGGGGTTTCCCAAAAAAAAAAAAAAAAAAAAACCTTAAACCCTAAACTAACCCTAAACCCCAAACTAATCCTACACCCTAAGGTAACCCTATATCTTAAATCCTAAACCCTAAAGCCTAAACACTAAACACTAAACCCTAAACTTTAAACCCTAAACCCTAAACCCTAAAATCTAACCCCTAAAATCCTAAACCCTAAAACCCTAAACCATAAACCTTAAACCCTAGAAACCTAAAAACCTAAACCTAAACTACATAAAACATAAAAATAAAATTAAAAAATAAAAAATTTGAAAACCTAAACTAAAAGCTAAACCTCAACCTAAAAATAAAATAAAATAAACTAATAAAAATAAACTAAAATAAAATAAATAAAAACATAAACTAAACTAAAAAATAAAAAAAAACCTAAGAATAAAATACCTAAATAAAATAAAAACTAAATGTATACTAAAAATAAAATAAACCTAAAATAAAAAAAATCAAAACTAAATATAAACCTAAACCTAAAAAAAACTTAAAAATAAAAATTAAAACCAAAACCAAAACCTAAACCTAAACCCTAAGAATGGGTAGAACACGGATGAACATCACCAGATGCTCGACCGTGGAGAAGGTGGAGGTGGCGTTATCAGTGGTGGTGGGGGATCTTGAGTTGCTAGTGGATATGGAGGTGGTGATTGGAGCAGTGGTGGTTATGGAAGTAGGTGGAGAAACAGAGGTTACAACCGTGGTGGTGGCGAAGGGAGAGATCAAAGATATGTTGGTGGATCCCACTACTCGAGAGGCCGCAGAGGTTCTGATGGGAACTGGAGAAACTAAAGAATACCCTCTCTAATCTACTGCTTATGGAACTAGGTCTTTATAGTAGACACAATTCAAGTTATCTAGAGTTTTTGATTTGCTCTATCCGTGCAAATTTTTGATCTATGTCATCGCTTGTGTCTTTGAAAACTTGGACTGTTACTTGGTTGGTGAAATTGAAAAGAAGAAATTTTGAATTTGAATTTATTCTCTGTTAAAAAAAACCAACCCTAAACTAAAACCTGAACCCTAAACCTAAAACCTAAACCCTAAGCACTAAAAACCCTAAACCCTAAACCCAAACCCTAAATCCTAACCCAGACCCCTAAACCCTAAACCCTAAACCAAAAACTCTAAAACCCTAAACCCTAAACCCTAAACTAACCCTAAACCCTAAACTAACCTTAAACCCTAAACTCTAAACCTTAAACATTAAACCCTAAACCATTAACTCCTTTCTCCTCTCATTGCTCCTCTTCATAATTTTGCATTCCCCTCGATGGATTGCTCGTGTAATCCGCTTCTCTGCACTTCTCTCGCCTTTAGTGTATGAGCTCCCGATGTGGACGCCCTTGGATTAGAGCAATGGCGGAGGCTCTGGTCTCTGCGAATCCCGGCCCATCACCTCTCGACACGCCGGCACCGGCTTTGCTCTCCGACTCTATAGGTTTTCTGGATTCGATTGCACCTGCTAATGCACCTATTGTTAAATCATTCAAAGATTCTACGTAAGATCTCTAGCTCGAATTAATCTCATGACATCTTATCGTGGATTGTCAGAATGTGTTCGATCGTTGTTGAGAAACTTGCTAAGCCCTTTGAGTTTGCTTTGGTGGGTAAATTCTCCCTTAGATGCCCGACTCTTGAAAATATTCGCTCTTTCTTTCATAGTTTAAAATTATCGGAACTTTCTATCGGCCGATCGATCCTCACATTCTTATTCAACTCTCAAATGATTTAGATTACTCACGGGTTTTCGTCATTCTTGCATAATTGTATAAAGCGGCTATTGAAATGGTCGCCTCTTTGATGTCAAAGAGGAATCTCCCATTGTCCCTCTTTGGCTTGCTTTTCCTAACATGCAATACACTATGTCACTCATCAAGTTTTGTTTGTCTGGCCTTTTGGTAGGCCTCCAAATAGACCAAGCACCACTAGATCTAGGCCATCGTCAGATTCTCGTTGAGATAGACATCACAAAAAATATCCCAAAGAGGTTTGGATTGGCTCAAAAAATTTGGATATAGTCAAGTTGAATTCAAAAATTTTCTGTCTTTTGCACCCAAAGATTCACGCATCACTGAATGCTTTGTACTTCATCCCAATCTAAAAAAATTTACTAATATGAATACCATTAATGGAACTGGAAAACCACTACTCTAGCATATGTGCCTAAAATACTCAAAAGAACCTCTCCTCCCTACACCTCCTCATCATCTCTGGAAAACACTCGACCTTGGTACTAAAATAGCCATTGAGGGTTGTGATGATACCAATGCCAATTTACCTAACCTCACCCCTACTAGTAATAATCTGGTTTCCCATGATAGTTCTTTACTTCATTTAAATCCTACTGAAAATATGAATAGTAGCCTTATATTAGACACCCAATTAAACAATTTGAATGGGAATCATATAATGGACCAAAACAATGATGACCCTAGGGCTTCAGAACTTATTAAGAAAGATATTTGTATTAATGGTGCGAACTTCCCCATCTATTTCCCTTCAGTGATAATCAATTGAACCCAATTTCTCACACTCTATCCCATACGGAAGAAGGTGAAATCCCCTTCTAAAACATTGATAGATTCTTCTATTCTCGGAACCCAAAATCAATCACTTTCTCGATGGAGATAATTTGGATCGATAGACCCTTTCAAATTGTTAAAACAAAACCCTACAAAGCAAAATTTTCTAATAATAACCTCACTAGAACCACTCGCTCTTCTTCCACCCCACACAAGTAATGTGTCATCATTTCTCTCCTCTCCTTTCTTTTTTTTCCTTTTCTCTTTTTGTCCCCTTATGATTAATTTTCTTATTTGGAATATCCAGGTTGTGGGTCTCTTCCTCCCACAATCATGTTAGAGTCTTTGTCGTTCATAATATCAAGTTACTTGTTCTTACCGAACCAATTCTTCTAAGATTGCTTTTGTCGCTAGATCCCTTGGTTTTCATAATTTCTTCTTCAATCTTAATAATAAAATTTGGTGCTTTTGGCACAACTCCATCACCATTTCCATCATTGATGATCTTGACCAATTGGTTAATGTCTCCTTAGGTGACTTATCGACTTTTGGCTCTTTTATCTATGCTTCTTGTAATAGAGCTGGTAGGAACATCCTTTGGAATCACTTACGCACCTTCGCTTCCTGCTAACCTTCCCCGGTTGGTTGGAGGTGATTTCAATACTATCATAGCTAGTTCGAAAGAAGGGAGGATGTTCCCTAACCTTCATTCAATGGAGGACTTCTCAAATATGATCCTTGATTGCAATCATCGACATTGGTTTCATTGTCTAACTTCACGTGGCACAACTCTAGACTTTGGCAACGCCTTGATATGACCCTCTTTAATTCTCTTTGGATCAATCGTCCTACTACCATTGTTGAGCATTTGAGCGTAACTTTGTCGACCATGCTCCTCTTTTGATTTCCTTCAAAATCCCCCACTAAGTCGCTCTACCTCTTCTTTATTTCAAAATATGTGGACCCAACATAGTGACTTCATCAATGTCGCTACTAATTGGATGGCCCCTATTTTCCGGATAATTAAAGGTATGACTCTCTTTGGCTTAAGCTCAAAAGACTTAAACAAAATCTCAATTGGTGGAACAAACACATTTTTAAAACCTTTTCAAAATCTTAAAGCTATGGAACAAGAGGTTTGTTCTCTTGAAGAGGTCTCAACGATCTCAAACTTGAGGAGTTGAACATTGCCAAGAATAACTTATCAATTATCAAACATGGAAGAAACCTATTGGTCAAAAGCCAAGTAAACATATTGCTAATGGTGACAGAAACACCAGGTATTTTTAAGGCATTTGTAATAAAAAGAAAGCCTTAAACTCGATTAAGAAAATTAAGAACTCTAATGGTGAATGGATAACCAATAACAATAATATTAAGGATTCTGTCATAAATCATTTCCAAACTTTATTAAATTCTAATCCATTGCTGGGAACTTTATCAAACACTCATCTTATTCCTTCTATAATTAACAGTCAGGATAATCGTTTACTCACTATGTGTCCTTCCGAAGAGGAGATTAGTAATACTCTTAAGAACATGAACATTGACTCTGTTGCTAGTCCTGACGGCTATACGACCCACTTCTTTCAGCATTGTTGGCCATTTATTAAAACCGACCTAGTTGATGTTGTTATTGATTTTTTTGATGGAAATCCTATTCCAAATACTTTTCAAGTACTTCTATTGTCCTTATTTCCAAAACTAACAATCCTAAATCTTGGGGTGATTTTAGACCGATTAGTCTTTGCACCTTTTTCAAAACTCATTGCTAAATTAATAAATAATAGCTTAGCCCTTGCTTCCTAAAATCATCTCCCAAACCAAACTAGTTTTGGTAAACAGAGAATATTGGATAATATTCTTCTTGCTCAAGAGCTGGTTCATGACATTGATGTCCCTTCTAGAGGAGGCAACATCTTATTCAAACTGGACATTGCTAAAGCCTTTGACAATCTCTCATGGGATTTTCTCTTCAAATCTGAATTTTTTTTTTCCGATAGTTTTATCCAAGTTATAAAAGGTGTATCAAATGGGTTTTCGGTTATCATGAATGGTGAGTCCATAGGTTTCTTTCCTTCTAGCCATGGTTTGAGGCAAGGTGACCCACTATCACCTTCTCTTTATCATTGCTATAACACTGGAGCCTTAATGATCTTTTAATAATCCTAATATGTCTTTAAAACTCATGGAGGTTATTTCTCATCTTAGCTTTGCGATGATTTCATTATCTTACCCCCTTCAACATGTTAAAACCATTAAGAACCTCCTAAATGATTTTGGTAAAGTTAGGTCTTTTTCTTAATGAAGGAAAATGGTTTTATTCTTTTCAACTAAGATTCCTCCTAATTCTTAACCAAATATCCGAATTACTAATTTTAAGCAAAATCAACTCCCTCTTAATTACCTTTTCTAAAGACCAAAAAAGATCACACCTTTTGATGATCTAATTCAAAAAATTTCTAACAAAATCGGAATTTCATTTACTCTCTTCTGGTAGGCTTACCTTGATCAAGAGCACTCTAAATTCCATGCCTATTTACCTTCTTCAAACCATTGTTCCAACTCTACCATCAATAGAATTGAGCGCCTCTTAAACAAATTTTTCTGGGGAACCAATACCTCTAAAAAAAGAATGCACCGGTCATCTTAGTCTAAAAGTTGTGGTACTCTTGAAGAGGGAGGTCTGGGATGTAAATCCATCAAAGAAGTTATCAATGCCTTCTCCTACAAACTTTGGTGGAATTTTAGAGCAAAAATAGTCTTTGGGCAAATTTTATGACTTCTAAATATTGCCGTGGTAAACATCCTCTCATTTGTCCCTTTAAATCGGGTGATTCTCTTGTGTGAGAAGACTTTGTTCATCAAATGGGATCAGAATCCTTAATTTTTTGGGGCATAAACTCTGGCAATTCCTTCTTTTGGCAAGACAACTGGAGTGGTTGTGGATCCATTGATGACTTACTCACACTCACTCCACTTACTATTAGAGTTAATTCATTAGCAAAACCACAAGTGGAACACTAGTAAGATTGATTCTATTCCTTCCACTTTCTTAAATATGATTACTAATATTCCTATCACTCTAACAATCATGATCAGATTATCTTTAAGCTATCTCATAATGGGGATTTCAACCTTAAAAATGTGTGGCTTCACACTAAAGACACTCAGGATTCTTCTATTGTGTTCTCCAAAATTTGGAATAACAATATCCCCTCTTCTTACTCTGTTCTAACTTGGCATATCCTAAAAAACTTTATTCCTGTTGACTCTTTGTTAGGGGGTAAAGGGTTTTATTTACCCTCTAAATGTCAATGTTGTTCTCATATTGAGAATGTTAACCATATTTTTGTTAATAGGGCTATTGCCTCTTTACCATGACTTGCTGCCTTTACCCCTTCTCCTTTAGTTGGAAGAATTCAGTTTTTGGCATTTACAATATTATGGGGCAGATGTTGAACTATATTTACATCAATATCTTGAATTGGAACCCATTGAGCCTTGTATTTTATTGGTTTTATAGCAATCCCACTTGGGACTTTAATTTCATTGATACATTCATTTCTAAACCTAAGAATTAACCATTCTTTGGAGGAAGTTATCTGTTTTGATGGGCTTAGATTTTAGTACTAACTTCTTTAACTAGTTTTTCTCTCTTATATAGCTTGGAGCATTGTTACTACTATGTTGCTTAGGCAGATTAGTGTGCATTATCTTTGGTTGTAGTTTTATTTTGATGATTATAGTATTTCTTTGGCGATGCTTACATTCCTTGGGACTCTTTCCTCCTTAAAGGCCTAATTCATAAAGGTTTCAACACTTATCTTTGAAAGGATTTTGGTTGGTTGTTGAGCTTAGACTTTCAGCATGCTATCCTTGCTTATATAATGCCTAACCTCAGCTCTTTCCTGCAAGGAAGAAATTTATACCATCTTTTAATGGTTATTTTGGTCTAAAATCCTTGTACTGGAATGGATTGGGCTTAATTACTTTTTGGGTTTTGGAGGTTTGCTGCCATGGTTGTTTGTTGATTTGTTTGTTGATTTGGTTTTTTAATCCCTTTGGGTTCTGCCATGATTTTTTTGCGCTTCTCCCTTTTCCTCCTATTTTTCCATCTTTTCTTCTTGTCTTAGCAAGTTCTGGTTTTGGACCTTTATTATCTTAAAATTCACCTTGTAATCCCCTGAGAATGGATTTCTTGTTGGCTGCTCCTTTTGGTTCTTACTGTGTTTACCCTCTCTATTTCTATTTCATTTTGCTCTTGTTGTTAACATTTGGGTTGATGTTGGACTTTACTACAATTGTTTTCACCCTTCATGCTTTGAGGAGATCATGAAAATCGAAGACCATTCTACTCTTACGCTTATATGTAACCAATGGTCTATCCAATACCTCTTATGACTGTCAATATCCTTGGCAATCGCTTAATGTGACAAACAACCTCTCTTGACTGTTTGCTCTTAGGACGCTATTGAGCACTTATTGGTTGCAATTTTCTTTATTGTTGTTATTTTCTTTGTTTGGGATATCCCACCTCTACACTAATATCTCTTTGCGGAAATGGAATTGTGTTATTTTTTCAATACTAGTCTTCTTGTTTACGGTCTTGCTTCCATGCTAGGTTTGGAGTTTTCAAGGGATTATCATTGTGCATCTGAGATTGTGAGTTTGCTTACTAAAATTGTCCATGCTACTATTTTACGGATTGCTTGCTAACACGGATGTTGTTGTTTTTTTCCTTTATGTTGTTCTCCCATCCTATCTATGATTGGAACATGTACAACTTGAAGCACATTTCTTTTATTATGCTTGGAATTAATCAATGATTTATCTTTTATGCATAATTGGGTTATTGACAAACCCATGGTTATTGTCATTACCCTTGGTAGAATTGGGTTATGGTTAATAAGCATCCCCTTGATCGATTTCTCAGAATGTCACTTCTTGGATAGGCTTATGGTGGGGAGCTATTCATTATCTATCCTTTCCTTTGTCAATATATGTTTATGGGTGGAATCTTGACACTTGTTGGTTTTAACGCCTTGTTGGTTGGTGATTTGGATCAATACCCACCTTGCCCACAGGGCTTTGGATTATTTTGCGCAAGTCTCTATTGAAGTTCTGCTTGCTTGGTAGATTTTGCTTTGAACCACCCTGGTTTATTTTATGCCTATCATTGGAATTCATTGATCTACCTTTTCTGCTACTATTTACTTCATCCTTTTTCTCAAACTTGTACCTATTATTTTCTATTGGATGAGTGGCATCATGGCAAGCTTGGTTTTTGCTATTTTGGTTGTCTCTTGTCTTGGAGATTTACCTTTTGATTTACCTTGTCACCTCGGTTGGCTCTTTCTTTGTTGGTTGTAGAATTTAGGTCTCATGCCCGAAAGTTCTGACATTCTGTCGATGGTGAGGGTTTTGGTGATTTCTGCGATTTCTTTGCCTTGATAACTATTTTTATGCTTTATTTATTTGTTTATCTATTATTGCCATGTCTACTCTGATTGAGGAGTTTTATGGCCAATTTGCTGTATCTTCCTATCTTGGATGTTGCCGTCTTAACTGTTGCTATTTTCTGGATTTTAATGTTGAGACTCATTTCAATTCACTTGTTGATTTTTTTTATGGCGGGTTCCAATGTTGTATTAGCTGTTTGGCTGTTGGGGTTGGCTTTCTGATTGCCCGTGCAATTTATCTCCTATTTTTTCGATCTGCATCACCTGCTACCTCATTTCTGACTGGTTGGTGCAGTCTTATGAGCGATTTATTACGAAAGAATGGTATTATGGCGGTTTAGTCCCTTCCTATCTTGGATGTTGTTGCCTTTTCTTTGCCTTGTTCTGGATTGATTGTTGATGATTATCGAATGGCCTGAATCGCTATTGCTCTGCTCTAACTATTTTTTTGCTTATTTTGGTTGGTTGCGTTCATTCCCTGTGTTGAGCTATATCTTCCTTTCTTATTGCTTTCTCGGGACATTAATAAGGGGATTGTTTCCTGGGTTATTTTCTGCACTAAAAGATTCATTTACATATCATGTGATTGGGATGGTGTTAAGTATAAGCTCATTGACTTATTTAACAGGTTTTTAGCAAGTTGTCTCCTCTGTAATTTTCTTATGGAGGGATTATATGCTGAACTAATTTCTTTCCTGAATATGGCTATTCATGAGATTCTGGCTAAGATGGCTCACTCACTTATGTTTATGTATTCTCATGTCAAGATGACTATATTGATGATATTTTTCTTGAATGAGACTCCTTATCCTTGACTCTTAGCAATTACCTATATATTTTAGATATGATTTTGCTTAGGTTTGCGGTAATAAAGCTCACAAGAATATCACTGGGTGCTTCCTTCTCACAGTTTGTTGGCTATGATGGCTGTGATGATCTCACTCCTATTGGTTGGTAGTAGCTCATGTGATGTAACCCTTCCTAAGTTTGGATGCTCATACTTGCATCAATGGATGTGATTGAGCCTGAGCCTTCTTTATCACAATTCCTTACTAACATACTCATATTATGTTATTTTCCTCTAACTTTTTGTCTGTATTACCTTAACTGTTCTAATCTCCCTCTTATTATAACTTTGCAGGTGATTCTCTCTCCTTCTTTTGCAGGTCTGCTCCAGATTATCATGCATTCCCACATCCTCCAGAGCATTGGCTTTAATCTTACTTTAGCTTATTATGTTAATCATCTTGTATCTTTTGATTATTTTTATGCTTTCTTTTACTCTTGGATGTACTTAGATAGGGGATTTACTCCTTAGGCTAATTGTAGCTCTTTGAGATGGTTCTGAGTTTATCCCCAAAGGACCTTGTAACCCTCTTTTTGTGGCAATAAAATACCCCTACATGGGGCTTCCCCTAAAAAAAGAAAAAACCCTAAACCATTAACTAACCCTATAGCCTAAGCTAACCCTAAACCCTAAACCCTAAACCTAAAATTGTAAACCCTAAACCTTAAACCATAAACCCTAAACCCAAACCAAAGCCTAAATATAACCTAATAATAACTCTAAATAACTATAAACCCCAAACTAATTATAACCTATATGACTTATAATAAACATAAAATATAAATAATTATAAAAAATACCCAAATATCTACTAAATAAAATAATCATACTAGACCTATATCTTAAATATAATCTAGATAAACCCTAAAATCCTAAACTAAACTAACTTAAATAAAAATAAATATAAAACTAAATCTAAACCTAAAAATCCTAAACTGATAAAAATAAAATAAATAAAAACATAAACCTAAATAAAATAAAATAATAAAATAAAATAAAAACCTAAACTAAAACCTAAACCTAAAACTAAAAATAAAATAAAATAAAATAAAATAAACTAAAATAAAATAAATAAAATCCTAAACTAAATTAAAAGATAAAATAAACATAAGGTAAAAAAACCTAAATAAATTTAAAACTAAATGTAAAATAAAAATAAAATAAAATAAAATTTAAATAAAAGCCAAAAATAAAATAAAACCTAAAATAAGACCTAAAATAAAAAATAAAACCTAAACCCTAAAACCTAATAAACCTAAAAAACTTAAACCCTAAGAATGGGAAAAACCTAGGAACATCAACCAAGCTCAGTCTAGATCTAATGGTTATCATAAGGTGGTGGGGGATAAGGTGCTAGTGGATATGGAGTTGTTGGTCAGATTAGTGGCAGTTATGGAAGCGGGAGGAGCGATGGAGGTTATAGCCGTGGTGGTGGCAGAGGGAGAGATCGAGGATATGATGGTGGATCCACACTAGGTCATAAATGGTTGATGGGGCTGGAGAAACTAAAGAATGGACAATCCAATACTAATGGGCTATGTCTTCTATAGAGATGGCTCTATTTATCTAGGGGGTTTGATTTTCTCTATGTGTGCTAATTTTTTTTCTATGTCGTCACTTGTGTCATTGAAAGCTTGGCATGTTACTTGGTTGGTGAAATCGAAAGAAGAAATGTTGAATTTGAATTTATTCTCTGTTAAAAAAAAAACCAAAAACCCTAAACCCTAAATTAAAACATGAACCATAAACATAAAACCTAAACCCTAAACAAAAAAAACCCTAAACCCTAAACCCTAAACCCTAAACCCTAAAACATTAAACCTTAAACTCTAAACTCTAAAACCAAAACCATAAATCCTAAACCCTAAACCCTAAAAAAACCTAAAAACTAAATAAACCTAAAATAAACCTTAATAACTAAACTCTAAATAACCCTAAACCTTAAATTCTAAACTAACCTCCACTACCACCAAACCTAAATTAAAATAACTAAATACCCTACCACACCTGACCCTACCTCCTCCCTAAACCCTAAAGCCATAAACCCTAAACCCTCCCTCTCTAAACCCTAAACCATAAAAACCAACTTAAACTAAATAAACTAAAATAAAATAAATTAAAAAAACTAAAATAAATAAATAAAATAAAATAAAAACCTAAAGAAACCTAAACCCAAACATAAAAATAAAATAAAATAAATTAATAAAAATAAATAAGTACCTAAATAAAGCTTTGAAGTAAAATAAACCTTTGAATAAAAAACCTAAGTAAAATAAAAACTAAATGTAAAATAAAAAAATCAAACCTAAAGTAAAATAAAAAAAACTAAATAAAAACTTAAACCTAAAATAAAAACTTAAAAATAAATAAAAAATTAAACCTAAACCCTAAAAACCTAATAAACCTAAACCTAAACCTAAATCCAGAATGGGTTGAACCTTGATGGCGAAACATCCATCAAACTCACTAAATTTGTAGTGAAGGTGAAGGCAAAAAGCTATTGCAATTGGTGGTGGATCTAGAGGTGCTAGATATGGAGGTGGTGGTACTAAAGCCATTGTGGAAAATGAGGGTATAGCCATGCTAGTGGTGGAGGAGAAATCTAAATATGATGGCCCACTACTAGATGGTTAGATAAATTGGAGAAATTGAAGAACAGTTAATCCGATCTGCTGCTTATGGAAATGTGTATTCACAGTAGAGACAGCTCTAGTTATGTAGGGTTTTTTATTTGCTCTATGCGTGCTCATTTTTTATCAATGTCACACTTGTGTCTTAGAAAATTTGTTGTGTTATTTGGTTAATGAAATCAAAAAGAAGAAATGTTGGATCTAAATTTGTTCTACGTTATAAAAATCCAAAAACCCTAAACCCTAAACTAAAACCTGAACCCCAAACCTAAAACCTAAACCCTAAACTCTAAACCCTAAACCCTAAACCATAAACCATGTGCTCCCAATAACCCTCCTCTATAAACCCAAACCTAAAACCCAAACCCCACCCCAAAACCCCAAATCATAAACCTAAACCCAAACAACTTCACTAAATAAACCCACCTAAACCTATCTAACTCTTACTGAGCCCTACCCTAAACCTCAAACTAAAAAATCCTAAATAACCACACCCTGAGCCTACACCTTCCCAAAAACACTAAAATGCTCCCTGACTCTACCCTGCCTACCCTCACACCTCTAAATAAAACCAATATAATAAATAAAAACTATAAGATAAACACCTAAATAAACCTAAACCTAAAAAATAAAATAAAATAATAAAAATAAAATAAAATAAAATAAATAAGAACCTAAACTAAACTTAAAAATGAAAATAAAAACCAAGAATAAAAAACCTAAATAAAATAAAAATAAAATGTAAAATATAAATAAAATTAAAACTAAATAAAAACCTAAACTTAAAAAATAAACCTAATATTAGAACCTAAAAATAAATAAAAAAATAAAATCTAAAACCTAAAACCTAATAAACCTAAACCTAAATCATAAGATTGGGTAGAAGCTTGATGGCGAACTACTATCAACTAAATAGATTTATGGAGGCGAAGGAGGAGTGGCATCAGGTGGTGGGGATTTGGATGTGATGATGGATATGGAGGTGGTAGTAATGGTGAATATAGCGGGAGGCGGCGGAGATTAGTGGTGGTGGTGGAGGAGAGATCGAAAATATAATGGTGGATTAATACTGAGAGGCAGGATGGTTCTAATGGGAATTGAGAAAAGAACGAATCCGATCGCTACATATGGACTGTGTCTTTATAATAGATGATTTTAATTATCTGGGGTTTTGACTCTAGTGCTCATTTTTTTATCTATGTCACTTGTGTCCTAGAAAACTTTGTGTTTTACTTGGTTGAGGAAATCGAAAAGAAAGAATATTGAATCTAAATTTTTTCTTTGTTAAAAAAAAACCAAAAACCCTAAATCATAAATTAAAACCTGAACCCTAAACCTAAAATAACTAAACCCTAAACCACAACCCTAAACCAAAACTTTAAACCAAAAATAGAAACCCTAAACCTAAACCCAGCAAAACTAAACCCCAAACCCTAAAACCTAAACCTAAACCCTAAACCTTAAACCCTAAACGTAAACTCCTAACCATAAAACCTAAACCTATAAAGCTAAAAACATAAACTAAAGTAAATAAAATTTAAAATAAAATAAATAAAAAAAAACCAAATAAATAAAAAAATAAAAAAAATAGGTAAAATATAAACTAAAACCTAAACCCAAAAAAAAAAATTAAAATAAAATAAAATAAATAAAACCCTAAACTAAACTTAAAAATAAAAACATAAATAAAATAAAAACTAAATCTAAAATAAAAACTACATAAAAACCTAAAAATAAATAATAAATAAAACCTAAACCTAAAATAAACTAAATTAAAGTAAATAAAACCTAAACCTAAAAAAATAAAATAAAAACCTAAACCTAAACATAAAAAATAAAAAAATAAAACCTAAATCTAAAAATAAAAATAAAAATAAAACTAAACTAAAAAATAAAAATAAACCTAAACTTAAACCTACAAAATAAACTAAAATAAAATACCTAATCTAAAATAAATAAACCTAAAATAAATAAACTAAATTAAATAAAAATAAAAATAAACTTAAATTAAAATAAAAAATAATATAAAATAAAATAAATAAATTAAAGCTAAATAAACCAAAACCTCCTAGTTTACTTAATTTTAAAAAAATAAAAAAATAAAAAATATGAAAATAAGAAACCCAAACCCTAAACCCTAAACCCTAAACCATAAACCCTAAAACACTAAACCCTAAACCCTAAACCCTAAACCCTAAACCCTAAATCCTAAAAAACCTTATACACTAACCCTAAACCCAAAACCTAATCCCTACCCAATCCTGGACCACTGACCCTTAAACCACTACCTAAACCCTAGGCCACAACCATAAAGGCTAAACCCTGAGACAAACTCACCTTAAACCCTGAGCCTAAACTAACCTCTAAAGCCAGGCCCTAGGCCATGACCCTACTCTAAGCCCTAGGCCTAAACTAACACTGAGCCCAGACCCCAAACCTTGAACCTGGCCAACCCCAAACTCACAGGCCCAAAAACCTAAACCCTGAGCCACAACCCTACCCTACCCAGACCATAAAACCTAAAACTAAAACCTAAACTAGATAAAACCAAAAAAATAAAAGGATCCTAAACCTAAAATAAAATAAAATTAAAATAAATAAACATAAACTAAACCTAAACCTAAACTAACAATAAATTAAAATAAATTAAAATAAATAAATAAAACCCTAAACCAAATAAAAGAATAAAAAACCTAACTAAAATAAAAACTAAACATAAATTATAAATTAAATAAACCTAAAATAAACCTAAAATAAAATAAAATAAAAACTAAATAAAACCTAAACATAAAAAATAAACCTAAAAATAAAACCTAAAAAAATAAAAAATAAAACCTAAACCCTAAAACCTAGAATAGACCTAAACCTAAACCCTAGAATGGGAGAACCAGCGGTAAGAACATCATCATCAAGGGCTGGTCCCAGATCGGTGGAGGGAAGGTGGAGGCGGTCATTATCATAGTGGTGGTGGGGATCTGGAGGTGCTGGTGGATATGGAGGTGGTGGTCAGAGTAGTGGTAATTATGGAAGCAGGAGGACCGATAGAGGTTACAGCCGTGGTGGTGGCAGAGGTAGAGATTGGGGATATGATTGTGGATCCCGCTACTCGAGAGGTTGTGGTGCTTCTAATGGGAATTAGAGAAACTGAAGAACGACTGATCCAATCTGCTGATTATGGAACTATGTTTTTATAATAGAGATGGTTCAGGTTTCTAGAGTTTTTTATTTGCTCTATGTGAGCTCATTTTATATCTATGTCGTCACTTATGTCTTAGAAAACTTGGTGTTTTACTTAGTTGATGAAATCGAAATGAAGAAATATTGAATCTGAATTTGTTCTTTGTTAAAAAATAAAAAAAATAAAAACCTTAAACCCTACAATAAAAATGAACCAAACCTAAAACTTAAACCCTAAATCCTAAACCCTAAACCCTAAAAACCCAAAACCCCAAACCTTAAAACCTAAATAGTAAACCCTAACACCTTAAACCCTAAACACTAAACCCTAAAACCTAAACCCTAAACCCTAAACCCTAAATAGTAAACTCCTAACCCTAAACCCTAAGCTAACACTAAACTATAAACCCTAAACCCTAAACTCTATAAAGCTAAAACCTAAACATAAATTAAATAAAACCCAAAAATAAAATAAATAAAAAACCTAAATAAGAATAAATATAATATAAAATAAAATAAAATAAAAACATAAACTAAAACCTAAACCTAAACCTAAAAAAGAAAATAAAATAAAAAATAAAAAATAAACTAAAATAAAATAAATAAAAACCTAAACTAAACTAAAAAAACTTAAATAAAATAAAAACTAAATCTAAAATAAAAATAAAATAAACATAAAATAAAATAAAATAAAAACCTTAACCTAAACAATAAACCTAAAAATAAATAAAAAATAATACATAAACCCTAAACTAAAAAGCCTAAACCTAAAATAAAATTAAAATAAACCTAAACCTAAACTATAATAAACTAAATTAACATAATTAAAACCAAAACATAAACCTAAAATAAACTAAACCTAAACCTAAACCTAAACCCAAACTAAATAAAATAAAATAAACTAAAATTAAACCTAAACCTAAACTAAAATATTAAACATAAAATAAAAAACATAAAACCTAAACCTAAAAAAAGAAAATAAAAACCTAAACCTAAACCTAAAAATCAAAAATAAATCATAACTCAAGAAAATAACATAAAAATAAAACTAAACAAAAAAATAAACATAAAACTAAAAAAATAAGAAACCTAATCTAAAATAAATAAACCTAAAATAACAAACTAAACAAAATAAAAAATAAAAGTAAACTTAAATCAAAATAAAATAAACTAAAATAAACTAAAATAAATAGAAAATAAACTAAATAAACCTAAACCAACTAGTTTTAATTTAAAAAAAATAAAAAAATAAAATAAAAAATCACTACCCTAAACTATAAAACCCTAAACCCAAAACCATAAACCTACCTAAAACTAACCCTACTAAAAAGTAACCCTAAACCCTAAACCCTAAACCTTAACCCTAATGCTAAACCCTAAACCCTAAAACCATAAACCCTAAATCCCTAAATCCTAAATCAAACTAAAAATTAAACCCTAAAGACCTATACCCTTAACCCTAAACTAATCCTAAAACCCTACCCTAAAGACTAAACCCTAAACCCTAAACCCTAAACCCTAAACCCTAAACCCTAAAATCCTAAACCCTAAAACCCTGAACCCTAAACCCTAAACCCTAAACCCTATACCCATATTACAAAAACCTACAAACTTAAACCTAAACTAAATAAAACCTAAAAATAAAATAAATAAAGAAACCTAAACCTAAATATAATAAAATAAATAAATATAAATAAAAACCTCAACTAAAACCTAAACCTAAACCTCAAAATAAATTAAAATAAACAAAAACAAAATAAATTAAAACTTAAACTAAACTAAAATATAAAATAAACCTAAGAATAAAAAATAAACATAAAATAAAAATATAATAAACCTATAATAAAATGAAATAAAAACTAAACATAGAAAATAAATCTAAAAATAAAACCTATAAAAATAAAAAATAAAACCTAAACCCTAAATCCTAGTAGACCTAAACATAAACCCTATGAATGGGCAAAACCTTGACAGTAGAAACTTCACCATCAAACAGGCTGTATCAAGATCTAGCGGTGGAGGTGAAGGCAAAGGCGGAGGTTATCATAGTGGTGATGGGGGATCTGGAGGTGCTGGTGGATATGGAGGTAGTGGTTAGAGAAATGGTAATTATGGAAGCAGGAGCAGCGATTAAGCTTACAGCCGTGGTGGTGCTGGAGGGAGAGATCAGGGATATGATGGTGGATCCTACTACTCGGGAGGCTGGGGTGGTTCTGATGGAGAAACTGAAGAATGGAAAATTCGATTTGCTACTTATAGAACAGTGTCTTTATAGTAGAGACAATTCTAGTTATCAAGGGTTTTTGATTTGCTCTATGCATGCTCATTTTTTATCAAAGTCATCGCTTTTTTATTAGAAAACTTGGTATGTTACTTAGTTGATGAAATAAAAAAAGAAATATTGAATCTGAATTTTTTTCTTTGTTAAAAAAAACCCAAAACCCTAAACCCTAAACCCTAAACCCTAAACACTAAACCCTAAACCTAAACCCTAAACCCTAAACCCTAAACCCTAAACCCTAAACCCTAAACCATAAAAAGCTAAAAGCCTAAACCTAAACTAAATAAAATGTTAAAATAAAATAAACAAAAAACCAAAACCAAAATAAAAAAAAATTAAATTAATTTAACTAAAACCTACACCTAAACTAAAATAAAAACTAAACAAAAATAAAATAAACAAAAACATAAACTAAACTAAAAAATAAAAAACCTAAATAAAATAAAAACTAAATCTAAAATAAAAAAAACCTAAACCTAAACCTAAATGTAAAAAATAAAACTAAAAATAAAACATAAACCTAAAATAAAAATAAAATAAACCCAAACCTAAACTAAAATAAATAAAATCTAAACCTAAACATAAAATGAACTAAATGTAAACATAAACCTAAACAAAATAAAATAAATTAAACAAAAAATAAACATAAATAATAAAAAAATAAAAATAGAATAAAATATACCGTAACCCTAAACCCTAACCCCTAAATCTGACCCTAAACCCCAAACTTATAATCCTAAACCCTAAAATTCTAAACCCTATACCTTAAACCCTAAACCCTAAACCGTAAAAACCTAATAACCTAAACCTAAAAATAAAATAAATAAAAAACACTAAAACTAAATAAAATAAAAACATAAACTAAAACCTAAACCTAAATGTAAACCTAAATTTAAATGGAATATTAAAATAAAATAAAATGAAAACTAAATTAAAATAAAATAAATAAAATGAGAAAACTAAAGTAAAAATTAAAATAAACCTAAAAAAAAAACCTAAATAAAATAAAACTAAACATAAAATAACAGTAAAATAACCCTAAAATAAAATAAAATAAAATAAAAAACTAAATAAAAACATAACCTTATAAATAATCCTAAAAATAACTAAAAACTAAAACCTAAACCTTAAACTAAAAAAAACATGAACATAAAATAAACAAAATAAAATAAACTAAACTAAAATAAATAAAACCTAAACACTAAACCATAAACCCTAAACCCTTAAACCTTACACCCTAAACCTTAAACCCTTAAACCTAAATCCTAAACCCCAAAGCTCAAATCTTAAACCCTAAAAACCTAAAAACCTAAACATAAACTAACTAAAACCTAAAAATAAAAGAAATAAAAAAACATAAACTTAAATAAAGTAAAATAAATAAAATAAAATTAAAACCTTAACTAAAACCTAAACCTAAACCTAAAACTAAAACTAAACCTAAAAAATAAAATAAAATAAAAAATAATAACTAAACTAAAATAAAATAAATAAAAACTCAAACAAAACTAAAACATTAAATAAACTTAAATAAAACCTAAATCAAAAACATAAAATAAAAATAATATAAAACTAAACCTAAACCTAAAATATATAAAAATAAAACCTAAACCTAAAATAAAAAATAAATGAAGTATAAAAGATAAAACCCTAAACCTAAATAAATAAACTTATTCCTAAACTAAATAAAATAAAATAAACTAAAATGAACCTAAACCTAAACTAAAAAATAAACCTAAAATAAACCTAAAATAAAACTTAAAACCTAAACCTAAAAAAAATAAAATAACCTATGCCTAACCTAAAAAAATAAAATAAAACCTAAAAAAAAATAATAAAATAAAACTAAACTTAAAAATAAATATAAACCTAAACATAAAAAAAAATAAATAAAATAAAAATAAAATAAAAATAAAACAAATGAAATAAACTAAACATGTCGGGTTTGTTTAATTTGAAAACCCTAAAACACTAAAGTCTAAACACTAAACTCGAAAATCTAAAGCCTAAAACTAACCCACCCAAACACAACCCTAAACCATAAACCATAAAAAACACAAACCCTAAACCCTAAACCATAAATTCTAAATGCTAAACCCTACACCTTAAACCCTAAACCATAAACCCTAAATCCTAAACCATAACACTAACCCTAAACCTTAGACTATAAACCCTAAACCCTAAAAGCCTAAACTTTAAACCCTAAAATCACCTTAAACCCTAAACCACTGAGCCACATGCTAAACTGGCCAACCTCAAAGCATACACTGAGCCTAAAATGACCTAAACCCTAACCCTAGATCCTAAACCCTAAAACCCTAAACCCTAAACATAAAACCTAAAAAGCACGGACTAAATAAAACATAAAATAAATAAACTAAACCTAAATAAAATAAAAAAATTAAATAACATGAAAACCTAAACTAACACCTAAACCTAAACCTAAAAATAAAATAAAATAAAAAAACTAATTTAAAATAAATAAAAATCTAAGCAAAAATTATGTTAACCTAACAATAAGAAATCTAAATAAGAAAAAAATTGTACCTAAAATAAATATAAAGCAACCTAAAATAAAATAAAATAAAACCAAAAATAAAATTTGAACCTTAAAATAAACATAAAATAAATAAAATAACTTAAACTAAAAAAAAAAAAAACCTAAACCTAAAATAAAAAATAATAAACAAAATAAGATAAATCTAAACCTAAAATAAAATAAACTAAATGATAATAAATAAAACCTAAACCTAAAGTAAAAAATAATACCTAAAAATAAACCTAAAATATAATTCTAAAACCTAAACCTAAAAAAATAATATAAAAACCTAAACCTAAACCTAAAATAAAAAAATAAAAGCTAAACCTTAAAAATAAAATTAAAGTATAAC
Source organism: Cymbidium sinense (assembly GCA_021442155.1). Taxonomy (NCBI): domain Eukaryota; kingdom Viridiplantae; phylum Streptophyta; class Magnoliopsida; order Asparagales; family Orchidaceae; genus Cymbidium; species Cymbidium sinense. Next base: position 280,550,550 of record CM038214.1, on the reverse strand, counting down.
CCAACTAAAAAAAACTTAAACTTAAACCTAATCCTAAAAAAATAAACTAAAATAAAAACCTAAACTAAAATAAATAAACCTAAAATAAATAAACTAAGCTAAATAAAAAATAAACCTATATAAAAATAAAAATAAAGTAAACTAAAATAAATAAAAAAATATAACAAATATACTGAATAAACCAAAACCTGCTGGTTTAGTTAATTTTCATTTTTTTTTAAAAAAAAGCTTAAACCCTAAATCCTAAACCCTACACCCTAAACCCTAAACCCTTAAAGCAATAATCCTAAAACCATAAACCCTAAACGCTAGGACTAAACCATAATCCCTAAACCCTAAACCCTGGCATAAAGCCCTAAACCCTAAACCCCAAACCCTAATACTAAACCTAAACCCTAAAACTTAATAAACCTAAACCTAAACCTAAACCCTAAGAATGGGAAGAACCGGCTGAGCATCATCATCAACTAGGCTTGATAGATCTAGTGGTGGAGGCGGCGAGGCGTGATTATCTCTGATGAAGGGGATGGAGGTCTTTGGTGGATATGGAGGTGGTGGTCGGAGTAGTGGTGGTTATGGAAATGGGAGGAGCGATGGAGGTTACAGCAGTGGTGGTGGTGGAGGGAGAGATCGGGGATATGATGGTCGATCTTACTACTCGAGAGGCTAGGGTGGTTTTGATAGTAACTAGAGAAAATGAAGAAAGACCGATCTGATCTGATGCTTATGGAATTGTGTCTTTGCGTACAGATGATTCTAGTTATCTAGGGTTTTTTATTTGCTTTATGTGTGCTCATTTTTAATTTATGTCACTCCTTGTGTCTTAGAAAACTTGGTTACTAGGTTGATGAAATTGAAAAGAAGAAATGTTGAATATGAATTTAATCTCCATTAAAAAAACCCAAAAACCTTAAACCCTAAACTAAAACTTGAACCCTAAACCTAAAACCTACACAATAATCCCTAAACGATAAAAACCTTAAACCCTAAACATTAAATCCTAAACCTTAAACCCTAAGCCCTATACCATAAAACTTAAAGCCTAAACCCTAAACCCTAAACCCTAAACCCTAAACTATAAATCCCAAGCCCTAATCATGAAACCCTAAACCCTAAACTAACCCTAAACCCTAAATCCTGAAAAGCTAAAAATGAAAATAAAACCAAAAATAAAATAAATAAAAAACATAAATGAAAATAAAATAAAATAATAACATAAACTAAAACTTAAACCTAAACATAAACATCGACCTAAAAAGAAAATAAAATTAAAAATAAAACTATACTAAAATAAAATAAATAAAAACCTAAACTAAACTAAAAATAAAAACCTAAATAAAATAAAAATAAAATAAACCTAAAATATAATAAAATAAAATTTAATAAACATAAACCTAATAAATAAACCTAAAATAAAACCTAAAATAAATAAAAATAGAACAAAATGATAAATTAAAAAAAACTAAACCTAAGATAAAATAAAATTAACTAAACCTAAAAAATAAAAATAAACAAAAATAAATAAAACTTAAACCTAAACCTAAAATATACTAAACCAAAACTAGAACTTAAACTAAATAAAACAAAATAAACTAAAAATAAACCTAAACCTAAACTAAAAAATAAAACCTAAAAATAAACCTAAAATAAAATCCTAAAACATAAACCTAAAAAATAGAAGAAAAAACAAAACCTAAACCTAAAACAAAATAAAACCTAAACCTAAAAATAAAAAAACTAAACTAAAAATAAACATGAACTTAAACCTAAACCTAAAAGTAAACTAAAATAGAAAAACCTAAAATAAAATAAATAAACTATAAATAAAAATAAAAAATAAACCTAAATAAATATTAAATAAAATAAACTAAAATAAATAAAATAATGTAAATAAACTAAACTCTTGGTTTACTTAATTTAAAAAAAACCAAACTAAACCCTAAACCCTAAACCCTAAACCATAAACCTTCCTACCATAAATACAAATCATAAACCCTAAACTAAAATCTAGCCTAAAATAATAAAATAAACCCTAAACCTTGATAACACTAAACCCTAAGCCATTAAAACCTTACCAAAAATCCTAAAGAAAATAAAAAATTAAAATTAAACCACAACCTATAACCCAAACACTGACCAAAACCTAAACCCTAAACATACCTCATCCCTAAACCCTAAATCTAAACTATAAAACAAACCCTAAATATACAACCCTAAACCTGACCTAAAACGTTTCCCATAAAACTAAACTATAAACCCAAATCCTAAATAAAAATGTTAAAAATTAAAGAAAAAACACTAAACTAACCCTAAACCTAGATCCACACAAATCTGCTAAACCCAAAATGGTACCCTAAACCCTAAACCTAACCCTAAAACTAAACCCTAAAACTAAACTCTTAAGGCAAAAATAAACCTAAATTAAATAAAATATAAAAATAAAATAAATAAATAAACTTAAATCTAAATAAAATAAAATAATAAAATAAAATGAAAACCTAAACTAAAACCTAAAATAAATAAATTTAAAAATAAAATAAAATAAAAAATATAAACTAAACTAAATAAATAAATTAAAACCTAAAATAAACTAAAAAAACAAAATAAATCTATAAATAAAAAACCTACATAAAATAAAACCTAAACGTAAAATAAAAATAAAAGAAACCTAAAATAAAATAAAATATAATAATAACTAAATAAAAACCTAAACCTAAAAAATAAACCTAAAAATAAAACCTTAAAAAATAAAAAATAAAACTTTAACTCTAAACTAAAAAAAAAAACCTAAACTTAAAATTAACAAAATAAAATAAACATAAATATAAACCTAAAAATAAATAATAAAACATAAAACTGAAAAAATAAAATAAAAATCAAACTAAAAATAAAAAATAAACATAAACATAAACCTAAACCAAAAAAATAAACTAAAATTAATAAACTTAAAATAAATAAACTAAACTAAATAAAAGTAAAAAAGTAAACCTAAATAAAAATAATAAATAAATAAAACTAAAATAAATAAAAAATAAACTAAATAAACTAAATAAACTTACACTTACCAGTTTACTTTATTATTATTTTTTAAGAAATCCTTAAACCCTAAACCTTAAACAACACCCTAAATCCTAAACATATGACCCTAAACCCTAAAAACCCTAAACCCTAAACCATAAACTAAACCTAAATCCTAAACCCTAAAACAAAACCATAAAATACAAATACTAAACCCTAACCTAAACCCTAACTCTAAATAAAAACTAAAATAAAATATACATAAACAAAATAAATTAAAAATAAAAAAAATAATAAACCAAAAAAACCAAAATAAATAAAATAAAACCTAAACAACTAAAATAAAACCTAAAATAAAAATAAAAAATAAAATAAACTAAACCTAAAATAAAAAAATAAACTAAAATATATAAAACCTAAAACTTAAACCTAAATAAACTAAAATGAATAAAAAAAATAACTAACCTAAACTAAAAAATAAAAACCTAAAAAAATAAAATAAAAACCTAAACTCAAACCTAAAAATAAAATAAAATTAAAATAATAACTAAAATAACATAAAATAAATAAAACCTAGTAAACTAAAAATAAAATAAGCTTAAAATAAAAACCTAAACAAAATAAAAACTAAACCTGAAATAAAAATAAATTAAACCTAAAATAAAATTTAATAAAAACTAAATAAAAACCTAAAACTAATAAATAAACCTAAAAATAAAACCAAAATAAAAAATAAAAAATAAAAATCAACCCCAAACTAAATAAAAAAAAACTAAACTTAAATTAAAAATAAAATAAACTTAAACCTAAACTAAAATTAACCTAAACTAAAATACATAAAACCTAAACCTAAACTTAAATTAAGCTAAACCTAAACCTAAATCTAAACTAAATAAAAAAATAAATAATAGCCTAAACCTAAATTAAAATTAAACTTAAATAAACCTAAAACCTAAACTAACTAAAATAAAATAAAACCTAAACCAAGCCTAAAATAAAAATAAAACCTAAAGCTAAAAAATAAAATAAAATAAAATAAACTAAAAAAAAATAAACATAAACCTAAACCTAAACCTAAACTAAAATAAAACCTAAACTAAAATAAAACAAACATAAAATAAATAAACTAAATTAAATAAAAATAAAATATAAACATAAATAAAATGAAAATAAACTAAACTAAAATAAATAAAAAATAAACTAAATAAACCTAAACATCTGGTTACTTAATTTAAAACCCTAAACCCTAAACCAAATAAAAATACCCTAAACCCCAAACTATAATAAAAATGCTAACCCTAACCCTAAATCCTAAATCTATAATAATAAAACAAACCCTAACCCTAAACCCTAAATAACCCTAAACCCACAAACCTAAACCTTAAACCCTAAACCCTATAAACCATAAATCCAAACCTAAAAACCTACAACCCTAAAATATAAACCTAAAACCTAGACCTAAAACTAAATAAAATAAAAAATAAAATAAATAAGTAAACCTAAACCTAAATAAAATAAAATAAAATAAAAACCTAATCTAAAACCTAAACCTAAACCTAAACCTAAAAATAAAATAAAATAAAAAATAAAAACTAAAATAAAATAAATTAAAATAAACTAAATTAAAATGAAATAAACCTAAAAAATAATAAAAAATAAAAAAAAAAACCTAAATAATAAAATAAAATAAAATAAACTAAAATAAAATAAAAATAAAACCTAAAAAAATAAACCTAAAATAAACTAAAATACAACTTAAACCCCAAACTAAGAAAACCTAAACCTAAAATGAACTAAATAAAATGAATGTGAACCTATACTAAAATAAACTAGACTAAAATAAATAAAACCAAAAATAAACTAAACCTAAGCCCTAAACTAAATAGAGTAAAATTAACTAAAAATAAACCTAAAGATAAACTATAAGATAAAACCTAATAATACACTTAAAACCTAAACTTAAAAATAAATTAAAACTAAAACTAAATTAGAAAATAAACATAAACCTAAACCTTAACCCAAAAAATAAACTAAAATAAAAAGCCTAAACTAAAATAAATAAACCTAAAATAAATAAACTAAACTAGATAAAAATAAAAAATAAAAATAAAAAACCTAAGATAAATAAACTAAATAAAAAATAAAAAAAACATAAAATAAATAAATAATAAACTAAATAAACCAAAACCTATCGGTTTACTTAATTTTTTTAAACAAAAAATCTAAACCCTAAACCCTAAAAAACCCTAAGCCCTAAATCCTAAACCATAAACTAACCCTAAAGCCTAAACGCTAAAACTCAAAAACCCTAAACACTAAACTAAAACCTGAACTTGAACCTGAACTGAACTTGAACCCAAACCAATTCAAATTGTTTGAGCATCTTCTATGTCCTCCTTTTTTTTGGTGCTCTGGCGAATTTTGATTCCCCTATAAAGGCACGTCTCCTTTGTGGCTTTTCTTGTGGACATTTTGGCTGGGATTCCATTTTGACAGCTTTGCTCATCTTATGGCTTCTCCTAGCATGTGTCGTGGTTGACCATGGCTGCGGTTTATGCTTCCTCGTGGGGAAATCCTGAGATTTTGACTACTCCCGTTAAGGTTTCTAACTCCTTGGGGGTCTCTGGATTAAATCCATCACTAGGTTTGAAATCTTTCAAGGATGTTCTTATTGGTAGGGCCAATTACACTGGTGAGTCTCTCGAGCTTATCTCTACCTCCTTTCGAGGTGTACTCGTGATAATGTGTTTTGATTCGATTATGGAAAGGCTTGTGAAAACCTTTGTATTCACATTGGTGGGTAAATTTGCTTTATGTTTTCCTACATTAGAGAATATTTGATCATTTTTTCATAGCTTGAAACTCTCTTGTATCTTTTCTATCGATTTGATTGATTCCCATTATGTCTTGATTCAGCTTTAAAATGACTTAGATTATTCTCGAGTTTCCTCTTGATTCTTATATTTTATTTTTGATTGTCAAATGTGATTGTTGAAAGGGACGCCCCATTTTGATAATAAGGAGGAATCTTGTATTATTCTTATTTGGATCTCTATTCCTAATTTACATGTCCATTTCATTAATCATGAGTTTCTTTTTAATGAGGGTGCGATGTTTGGTCATCCTCCTGAAGTTAATCGGTGGTGCTTCTAAACCATCCATTTGCTCAAATTCTAGTCAGTTGGATATAACTAAAAAATTTTTAAAAGAAAATTTGGCTAGGATTAGAGAAAAATGGATATTTGCAAAAAGTGGATTTTGAGAATTTTCTTATTTTTTGTTTCCAATGCAAAATTCATGGTCATGGAGTTTCAGATTGCTTTATAGTTCACCCTCACCTTAAAAATCCTAAACCCATTCATAATAAATCAGATCCCAATTTAAGGTGCCCTTGGTTAAACTACAGAAAGTTGTTCCAATGGATAACTCTTTACATGAAGCCAAGGGTCATTGCCTTGATCCTCCCATTGCTCCTTTGGACACTGCTGTGATTCTTAAGCTTGATCAACTTTTGGATGTCAATCATGGTAATAAGGATGCATTACCCTATAATGGGCCTATATATTTGAATCCCACTAATATTGGTAATAATATGGACAATAATATGTTTTCAAAACTTATGGATGATGATTCTATCTCAAATGAATCCATTCCTGCTTATTTACCACCTTTAATTGAAGAAAATGTGATCCCTGATGAGGGCTTGAATGGTGGGCAAACTAAGAATAAAATTTCTACTCCTGATTGGGCACTTGTGCTTTAAATGGATATACTCCTTCTCCTGCTTCTTCATCTAATGTCAAATTGTTTTCTAATATGATACTTCAACATCATAATGATTTGGAAGAAGGTGAAGTGGCCTGTAGTGATGGTTTAAATGTGCAACCTTATTCCAAACATACCCCTGAACAATCTCTATCGGATAGTGACTAATAAATTTCAAATGATTTTTAGGAAGAAAAATAACACTCCTAAAACTAAATTTCCTTATTTTTCCAGAGTTACTAGATCGCTCTTCAAAATAAATGGTTTCTTTCTTAATTTGGAATGTGAGAGGGATTAGTACCCTCTCTGTTAGAAATAGAATTAGAAATTTAGTTCATTCTCATAACATTTCCTCTTTGGCTATCTTGGAACCTTTTAGTCTTCCTTCTAACATTTCTTTTATTGAGAGAATGATTGGTTTTGCTAATTTTTTTGCTAACTTGAGCAATAAAATTTGGCTTTTTTTGTAATAGTCCCTATGTTATGAAAAAAAGTTTATATTTGGCTCTAGCAATAATACGATGATAATTCATAGAAATATTATGATGCTTAGCATCATATCAATCAAATATACTAAAGAATAGTAATAGCTAAAACAATTTTAACATGGCCCTTGTATGGGGAGAAACATGCTTCAAGAAGTTGCATAATGAAAATGAACCTTTAAAATGGAAAGTATTAAAATATTATCATACCAATTCCACATTTTAGTAGCAATAGGGCCATTCACAAAAACATGATCCACACTTTCAATGTGATAGCAATAGTGACAATTAGAGGTGAGATGGAAACCTTTTTTTAATCATTTGTGGATATAATGCTTCTCCAAGTTAAAACTAAGAATGAAGTAGACATAATATTCTAGATTTTAGTAAAACCAAGGATTTGATATTTAAATCTAATGAAATCCAAACATCCTTAAAATAAAATCTTAAAGAAGTGAAGAGAATTTGGTGTTCATTAGGGAAAGGACAAATTTTAAGGATTTTGTCACGATCACCTTAGGGACAAGGATATTCAATTGAGCCACATCCCACTTATGAGTAATTAATTAATTAATCTTAAGCATCATAGTGGAATCAATATTTCAAGAATCAATAGAGTTATAGTTCTTGCCAAAGAAAGAGGAACTAGAATTGACACCCCAAGTTCTCAACATTCCATTTGATACTACAAAGTCTTCTCCACATAAGAATCCTAGATTTTTCAAATGAGGGATGTTTGCGACAATATTTAGCATGCATAAACTTTCTATGTTTATTTCTAAATTACCACATTTTATAGGAAAAATAGTTAATAGAATCCTCTAAGTTTTGCAACCCAAACACCTTCATTATTAGGATAAAACAATTGTGCAAACTAGTGTAATCTTTTGAGAAAGAGTTAGATAAAAAAATTTATTAGATTTTTAATCCTTTTAATAATAGAATGGGTAGAACAATAATGGAAAAGAGATACAAAGGTAGAAAAGTACTTTTTTTTAGGATAAGTCTAGCACTAAAGGAAAGTAAATGAAACTCAAGAGGAGGTTTTCTTATTTAATTTTGAATAGCATAACAAAGATCTTTTCATTCTTTTATATAAGGGAACCCCAGATACTTGATAGGGATAATTTGATGCAAAAAACCCATAATATTCTTAATAGCATTGATCTTAGATAAGGAAATAGAAGAACTAGTAATAAAAAAATTTTATTAGGATTAATATTCAAGCCATTCTTGTTACCAAAAATAGTTAAGAACTTACACAAATTTTTAATATAAAGAGTAGAGGCATTGCAAAATATAATGAAATCTTTAGCAAAATTAAAGTGAGAAATGGAAAATACTAGTGGTTTTGTATTGCTTTGAATCTATTAAACATCCACTCAATACATCTAGAAAGATATTCCATAGCAATAATGAAAAGAGCAAGCGAGAGAGGGTCCCCTTTCCTTAGCCCTTGAGAAGAAGCGAAGAAACCATGCACTTCACTATTGAGGAGCAAAGAAAACCAAGAATTCTCAATCCTATTCTTAATTAGTAATAAAGTGGTTAGAGAATCCAAATAAAAAAATTTTATAGAAACAATATTATCATAAGCTTTGGAAATGTCATGCTTAGCGAGTTTCCATCATGAACTTTCATTTAAATCATGGATCATCCTTCTAAAGAACATTATTAGAAATGGATATCCCTTTAACAAATTTTTGATTTAGATAATTTTAGGAAGCAAGATACTTAAACCTTTTCCAAAATCTTAGAAATAAGTTTATTAAAGAGCAAAGGCTAATCATAAAATCCTCAAACTTAAGTTGTCTTTTTTTAGAAATTAAAATAGTGGAGGTGGTAACAAAATATTTGGGAAGGGTACTACCCTTAAATAAATCAGGAATAGCTTTAACTAAGTCCTCTTTAATGATAATCCAACATTTTTGGAAAAATAATGTAGTATAACCATCAGGACTAGCCTCGAAGTCTTTATTCATACTCTATAAAGTATCAACAATTTCAAACTCAGAAGGTAAGAATGAAAGAATAATGTTATCATCATTAAAAATAAGATTAAGAATAACTTTAGGTCAAGAAATATCATGTAAGCAACATTTTTAGAGCTTTATAAAAGAAATAATAGAATCAGTAAGCTCCATTTTATCAAAACACCAAACTCCATCATTAATTTTAATTTTGTGAATGTAATTTATAGCCTTTTTCTTTTTAACCATGGCTTGAAAAGATTTAGTATTATGATCTCCATCAAAGATCTATTTCATAAACTTTTGCGCATGCTCCAAAAAAATGGGGATCGCTCTAAAGGATCCTCATGTTGGTAGCTTGTTGAGAAGCAAGTCAAAATAGGGTAACGAATATTTTCCAGAAGGATTGAAACCTCCATGTCTTGAAAACATGTTAACCTATCTTTAGCTTGAGCTAATAAATGAATTTTAGAAGGATCATTAACAACAACATCTTCCAAAACTATAACATCTTTTTGCATATCTTTGATATTGACCAAAAGGTTCTTGAAATGATGTAAATTCCCCCAAGTAAGGCATTATTTAGGCCTTTTAAATTTGAACCACTATCTACTCATCCCAAAAACACAATCATCAAGATGAAAGGTTCCTTTTAGAAATAACATCCAAAAGTTTAACATCCATGAGATTTTTATTTTAAGGATGGGAGGTGGATTTACTAGTAATAAAATTCCTTATAAGCAAGGGAGAATTAAGGGTTTTAACTTGGCTCTACGTAGGGAGAAGATTAATCCAAAAATGATTAAAAAGAACTCGATCTAGCCTTTTCTAGTGTCTATCATTATTCCAAGTAAATTGAGACCCACTAATGCCAAAATTAAGATGATAGGATCATGTTATTAAAATCTTCCATAGAAAATAAGTTGAGCATTACCATGAACCCATTAGGAAGAAGTGATTATTAAAGTCCACACCCACAAACCAAAGAGCACTTTGGTATAAGAAGAAAAACTAATACAAACCTCCCAAAGAAGCCGTTTACCATTTCTATTATAAGAAGCATAAATAAATGAGACAAAACAACACCAATTATCATAAGCAATCTTTGCCATAGGGACTATTTTCAAAGATAATCTTCTAACTCACTCTAGTTTTAAGGGGTGCAAGTCTGTGGCCTTGAATTTTGGGATTATCCTTCCCCGTGTCTCTCCTACCCAAAAAATTATATACTGGATTAAACCTAATTATCACTAAGGTTAACACCTGACTCATTCTAATGGTTATTATGGCGTGGTGGGATCTTAAGAGATCATAGTAGCATCTATACTTTTCTTGCCCACTTTAGAGCCTTGTTATTATGTTATTTGTTGAGCTTAAAGGCTTTCATGACATTTCTATTTGTTTACAAAGGTTTTCATAATCATACTACTTCTTCTTCAAATTTCTCATATTTATAAAGCCAACTCTTGTCTTGACTTTCTTACCAGTTTGGGGGCCAAGTCTACTTCTTTGCAAATGTAATCTAATGATGTCCCTTTCCTTTTAAGGGGTCTTGTGAATCTGGATAAAACTAGTTTGCCTCATGTTAGAAGCTTTTAACCTTTTTTCATCCCGTGGGGCTATGGCTTTGCCCTTATTATTTCTTTTGAATATTTCTGGTTTTCTATTTTTATTGGTTTGGTCTTGATTTTTTTCTTCCCATAAACCTACTTTTCAAGTTTAGTTTCTTCCTATTCTTTGGATGGGTTGGGGCTATCTTTCCATTTATTGGAATTTTGCTATTTTTTTTATTTTCTGGTTTATTTTTTTCTCCCAACCTAGTAGAGGTGTTTGCAGTAGGTGGGGGTTGTTGGGTTTTGCTTGTCTTTTAATTGGTGTGGTTCTCTTTATTGCTTGGATCTATCTGCAGCATTTTTTATTTGCTCTATATTTTATGGTTGGTTATTTGCTGGTTCTACTTGGCTATGGGTTTTTTTTCCCTTTTTGGGTGTGGCTCATGCAGTTTTTATGACCTTTCTGCTATGGTTGGCTGGTCTATCACCTTGTTGTTTGCTAATCAGGATGATTTTCCAATTGCTTTTGGTTGTCCTTTCTCTCTTAGTTTTGCTCTTGCTACTAAGAGGAGTTGGTGACCTTGAGGGCTCTTTGTTTTTGGGTTGTAGCTTGGAAAACTATATATCCTTTCTTTAGTGCTGTCTTGGATGAGTGTAAGGTTGGATGCTTCTGGATTGTTATATCTTTTGAATATTGGGTGCACCATTTGTAATACTGAGAATCTATTTTAAATTTGTGTTCTGAACTGGAAGGATGCAAATTAATGGTTGAATGTTTTTGGACTTGGTTGATGATGACTTTTTGGGGTTCTTGTTTGTGGTTGTCTTTGGTTGTTCGATTATTTGTGATACTAAAGGGCTCTTACTTTTTCTATTTTTGGTTGTTGTATCTAGTTTTTTAAACTGGATTCTCCTATCCTTGGATTTGGATTGGTGGATGCTATCTGCGGCTATCCCTTGGGATTTTTTCAATGTTTGTGATTGGATGACTCTTTTTGTCTTTCATCCTGATGGTTTTAATTCTATTGATTTGAATCCGGTCTTGGTGGCTTGCGGTGGGTGGGTGTCTTGTTGTTTGCTTGGATTGGGTGCTCTATATGGTTTGGTCAAAAATTTACATTATTATAATTTTCCGATCTTTTGAGACTATGTTGGGCTACTTACTTTCCCATTCTTCTCTTTTGGTTCTACATGCTGGGATTTTTATTTCTGGTCTGTGGTTGAACGTCTTCCCTTTCTTGTTTTGATGGTTGCCTTGCTTCCTAACATTCTTGATGTTAGTCTTACTATTCCTCTATATATTATTATTTCTGGTTCTTTGCATGTTCATTTAATTAATGACCTTATCAACTATGGTTCACCTTTTGAATTTGTTTGGTCCCTGTTTAGTCCTTTTTCACATATTTTGAAGTTTGCTCCTAGCAACTATGTTAGTAATTCTTGGTGGTGGCTTTAGTGCTCCTCTGTCTAATGCTTTCGATGGGTTACCTCCTTATCTACTTTCTTTGAGTTTAATATATCGATTCTTTGGTGTTTTTGGTTATATTTGCTATTTGAAGTTTTATGCATTTGTCGATGATCGTCATTAGATAAGGTGCTACAAGAGGTATCTTTGGCAATGATGGCCTTGATGTTTCACTACTTCTTTTGGCTGGTAGTGCTATATGTAATTGTAACCCTTCACTTGAAGTTTGGATGCTTACATATAGTGCTGCTCCTTAAGACGATTATAACTGACAATGAGCCTTTTCTTCATCTTTTTACTTCTTTCTGCTCTTATATTTTATGCTTAATTAACTATTTCATTATCTGTACTCGTCCCTTTACAAGCTTATTGTAGATCTCTGGTATAGGTTGGGAGACTTTTGTTGTTGAATTGTGCTGGTTTCAAATGGAGCAGATGAAGTTTGTTGCTGATTTTAGGAATTATTTTTGGTGGATCTCTATTTCCTTTTTTATTGGCTTACTTTCATTATCTATTATATTAGTTAGGGGGCATATCTCCTTAGGACTTTTTGTAGCTCTTTGAGCATTAGCTTAATGATTTTCCCCCTCTAAGGAATTTGTACCTTTTCTTTATGGCAATAAAATTTCCTAATTTCCCAAAAAAAACTAAAACTTGAACCCTGACCTAAAACCTAAAACCATACCCAACCCTAAACCAGTAAAATCCTAAACCCAAAACCAAAACCTAAAAACCTAAACCAAACCTAACACAAACTAAACCTAAACCCTAAAATAAACCCACAAACCCCAAACACTAACCCTAAACCATAAATAAAATAAACCAAAATAAAATAAATTAAAAATTAAATAAAACCTAAACTTAAACAACAAACCTAAAAATAAATAAAATAAATAAAAATATTAAATTATAACTAAAAAAAGCTAAACCTAAAATAAAAAAATAAAATAAATAAACCTAAACTAAAATAAACTAAACTAAAATAAAATAAAACCAAATCAAAACTAAATAAAATAAAATAAACTTAACTAAACTAAAATAAAAGAAATGGACCAAAATAAAACCTAAAACCTAAACTAAAAAAAACTAAAACTAAAAATAAATAAACCTAAAATAAAATAAACTAAACTAAATGAAAAATAAAAAAAAATAAACCTAAATAAAAATTTAAAATAAAATGAACTAAAATAAATAAAAAAATAAACTAAATAAACCTAAACCTGGGTTTTTAATTTTAAAAAAAAAAAACCATAAACCCTAAACAAATAAACCTAAACCTACTGACCAAAACTACCTAAACAACCACAACCCTAACCCTAAAATGAAAAACTAAACACTAAACTAAAACTTGACCTGGACTCACAAAACCAACAATTAACCCAAAATATAAACCAAACTAAACTAAACCCTAACAGACCCTAAACTCGACCTTCATAAACCTAAACCCTAAACCCTAAACCCAAACTAAACCCTAACTAATCTAAAAAATAAAATAAAATAAAATAAAATAAATTAAACTAAATGAACCTAAAAAAAATAATATCCTAAAATAAAATAAAATAAAACTTAAACCTAAACAAAAAAACTAAACCTAAAATAAAATAAAATAAACCTAAACCTAAACTAAAATAAACAAAACTAAAATAAGTAAAACCTAAACCTAAACCTAAAATAAATAAAACTTAAACCCTAAAATAAATAAAATAAAAATTAAACCTAAAATAAACCTAAAATAAAAACACAACCTAAACCTAAAAATATAATAAAACCTAAACTAAACCTAAAAATAAAAAAAATAACTGGACCTAAAAAAAATAAAATAAATATAAAACTAAACTAAAAATAAACATAAACCTAAAGCTAAAAAAAATAAACTAAAATAAAAAACCTAAACTAAAATTAATAAACTAAATTAAATAAAAATGGAATAAACCTAAATCAAAATAAAAATAAAATAAACTAAAATAAATAATAAAATAAAATAAATAAACCTAAACCTACTGGTTTAAATTTTAAAATAATAATAAAATAAAAAAAAAAAAAAAAACTCTAAACACTAAACCCCTCAACTTTATAATAAACCTAAAATACTAAAAAACCTGTTAAAACTAAAACCTAAAACCCTAACCCTAAACCTGACCCTAACCCTAAATCCTAGGCCCAAACCCTAAAACTAACCATGACCTAAAACTGAGCCTAAACACTAAAACCTCATCTTAAAACCACCCACTGAGCAAACTAAAACTTAAACTAAACCCTAGCCCTAAAGACTAAACCCTAAACTAAACCATAAACCCTAAAATTAACCCAAACCTGAGCTAAACTAAACCCTAAACCCTAAACCTGAACCTAAACCAACCCAAATCCTAAAACCTAAAATCTAAACTAAAACACTAAACCCACAAACCTAAACCCAAAACCCAAAACCAAATCCTAAACCTAAACCCTAAACCCTAAACCCTAAACCATAAACCCAGACCTTAAAAATTTGAATACCTAAACCTAAAAATAAAATAAATAAAAAAATGTAAACCTAAATAAAATAAAGAAATAAAAAAAGGCGTGGAACATCACCGTCAACCAGGCTCAGTCTACATCTAGCGATGGAGGCAAAGATGAGGGTGACCATTATTACAGTGGTTGTGGGAGATCTGGAGGTGCTGGTGGATACAGAGGTGGTTATGGAGACGGGAAGAGCGATAGAAGATACATCCGTGGTGGTGGCGGAGGGAGAGATCGGGAATATGATGGTGGAACCTGCTACTCGAGAGGCCAGGGTGGTTCTGATGGGAACTGGAGAAATTGAAGAATGGCTTATTCGATATGATGCTTATGGAACTATGTCTTTACAGTAAAGATGATTCTAGTTATCTAAGGTTTCTAATTTTCTCTATGTGTGCCCATTTTTTAACTATGTTGCCAATTGTGTCTTAAATACTTGGTGTGTTACTTGGTTGATGAAATCGAAAAGAAGAAATGTTGAATCTGAATTTTTTCTCTATTAAAAGAAAAAACCAAAAACCTTAAATCCTTAACTAAAACACACAAACCTAAACCTAAACCCTAAACCCCAAACCCTAAACCCAAAACCTAAAACCCTAAAACCCTAAAACATAAAACTTAAACCCTAAACCCTAAAACTAAACCAAAAACCCTAAATTCTAAACCATAAACCTCAAACCCTAAACCTTGGACCCTAAACAAACCCTAAATGCAAAAAAAAGCTAAAACCTGCTAAACTAAATAAAACATAAAAATAAAATAAATAAAAGACCTAAAATAAACTAAAAAAATCAAATAAAATATAAACATAAACTTCCTAAACCAAAAGAATTAAAATAAAAAAATAAATAAAAACCTAAAAATAAAAAAATAAAACCTAAATAAAATAAAAAACTAAACCTAAAATAAAATTACAATAAACTAAAATAAAATAAACTAAAAAAACTTAATAAAACCTAAATCTAATAAATAAACCTAAAAATCAAACTTAAAAATTTATAAAAAATAAAACCTAAACTCAGAACTAAAAAAAACCTAAACCTAAAAAAAAATAAAATAAATCTAAACCTAAACTAAAATAAATAAAACCTAAACCTAAACCTAAACTAAATAAAAAAAATAAACTAAAAATAAACTTAAATTAAAAACCTAAATCCTAATCCTAAAAAAATAAAAAAAAAACTAAACGTAAACCTAAAAAATAAAATCAAAATAAAACTAAACTAAAAAATAAACCTAAACCTAAACCTAAACCTAAAAATAATAAATAAAAAACCTAAACCAAAATAAATAAACCTAAAATAAAAATGCTAAACTAAATAAAAATAAAATTGAACCTAAATAGAAATAGAAAAAATAAAATAAATAAACCTAAACCTACCGGTTTACATAATTTAAGAAAATTAAAAAAATGAAAAAATTTAAAAAAAACAAACAAACCCTAACCCTAAACCTAAACCCTAAACCCTAACTATAACCCCTCTAAATCCTAAACCCAAACCCTAAACCCTAAAACTACCAAGCCTAAACCCAGCACAAATAAAACCTAAACTAAACCTACCCACTAATCCCACCTAAAACACTAAAACAACCAATAACCCCAAACCCTAAACCTAGGCCAACCCTAAAATAAAACAAATAAATAATTAAAATAATTAAATTAAACTAAAACCCAAATCTCAAAATAAAATAAATTAAAATAAAACTAAAATAAATTAAAATGAATAAAACCTAAACTAAATTGAAAAAATAAATCTAAATACAAATATTATAAACTAAATAAAATAAACCAAAAAATAAACCTAAAAAAATAAAACCTAAAAAAAATAAAAATAAAATAAAACACTAAATAAAAATAAAACCTAAACCTAAACTAAAATAAACTAAACTAATAAATAAAACCTAAAATAAAATAAAAAACATAAACCTAAACTAATTAAAATATAATAAACTAATAAAAACTAAAACTAATAAAATAAACCTAAAATAAACCTAAAATAAAACAAAACTAAACATAAAATTAAATAAAACCTAAACCAAAACCTAAAAAAACTTAAAACCTAAATAAAAATAAAAATAAAACTAAACTAAAAAGTAAACATAAACATAAACCTAAACCTTAAAAATAAACTAAAATAAAAAAAACTTAAACTAAAATAAATAAACTTAAAATAAATAAAAACTAAATAGTTAATAATAAACATAAATAAAATAAATAATAAAATTAATTAAAATTAATTAAAAACTAACTAATTAAACCTAAACATACTAGTTTACTTAATTTAAAAAAAAACCTAAACCCTAAACCCTAAATGTTAAATACAACCTAAAAATAAAATAAATAAATAAACCTAAACCTAAATAAAATAAAAAAATAAAATAAAATAAAAACATAAACTAAAACCTAGACCTAAACCTAAACCTAAACCTAAACCTAAGCCTAAAAATAAAATAATATAAAAAATAAAAACTAAATTAAAATATGATAAATGAAAACTTAAGCTTAACTAAAAAAAGTAAAATAAACCTAAAAATATGAAACATAAATAAAATAAAAATGAAATAAACCAAAAAAAAAAAAACAAAAAAAACTAAATTAAAAGTTAAACCTAAACCTAAACTAAAAAAAACCTAAACCTAAATTAAACAAAATAAAATAAACCTAAACTAAAATAAATAAAACCTAAACTTAATCACAAAATAAACTAAACCAAACCCTAAACTAAATAAAATAAAATAAGCTAAAAATAAACTAAACCAAAACTAAAAACTAAAAAAAACCTAAAATAAAACCTAAAACCTAAACCTAAAATATAAATGAGACTAAACCTAAAATAAAAAACAAAACCTAAACCAAAAAATAAATTAAAAATAAAACTAAACTAAAATAAACATAAACATAACTAAAATAATCTAAAATAAAACCTAAACTAAAATAAATAAACCTAAAATAAAAAAAAACTAAACTAAATAAAAAATAAAAAAATAAACCTAAATAAAATAGATAAAATAAACTACATAAACTAAACCTGGTGGTTTAATTAATTTTTTAAAAGAAACCCTAAACCCTAAATATAAGCCCTAAACCCTAAAGCCTAAATCTTAAACCCTAAAAATGTTAAACCACAAAATTAACCCAAAACTAATCCTAAACCCTAAACCCTAAACTTACAACCCTAAATTCTGGACCCTAAACCCTAAACACTATAAAACTAAAAAAACCCTAAACCCAACCAAACCCCTAAACCTTAAACTCACAAACCCTAAACCCTAAAACCCTAAAACCTAAACTAAATAAAATATAAAAACATAAATAAAATAAAATAAAGAAAATAAAATAAAACCTATAAACCTTAAACCTAAACCTAAAAAAAAAAAAAAATAAAATAAATTAAAAAATGAAAACAAAACTAAAATAAAATAAATAAAAACCTAAACTTAACCAAAAATAAAATAAGCCTTAAAATAAAAGACCTAAATAAAATAAAAACTGAACGTAAAATAAAATGAAACTAAAAAATTAACATAAACCTAAACCTAAACCTAAAAAAAAAACTAAAATAAGAAACCTAAACTTAAATCAAGAAACTTAAAATAAATAAACCAAACTAAATAAAAATAAATAAGAAGCTTAAATAAAAATAAAATAACTAAATAAATGAAAATAAACAAAAAAAATAAACTAAATAAACTAAATACACCTAAACATACTAGTTTACTTAAATTTTTTTAATAAAACCTAAAAACCTAAAAACTAAATCCTAAACTAAACCCTAAATCATAAATCCTAAACCTAAATCCTAAGCCATAATAAACGTGGCTCTAAAATAAAATAACATAAACCAAAAATAAAATAAATTAAAAACTAAACTAAAATAAACAAAATAAAATAAATCTGTATAAAAAAATATAACTAAACTAAAATAAATAAAACCTAAACATATACTTAAAATAAACTAAACATAAAACCCCTAAATAAAATAAAATAAATAAAACATAACAAAAATTAAATTAAAAAAATAAACCTCAAATAAAACCAAAACCTAAACTAAGAAAATTAAAATGAAACTTGAACCTAAACATAAAATAAAAATAAAACCTAAACCTAAAATAAAATTAAAAAAAAACAAACTAAAAAATAAACATAAACCTAAACTTAAACCTAAAATAAACTACAATAAAACTAAACTAAAATAAATATACCAAATAAATAAATAAATCTAAATAAAAATAAAGAATAAAATAAACTAAAAGAAATAAAAAAAATAATAAAATAAACTAAATAAAATAATTGGTTTTGAATTCTTAAAAAAAAAACCTAAAATACTAAACCCTAAATCAAAACCTAATTAACCTAAACTATAAAACTAAACCCTAATCCTAAAACCATAAACTTAAACCAAATAATAACCCTAAAAACTAAACCACTAAAACCACTACTAAAAAACACTGGAACCTGAGCCTAAGCTCTAAACCAGGCCTCTAACCTAAGCCTAAACTAGGCCACTCCTCTAAAACTTCTAAACTTAGGCCTACCCTCCAAACTTATCTAAACCACAAACCTGATCCTAAAAATAAAACCTAAAAAAAATAAAATAAATAAACTAAACCTGGTAATAAATAAATAAAATAAAATAAACCTAAACTAATTTAAACTAAACCTAAAATAATAATAAAAATAAAATAAAAAATAAAGATAAATAAATAAAAATAAACTATAAAATAAAATAAAAAAAAAAATAAAATAATAAACCAAAATAAAATAAAATAAAAACTAAATAAAACAACCCTAACAAATAAACCAATAAATACATAAAACCTAAAACTAAATAAAAACTACTAAAATAAACAAAATAAAATAAACATAAAAAATAAAATAAAACAACAAAAATATATAAAATAAACCTAAAATAAAATAAACTAAATAAAATAAATAAAATAAACTAAACTAAAAATTAACTAAACCTAAACTAAAATAAAACTAAAAAATAAACCCAAAATAAAACTTAAAACCTAAACCTAAACAAAAAATAAAAAAATAAAACCTAAAACTAAAAAATAAAATAAAAATAAAACTAAAAAGAAATAAACATAAACTAAACCTAAACCTAATAAAATAAACTAAAATAAAACTATAAAATAAATAAACATAAAATAACTAAACCAAATTAAATAAATAAAAAAATAAAATAAAATAGAAAAGAATAAAGAAACTAAATAAACTAAATAAATACTGCTAAATATAACCCTAACTAAAACCCTGACCCTACCTAAACCCAATGACCCTAGGCCAAACCCTCTAAACCCAAAACTTAACTAACCCTAACCACAGACCACAAACTCTTAAACCACTGAAACTAAACCTAAATAAAACCCTACCCTGAGCCACACAAACCTAAAATCCTGATGAAACTAAACCTGATCTTAACTAACTCCTAATGACCCAAAGACTATCTTACTATACCCTATAATCCTACTACCACTAAACTGACCATCCACTCCAAATCCTAACCTACTAACCTAAACTAACCAACCACCCTAAACCAAACTAAATCCTCTAAATCAAAAACCTAAACTAATAAAATGAAATAGTAAATAATAAATAAATACCTAAACTAAAAACCTAAACCCACCTAAATAAAATAAATAAAATAAAACTAAAAAATATATAATAAACCTAAACTTAAATAAAATAAATGAACCTAAAATTAAACCTAAAATAAATAAAATAAACCAAAATAAAAATAATAAAAACTAAATAAAACTTAATCCTAAATAAATCTAAAAAAAAATAAGAAAAACCTAAACTAAAAAAATCTAAAATAAAATAAATAATAAAATAAACATAAACCTAAAAAAATAAACTAAACTAAAATATAAAAAAACCTTAACCTAAAATAAACTAAAAACCAAAAATAAAAAAACCTAAATAAAAAAATAAAATAAACTAAAAATAAAACTAAAGCCAAACTATATAAAATAAAAAATAAAACCTAAACCTAAAATAAAATAAAATAAAGTTAAACTAAAAATAAACCTAACCAAAACTAAAACAAAATAAATAAAAACTACCTAAACCTAAACCAAAGCCCTAACTATAAAACTCAACCTAAACCTAAAAAAAAATACTAATGAAAACCCAAACCCAATATCCTAAACCACAATCCTGACCCTAAACCTATAAACCCTAAACCCTACCAAAGAAAACCTCTAAATCCTGACCTAAACCCTGAGCCCACCCCAAAACTAAAAAAGAAATAACCTAACTAAAAACCTAAAAAATAAAATAAAATAAAACTAACCAAATATATAAAATAAACATAAATTAAAAACATTAACATAAAAAAGAAATAAAAAAATAAAAACTAAAATAAATAAACAAATAAACTAAAAATAAAATACCTATTAATTAAATAAAAAAAAAAAATTAAATAAAATAACCCTAAATAATAAACTATTAAATGATGATAAAAAAAAAAAAAAACCTAAAATAAAATAAAACCTAAATTTGCTAAAATTATCTAAAATAAAATAAACATACTAAAATTATAATAAACTAAACTAAACTTACTAAATAAAATAATAAATAAAAAATAAAACTAAAATAAACTAAAAATAAACCTAAATATACAAATAAAAACCTAAACCTAAACTAAAATAAAATTAAACTAAACCTACCAAAAATAAAAAATAAAACCTAAACTAAAATAAATAATAATAACTAAATTAAAAAAAAACTAAACCTAAACTTAAAAATCAAATTAAAAAAATAATATAAATAAATATATATAAACTATACCTACTAACTGATAAAAGATATAAATAAATGACCCAAACTAAACCACTGGCTGCTGAGCCCTAAAAATAAGACACTGAGCCACACAAACCCAGTACTGATCTACTAACTGTCCACAAACCCTGTACCCAAACTGGAGCTGACCCTAAACCCCACCTTGAGCCCAGGCTCTGGGCACAAGACCCCAGATCCACTGGCTGAACTCCAAAATTACCACTAAACCTTACATCCATGGGCCCTGAGCTGTAAACCTATAAAGAGCCCTAAAGAATGAAACCCTAATGACCTCTCCTGGCCACTCCTGACCTAAGATCCTGGGCCCTAAATCTGACTAAATCCTAAACTGACCTAAACTACCCAGGCCACTTAAAACTAGCCATAAATAGGCCCTAATGACCTGAAACTGGGCTAACTTAACTCTCTGACTTTACCTGGGCCCTGATCTAAGGCCCAAAACCAAACCTGAGCCAAACCCCTAAAGACCCCACTGGGCCCTGACCTAGCCACTGACCCACTAACTAACTGACCCTAAAGACCTGGGCCTCTAAATCCTTAACTTCCTACCCTAAACCTGGGCCACTGACACCACCTGACCTGTAAAACTAAACTTAAAACCCAAACCACTACTAATAAAAACTAAACTATATACAAGAATAAATAATTAAAAAAAAAATAAACCTAAACCTATTTAAAAATAATATAATGAAATAAATAAAATAAGAAAATACTTACACAAAAACTTAAACCTAAACCTAAAAAGAAAATAAAATAATCTAATAAAAATAAATAAAATAAATAAATGAAAACTTAAAATAAACTGAAAAAATAAACCTAAGAATAAAAACCCTAAATAAAATAAAATTAAGAATAAAATAAAATAAAATAAACCTAAAATAATATAATATAAAATAAATAAAACCTAAACCTAAAAATAAACCTAAGTAAAACCTAAAAATAGATAAAAAAATAAAACCTAAATGCTAAATAAAAGAAAAAACTAAATCTAAAAATAAACAAAATAAAATAAACATAAATCTAAACTAAAATTAACTAAACTAAAATAAATAAAATAAACATAAACCTAAAATACTAAACCTAAAAACCCTAAACTAAAAAAATAAAATAAACTAAAAATAAACCTAAATCATAACTAAAATAAAGCTAAAAATAAACCTAAAATCTACACCTAAAAATAAATAAAAAAAAACTAAATAAAAATAAACCTAAAAAAATAAAATAAAAATAATAATAAACTAAAAATATAAATAAAACCTAACCAAAAAAATAAACTAAAATAAAAAGATAAAATAAAAATAACCTAAAATAAATGAACTTGACCTTAAACTTAAAATAAAACTAAACCCTAAACCCTAAAAAAAACTTGCCACTAAACCAAATGTAATCACTAACTAAAAACTACCCAAAACCCTACCCAACCCTAAACCACTAAACCCTAAAATTTAGGCCCTAAACTAAACCAGAAATCTGAGCCTAAACCAAAACTGACTAACCTAAAATAAATAATAAAACCTAAAAACCTAAAACTAAACAAATAAAGCATAAAATATAAAAATTAAAACCTAAACCAAATAAAAAATAAAAATAAAATAATGTGGAACATAAACAAAACCTTAACTAAACTAAACCTAAAAGTACAATAAAAAAAATAAAATAAACTAAAATAAAATAAAATAAATAAATAAAATATAAAGAAAAACTTAAATAAAATAAAACTAAGCGAAAAAATAAAATAAAATAAACCTAGATAAAATAAAATATAAACTAAATAAAACCTAAACCTAAATAATAATTAAAAATAAAACCTAAAATAAATAAAATAAAACTTAATGCTTAAACTAAAATACTTGACTTAAAATAAAAATAAAATAAACCTAAACCTACGTAAAATAAACTAAACTAAAATAAATAAAACTTAAACCTAAACAAAAAAAAAATAAAACCTAAAATAAACCTAAATAAAACCTAAAACTAAACCTAAAATAAAATAAAACTACCCAAACCAAAATAAAAAATAAAAAAATAAAACCTAAAACAAAACTAAAAAAATAAACTGAATAAAAAATCTAAACTAAAATAAGTAAACCTAAAATAATTAAATTAAACTAAATAAAAATAAAAATAAAGTTAAATCAAAATAGAAAATAAATTAAACTAAAATAAGTAAAAATAAACTAAATAAACCTAAACCTACCAGTTTACTTAATTTAAAAAAATTAAAAATAAAAAAGTTAAAAAAAACCCTAACCCTAAACTAATCTAAAACCTAAACCTACTACTACCCTAAGCCCTAAACAAAACACTAAACCACAAACCTGACTAAACCAAAACAATCACTAACCTAAACTGGACTAATCTCCTAAAACACTAGCCACAAAACCTAACCCCTTAAACACACTTAAACCCTAAGGCCACAACCTAAACCACTGATAATCCAGACCCTGACCAGGCCCTTCTAGGCCTAGGCCACTTAAAAACCTGGGCCAAAGCCACCAACCAATACTGACTGGCATTAACTGGGCCCTCTAATCATCTAGCCCTCCTAATCTAATAACTCCAACCACTAACTGGGCTTATACCCACTAAACTAAAACAAAACTGGGCCTACCACTGATCTAACCTGAGCCACATCCCTCATAAATGTTTAAAATGAGCCTCCCTAACCACTACCACTACATAATCCTACTAAAATCTAAACTCTAAATCGTAACCACAAAAAAAAACTTAAACCTAAACCTAAACCTAAACCTAAAAAAATAAAATAAATAAAAATAAAAATAAACTAAAATAATAAATAAAACTGGATTAAACTAAAAAAATAAAATAAACTAGAATATAAAGAAATATCAAAATAAACCTAAAATAAAATAAATAAAATAAATAAAACCTAAAAAAATAAACCTAAAATAAATAATAAATAAAACCTTAACCCTAAATTTAAAGAAAACCAAACCTAAAATAAAAATAAAACAAACTAAACTAAAATAAACTAAAATAAATAAATGTAATAAACATAAAATAAACTAAGCATAAACCCTAAATAAAATAAAATAAATAAACCTAAACTAAACATAAAACTTAAAAATAAACCTAAAATAAAACAAAAATAAAATAATAACTTAAAATAATACTACAAAAAAAACCCTAAACTTAAAACATAAATAAAAAATAAACTAAACTAAAAATAAACATAAAAGAAACCTAAATAAAAAATAAACTAAAATAAAAAAACTAAACTAAAATAAATAAATAAACTAAATAAAATAAAAATAAAATAAACTAAAATAAATAAAAAATAAACTAAATAAAAACTACGGTTTTAATTTATTAAAAAAACCCTAAACTAAACCCTAAACCATGAAAGCGATAACCTAAGGCTTAAATCAAACATAAAATAGAATAAAATTAAACTCAACTAAAAATAAACCTAAACCTAAAAAATAAACTAAAAAAAAAACCTAAACTAAAATAAATAAACCTAAAATAACTAAACAAAATTAAATAAAAATAAAAAATAAACATAAATAAAATAAAAAATAATATAAACTAAATTATATAATAAATAAACTAAATAAAATAAATAAATAAAAGAAGAAATGTTGAATCTGAATTTTGTCTCTATTAAAAAAAAAACAAAAATCCTAAACCCTAAATTAAACCCTAAAATTGAAACCCTAAACCACAAACCCTAAACCCTAAACCCTAAACCTTAAAACCTAAACCCTAAACCCTAAACCTTAAACTCTAAACCCTATACCCTAAACTAACCCTAAACCTTAAACCATAAAGCCCAAACCCTAAAAACCTAAAATCCTAAACAAAAATTTAATAAAACCTCAAAATAAAATAAATAAATAAAATTCAAAATATAATAAGGTAAAAAAAACATTAACTAAAACTAAAACCTAAACCTAAAAATAAAATAAAATAAAAATTAAACTAAAATAAAAATATAAAAACCTAAACTAAACTAAAAAAGAAAAAACCTAAATAAAATAAAAACTAAACGTAAAATAAAAGTAAAATAAAGTATAATTACACCTACAAATAAATGAACATATAAGATAAGAAATTATATTTTATATATTTGGATTTAGCTCCCTGTACTTGGGTAACCATGCCCACCTATCCTAATTGGATTATGTCTAAGGGGATAAGTGGCACCTGCAAGCATGAACATTTATATTTTTTTTATTATTGCAATGACCCTTTTAGCACAATCCCCTACATAAGCCATGGTTAGGTTAATAATAACCTAACATCTAGTCTAATATATTACATCACAATCCAAAACATATCACCACCATATACCCCGACATAACCTTATACTAGAATCCATGACTTAGCATTTTAATGTGTGTGCTAAGGTTTAATATGGTGTGTCTTGATTAAGCTTTAAGAGTATGATTGCCTAAAGTTTAGACTTGTTTAAGTTAAACATTAAGGGAGGTTTCACTTCAAATCTTTGAATGATTTGATTAATTCCAATTTATACTTTCTTGTTTCATTTGATGCCTACTTAACATCTAATTATTATGAAGTGAAGGAAGAGGTTTGACCCCCTTCATCCCTATCCTATGTTATTTTCTAAAGGTATATTACTATGCCTTTGGTATCTTTAGGGACCATTTATAAATATTTCATTAAGCCTAAGTTTAATTAATTTTAAGGAATATTATTCAAACGTGAAAGACATCTTATAATTAATAAAATTGAGTCACCATTAAGTGAAAAACATTGCACAACTCATCTTCGTCATCAATAGCATACACACTTCCTCATTTTTATTGTTTGTGATATTTAATTAAATATATATATTTGTACATGCAATACATATTTATATTTTTCACACTTGATGATCATTAATGCATGAATTTTGTAGAAAATAAGATTTCATCTCATAACTAAGCATATGTAGACATGTATTAAAAATTTAAGCAAGTACGTGTCATTGTTAAACTAGGGAAGTGAATATCTAAGACCACCTTGGGGCTACTTAAAGCCTCATGTTCCCAGGATTTTAATACTATATACTTGCCAAGTTAAATATATGTAAAGATATACACAGGCATAGAAATGTAAATCATGCATAGGTTAAATAAAAGAATATCTTTTATTCATGTAAAGCAAACTTTTATCCCAAATTTTAGCACATGCATACACATGAATGAAATTAAGCAAGTGTGTGCCATTGTTAAACTAGGGAAGTGAAATTATTTAAGACCTCTATGGGGCTACTTAAAGCCTTGTGTTCCTGGGATGTCTAGACTATATACTTGTCAACTCAAACATATGTAAACATGCACATCAACCATGAAGACAAAATAATCCTTTACTATCTTTAAGTTATAACTATATCAAAAGTTTATTAAATATTTATAGCCAAGATTGAGTTGAATTTCACATTCTTATTCATCATTAGCCTATCATTTTAAACATAGCTTGGATTTAGTAGTGATAATAGCCACACCATATAATAGTATTTATCCAACACACACAACTTAAATGCAATCATATTATTTTAATTCAATTTTCTTTTTGAAAACATGAACATGTGAAACAAATGCCATGCACATTTATAATGATTAAAAATAATATATTAAATATTCCAATAACATACTCAATTACATTAAGTCCTAAGGATCATCAACGCAAATAAATATTCATTAAGACTAACCGAAGTTCTTTTCATATTTGATTTTGATGTTTGAGTTATTAAAACCTAAATTGGAGAGATGATACTTAGTATTTACCCCATCCAATGTTGATGATTTAATATATTTAAAAAAAGAAATTAAATGGGTTTTAAGGTTCAAACCGTTAAGCACATCAATTTAATTGCCCTTTCCTAAACTTATTTATTTAATTAACTACTTGATCACGAGCCTTCAATAATATGCTTTTAGAAAAGTAAAATTTACAATGCACCTAAAGGAATTTAATATAATTAGGCTCATGCTTCAGAGTTAATAATATTAGAGAAGGAAAGAATTTAAGTTAAATACTCCAATAATTTTCTCGTACCAATGGGTTAATCATAATTTCTTTAATGCCTTTATGTTATTAAACACATAAATAGAAATTAATGGATTTTGTTTAAATTATCTGAACCAATTATTAATTTTGTTTGATTTTTATTTTATCATTAATTTTCATAATTATTCTTTAATTATTAAACATATTAATTAAACCTCTTAAAGAAATACATTTAGAGAAATAATTAAGAAAGGGGTCCTAATGATTTCTTCTCACTATTCCCACTGTCCATAATGATTAATTACATTAATCATTTAATTTTTACTGTTCACCAATTTTAATAATTATTTAATTGATTAAAGAGGGTAATTACAATTAAAATTTTAAATTCTTCAAATTACATGGAAAATAAAAACTGCACATAAAAATAAAATAAAATAAACCAAAAATAAATAAAATAAAACCTAAATAAAAACCTAAACCTAAAAGATAAACCTAAAAATAAAACTTAAAAAAAAAAACTAATCCCTAAACTAAAAAAAACATAAACCTAAAAGAAACAAAATAAAATAAACCTAAACCTAAACTAAAATAAACTAAACTATAATAAATAAAACCTAAACCTAACCCTAAACTAAATAAAATAAAATAAATAAAAAATAAACTTAAACATAAATTAAAAAATAAAACCAAAACCTAAAAAAAAGATTAAACTAAAAAATAAACATAAACCTAAACCTAAACCAAAAAATAAACTAAAATAAAAAACCTAAACTAAATAAATAAGCTAAACTAAATATAAATAAAAAATTCAATAAGCTAAAATCAAAAAATAAACAAAATAAACATGAAACCTACCCATTTACTTAAATTAAAAAAAACCATAAATCTAAAAATAAAACCATAATACAACCCTAAAACCTATGCTTAAACCTAAAAATAAAATAAAATAAACTAATAAGGAAAACTAAAATAAAATAAATGAAAACTTAAACTAAACTAAAAATAAAATAAACCTACAAATAAAAAACCTAAATAAAATAAAAATTAAACCTAAAATAAAATAAAAAACTTATAATAAAATAAAATAAAAACTAAATAAAAACCCAAATATAACAAATAAATCTAGAAAGAAAACCTAAAGCCTAAACTAAGAAAAAAATTTAAACTAAAATAAAATTAAAATAAACAAAATAAAATACACAACTAAACTAAAATAAACTCTAATAAAATAAATAAAACCTACACTAAACATAAATCTTAAACCTAAGCCTAAACCTAAAGTAAATAAAATAAAAATAAACTAAAATAAACCTAATCTACCTAAAAATAAAACCTAAAAAATAAACCTAAAATAATAAAACACGAAACCTAAACTAGAAATAAAATAAAATCCTAAACTAAACCAAATAATAAAAAAAAAAAACTAAAAAAATTAAAATAAAGTAAATCTAAAACTAAAAAATATTCTTAAACCTAAAACTAAACCTAAATAAACTAAAATAAAAACCTAAACTAAAATAAATAAACCTAAAATAAATAAACTAAAATAATAAAATTAAAAATAATCTTAAATCAAGATAAAAATTAAAATAAACAAAATAAACCTAAACCTACTAGTTTACTTAATTTTAAAGAAAAAAAATAATAATAATAAAAAAAAAACCTAAATTAAACTAACCACTCATAAAATACCACACTCCACTACCCCAGGCCCTGAGCCCAAACCCACTGAGGCTAAACATACCACTAACATACCTGACCCAAACCTAGGCCACTCCTGAGCCCTAACCCCAACATGAGCCTGTGGTGACCTAAAAACCACTCCTAAACTTAACCCCAAATCCAGGCTAAATCATATCTACCATACCTTAACTAAGACCCTACTGATCCTGGAGTCTTAGCCCAACTGACTAGATCTAATATCCTGAGCCTGATCTCCACTGATGCATCTCTCTTAACTACCATGAGCCCAAACCTAAATCCTAACCACATGTGCCCTCCACAACTTAAAAAAACCTAAACCTAAAAAAAAAAAACCTAAAAAAACATAAAAGAAATAAAATAAAACCTAAAATAAAATTAAAATAAATAAACCTAAACCTAAAATAAATAATAAATAAACAAAATAAAACTAAACTTAAAAAAAAATAAAATAAAATAAAACATAAAATAAATAATTAAAACCTAAAAATAAATAAAAAGAATAAACTAAATAAAATAAAGCTAAGAATAAAACCTAAATAAAGTAAAAATTAAATGTAAAATAAAAATAAAATAAACCTAAAATAAAATAAAATAAAAACAAAATTAAAGCCAAAACCTAAAAAATAAACCTAAAAATAAAATAAAAAAATTAATAAAAAATAATTCCTAAACCCTAAACTAAAAATACAAACTTATCCAAAACTAAAAAATAAAATATATAAAATAAAATAAACATAAACCTAAACAAAAATAAACTAAACTAAAATAGATGAAACCAAAACCTAAAAAAACTAAACATAAACATAAACATAAATGAAATAATACATAATAAACTAAAAATAAATGTAAACCTAAACTAGAAAATATAACAAAAAAAATAAACCTAAATTAAAAACCTAAAACCTATACCTAAAAAATTAAAATAAAAACCTAACCTAAACCTGAAAATAAAAAATTAAACCTAAACCTAAAAAATTCTAATGCATCTACCTCTACCATTCTTGACATAAGGCAAATCTAATGCATTTACTCTCCTAACTAGGTCATCGAACAACCGACGCTTTATGTGGCCAAACCATCTAAGGCGACTCTCTCTAATCTTATCTGCCACTAGAGCTACTCCAAATTTTCCCGAACATACTCATTTCGAATTTTAGCTCCAAGAGTAAAGCCACTCATCCACTTGAGCATCCTCATCTCTATAACACTTAACTTAGTCTTATGCTTCTCTTTTATTGGCCAACATTCTGCACCATAAGTCATTACAAGTCTTACCACCATCTTATAAAATTTTTCCTTAAGTTCAAGTGGAACTTTTCTATCACACAATAGGCCAGATGCATTCCTCCACTTCAACCATCTAACTTGAATTCTACTAATAACATCTCCATATTTCACCATCATTTTGAACAATATAGCCTAAATATTCAATTGCTTACTCTTATTACTTGTTCACCCTAATGTCACAACACTACCACTAGAACTTCTACAACTAAAATTACACTCCATATATTCAGTTTTAGATCTACTTAAACAAAAACCTTCAGACTCTAAAGTTGACCTCCCTAATTCAAGTTTCTCTTGGACTCCCTCTATAGTCTTATCAACAAGAAGAATGTCATCAGCAAAAAGCATACACCAAGGTACATCTTCCTGTAAATGCCTAATAAGAACATCCATAACTAAAGTAAAAAAGATAAGGGCATAAAGCTGATCCTTGATGTAATCCAACTCAAATAGGAAAATATTTTATCAATCCTCATTGTGTTTGGACACAAGTAATAGCTCTAGTATACATATCCTTAATGACTTGAATATAACCAATATTAACTCCTTTCTATTCTAGAACTCTAGAGAACATCTCTTGAAACTTTATCATAAGCTTTCTCTAAATCAGTAAATATCATATGTAGATCCTCCTTACTTTCTCTATACTTCTCCATCAAACCTCTTAAAAAATGTATAGAATTTATAGTAGATCTACTTGACATGAAACCAAATTGATTGTGAGAAACTTTTGTATCACATTGTAACCTATGCTCAATTACTCTCTCCCATAATTTTAATGTACACATTAACTTAATTCCTCTATAATTTGCACACTCTTGTGCATCACCTTTATTCTTAAATATAGGAACCAACACACTCTTTCTCCACTCATCTGAGATCTTTTTAGTCTTTAAAATAACATTAACAAGATTTGTGTGCCAAGAAATTCCTTGATCTCCTAAAAATTTCCACACTTCTATTAGAATATCATTAGGTCTTACTATTTTTCTACATTTTATTTTCTTTAAAGCTTCTCTAACTTCAGATTTACTAATACAAAGTTAAACATAAAATTCTCTATTTTTTAGGGTATTAAGGTTGCTAAAATCAATCATACTTTCAGATCCTTCATTGAAAAGTTTATCAAAATACCTCATCCACCTATTTTTAATATCCTTTTCTAAGAAAAGAACTTTATTATTTTCATCCTTAATACATCTCACTTGAACTAAGTCTTTACTTCTCCTATCTCTTTAGCTGGCTAACTTATACATACATCTTTCACGTTCTTTGGTATCTAATATATTGTATAAATCACTAAATGCTAAATTTTTTGCATCTTATATTACTTTCTCAGAATCTCTACAGGCCAGTTAATATCTTTCCCAATTCTCTTGAGTTTTTACATCTAACCAAAATATTATAACAATGCTTCTTATTTCTTATCTTTTCTTGCACACTCTAACTCCACCACCAACTATTTTTATTAAAAGAAGCTTTTACTTTTGATTTTCCCAATAAATTTTTAGCAACTTACTTAATTTCACTTCTACTTTTTCCCACATAACATTAGCTTCCTTATGAACATCCCAAATTCTAAGCTCATATAGCTTGCTTTAAAATTTTTTTTATTTGTGATTGTTAAGTGTCCCCATTTAATCCTAAAACAATAATTTGATTTATTTTTCCTCTTACAATCTTTCATCTTAAAATATAAAACTAACAATCAATGTTGGGTACTTAAACTTTAACTTGGAATTACCTTACAAATTTTACAATCTAAACGATCTATTTTTCTTATTTAAAAATAATCAATCTGTGTTTTCCCAGATCAATTTTTATAAGTAATAATATATTCATCTCTTTTCTTAAATAAAGTATTAGCAACTATAAAATCATTTGCTAAGGCAAAATCTAATATAGTCATACCTTCTTCATTAGTCACTCCAAATCCATAACCACCATGAATACTTTTAAAATCTTCTACCCCTCTACCAACATTTCCATTTAAATCTCCTCAAATAAATACTTTTTCTTAAAGAGGTCTCTTTTGTATTAATCGTTCTAATTCATTCGAAAATTTTTCTTTTGAGCTTACGTCCAAACCTACTTGAGGAGCTTAAACACTTATAACATTGATAATCTTAATATCAACAATAATCTTTAAATCTTTAATTCTATCTCCACATCTATTAATATTTATAAAATTATCCTTCAAACTTTTATCTATAATCACACCAACACCATTTCTAGTTTGACTTCTACCTGAATACCAAAGTTTAAAACCTAAATCTCAATCTGGTCTTCTTCTCCCAACCCATTTAGTTTCTTGAACACATAAAATATTTATCTTTCTATGAACCATCATATTTATTAAATCCATTAATTTTCCTGTAAGAGTACCTATATTCCAAGATCCTAACCTAATTCTAGTTTCATGGACTAACTTCTTTGCCCGCATCTGTCCATAATGTGGAACCCTTGCTTATTTAACACTGCACCGCGATGCAACCCTTGTACATTTTCACTATATTCAAGCCATACACGCTCAGGGATGCAAAGATTAACACAATGATTTAAAGGATTCATGTCATTATTATTTCAACAACTTTTATGCTGGCTGTAGACTACTTATCACAACCCTCCACTTTTTGCATCTGGACATGGGACCAGCAAAGGTAGAAAATAATAATAAACCTAAATAAAAATAAAAAATAAAATAAATTAAAATAAATATAAAATAAACTTAAAAAGCCTAAACCAACTACTTTACTTAATTTAAAAAAAATCTTAAGCCCTAAACCTGAAATCCTAAACCCTAAACCCTAAAACAAACCCTAAACCCTAAATCCTAAACATACAACACTAAACCTACAACCTTAAACCCTAAACCCTAAACCCTAAAAAACCCTAAAGCTTAAACCCTAAATCCTAAACCCTAAACCCTAAATCCTAAACCCTCAAAACCTCAAACCCTAAAGCCTAAACACTAAAATTTGAACCCTAAATCCTAAACCCTAAACCTAAGACTAAACCTAAACCCTAAAACCCTAAACCCTAAACCCTAAACCCTAAATAAAATAAAAATAAAAATAAACTAAAAAATAAACATAAACCTAAACCTAACCTTAAAAATAAACCAGAATAAAAAACCTAAACTAAAACTAATAAACTAAACTAAATAACAATAAAAAATAAAATAAACTAAAATAAAAATTAAACTAACTAAATCAAAACCTACCATAAAAAATAGCCAAAACCCTAAACCATTAAACTAACCCTGAATAATAAACCCTAAACCGTAAACCATAAATCCTAAATAAATAAAAAAATTAAAAAAATGCAAACCCTAAATCCTAAACCCTATAACTAACCCTAAGCCTAAACTCCAAACCCTAAACCCTGAACACTAAACCTTAAACCCTAAACCCTAATCCCTAAACCCTAAACCCGAAAAAACCAAAAAACCTAAACCTAGACAAAATAAAACCTAAAAATAAAATAAATAAAGAAAGCTAAACCTAAATAAAATAAAATAATAAAATAAAATAAAAAACATAAACTAAAACCTAAACATAAACATAAACCAAAAAATAAAATAAAATAGAAAATAAAAACTAAACTAAAATAAAATAAATAAAAACCTAAACTAAACTAAAAAAGATAAACTTAAAAATAAAAAACCTAAATAAAATAAAAATAAATCTGAAATAATCTTAAAATAATAAAAATAAAAAATAAATAAATACATAAACCTAAAAAAATAAACTTAAAAATTAATGAAAAATAAAACCTAAACCCTAAACTAAAAAAAAACCTAAACCTACAATAAAGAAAATAAAATAAACCTAAACCTAAACTAAAATAAATAAAACCTAACCCTAAACCTAAAATAAACTAAAGCTAAAGCTAAAGCTAAACTAAATAAAATAAAATAAACTAAAATTAAACCTAAAGGTAAATTGAAAAATAAAACCTAAAAATAAACCTAAAATAAAAACCTAAAACCTAAACCTAAATAAATAAAATAATAACCTAAACAGAACTTTAAAATAAATAATAAAACCTAAACCTCTAAAATAAAATAAAAATAAAACTAAACTAAAAAATAAATATAATCCTAAACCTAAACCTAAAAAATAAACTAAAATAAAAAACCTAAACAAAAATAAATGAACTAAAATAAACTAAACTAAATAAAACTAAAATAATCCAAAATAAAATAAAAAAATAAAATAAACTAAAATAAATAATAAATAAACTAAATAAACCTAAACCTACCAATTTACTTAATTTGTAAAAAAAAAACTCCTAAACCCTAAACCCTAAATCCTAAACCCTAAATGCTAAACCCTAAAAAATACTAACTAAACTAAACCTACCCTAAACCCTAAATAAACCTAAAACCCTAAAAGCATAAACCCTAAAACCCTAAAACCCTAACCCCAAACCCCAAACCCTAAAACCTAAACCTTCAACCCTAAACCCTAAACCATAAACCTACAATACTAAACCCTAAACCTTAAATTTTAAAACCCTAAACCCTAAACACTAACTTAAACCTAAACTAAACCCTAAAACCCTAAACTACACCTAAACCTAAAATCTCTGCTTACATTAAACTAAAACCTAAACCCTAAACCCTAACCTAAACTCTAAACCCTAAAACCCTCAATCCTAAATCCTAAACCCTAAACACCTAAAAAGCTAAACTTAAACTAAATAAAACTTAAAAATAAAATAAATAAAATAACCTAAACCTAAATAAAATATAATAATAAATTAAAATAAAAACCTAAACTAAAACCTAAACCTAAAAATAAAAATAAAATATATTAAAAAATAAAAATAAACTAAAATAAATAAAGAAAAACCTAAACTAAATTAGAAAAATAAAATAAACCCAAGAATAAAAAAATTTAATAAAATAAAAACTAAATGTAAAATTAAATAAGCCTAAAATAAAATAAAATAAAAACTATATAAAATCCTAAACCAAAAAAATAAACCAAAAATTAAATAAAAAATAAAACCTAAACCCTAAACTAAAAAAAAACTTAAACCTAAAATAAAAATAAAATAAACAAAATAAGATAAACCTAAAAGTAAACTAAAATAAATAAAACCTAAAGCTAAACTTAAAATAAAGTAAACCTAAATCTAAACTGAAAGTAAATAAAATAAAATAAGCTAAAAATAAAACTAAACCTAAACTAAAAAATAAAGCCTAAAAATGTACCTAAAATAAAAACCTAAAACCTAAATCTAAAAAAATAAAATAAAAACCTACATTTAAACCTAAAAATCAAAAATAAAACCTAAACATAAAAAATAAAATAAAAATATAACTCAACTAAAAAATAAACCAAAACCTAGACCTATACCTAAAACATAAACTAAAATAAAAAACCTAAATTAAAATAAATAAACATAAACAAAATAAACTAAACTAAATAAAAATAAAAAGTAAGATAAAATAAAATAAGAAAATAAATTAAATAAACTAAACCTATTAATTTACTTAATTATTTTTTTTTAAAAAAAACCTAAATGCTAAACTGTAAACCCTAAACTCTAAACCCTAAACCCTAAACCCTAAACCTACAACTAAACCTACAACCCTAAATCCAAAACCTAAATAAAACCCTAAACTAAAACCCTAAACCCTAAACCTAAACCTAAACCCTAAACTAAATCCTAAAGCATAAACCCTAAGATCCTAAAACCCTAAACCCAATAACCCTAAATCCTAAACCCTAAACCCTAACCTAAACCTAAAACCCTAAACTCCAAGCTAAACCTAAACCTAAACTAACTAAATAAATTTAAAAATTAACCTAAACCCTAAAATCTAGTAATCCTTAACTTAAAACCTAAATCTTAAGAATGAGCAGAACCATGACGGCAAGAACATCACCATCAACCAGGATTAGTGTAGGTTTGACGTTGGAGGTAAAGGTGGAAGCGGCCAATATCACAGTGGTGGTGGCGGATCTTGAGGTGCTAGTGGATATGGAGGTGGTGGCCGGAGCAGTGGTGGTCATGGAGGTGGGAGGAGTTCCGGAGGTTATAGCCGTGGTGGTGGCAAAGGGAGAGATCAGAGATATGATGTTGGATCCTACTACTCAAAAGGCCAGGCTGGTTTTGAAGGGAACTAGAGAAACTTAAGAACAAACGATTTGATCTACTGCTTATGGAATAATGTCTTTGGTTTTGCTCTATGCTCATTTTTATCTTGTCATATAAGAAAACTTGGGGTGTTGCTTGATGATGAAATCAAAAGAAGAAATGTTGAATTTGAATTTGTTCTATTAAAATTAAAAAAAAAACCAAAAATCCAAATCCTAAACAAAAACCTAAACCCTCAATCCTAAACCCGAAACCCTAAAAACCCATAACCTTAAACCTTAAAATCTAAACCCTAAACCCTAAAACCTACACCGTAAACCTTTAACCGTCAACCCTAAACCCTAAACCCTAAACCCTAAACTCCAAACCCTAAACCCTAAACCATAAACCCTAAAAAATTAAAAATTTAAACATAGACTAAATAAAACCTAAAGATAAAAAAAACTAAACTAAAATAAAATAGAAATAATAAAATAAAATAAAGACCTAAACTAAAACCTAAACCTAAACCTAAAGCTAAAAAAGAAATTAAAATAAAAATAAAAACTAAACTAAAATATAATAAATAATTACTTAAACTAAACTAGAAAATAGAAAACCTAAATAAAATAAAATCTAAATAAAAACCTAAACCTAAAAAATAAACCTAAAAATATAACCCAAAAATAAATAAAAAGTAAAACCTAAACCCTAAACTAAAGAAAAAACTTAAACCTAAAAAAAATAAACTTAAATCTAAACTAAAATAAACTAAGCTAAAATAAATAAAACCTAAACCTAAACCTAAACCCAAAATAGACTAAACCTAAACCTAAATCTAAACCTAAATAAAATAAAATAAAATAAAAATTAACCTAAACTTAAATTAAAAAATAAAACCTAAAAATAAAATTAAAATAAAAACCTAAAGCCTAATCCCAAAAAAATAAAATAAAAACATAATCCTAAGCCCAATAATAAAAAAATAAAACCTAAACCTAAAAAATAAATTAAAAATAAAACTAAAGAAAAAAATAAGCCTAAACCTAAACCTAAACAAATAAAAATAAACTAAAATAAAAGCCTAAACTAAAATAAATAAACCTAAAAGAAATAATCTAAACTAAACAAGAATAAAAGTAAACCTAAATAAAAAAAGAAAATTGAAATAAATTACAAATAAACTAGATAAACTAAATAAGTGTAAACTTACTAGTTTACTTAATTTAAAAACAAATAAAAAAATAAAATAAAATAACCCCTAACTCTAAACCCTAAATCCTAAACCTTAAAACCCTTAACCCTAAACCCTAAACCCTAAACCATAAACCCTAAACCCTAAAACTTGCAACCCTAAACCCTAAACCCTAAACCCAAACCCTAAACACTAAACGCTAAACCCTAAAAAACCTAAAACCTAAACCTAAACAAAATAAAACCTAAAAATAAAATAAATAAGAAAACCTAAACCTAAATAAAATAATAAAATAAAAATAAAAAACCTAAACTAAACAAAAGTTAAACCTAAATAAAATAAAAAATAAAACAAAATATAAACCTAAACCTAAACCTGAACTTAAACCTAAACCTAAACATAAAAAATAAAATAAAATAACAAATAAAAACTAAACTAAAAAATAAAATAAACATAAAAATAAAAAACCTAAATAAAATAAAAATTAAGTGTAAAAAAAATAAACCTAAAATAAAATAAAATAATAATTAAATAAAAAACCTAAACCTAAAAAATAAATAAAAAAAAATAAAATAAACTAACCATAAACTAAAAAATAAAACCTAAACTAATAAAAATAAAAAATAAACCTAAACCTAAACTAAATAAACTTAAACCTAAACATAATCTAAAATAAACTAAACCTAAACTCTAAACTAAATAAAAGAAAATAAACTAAAAATAAACCTAAACCTAAACTAAAAAAAATAAAACCTAAATAAAACATAAAATAAAAACCTAAAAAGTGAACCTACAAAAAAAAATAAAAACCTAATCCTAACCTAACAAATAAAATAAAAACCTAAACCTAAATTTAAAAATAAAAAATAAAACCTAAACCTACAAAATAAAATAATAATTAAAATAAACTAAAACATAAACATAAACTTAAACATAAACTTAGAAAATAAACTAAAATGAAAAACTTAAATTAAAATTAGTAAACTTAAAATAAATAAACTAAACTACATAAAAATATAAAATAAACCTAAATAAAAAGAATAAAATAAAATAAACTAAAATAAATAAACCCTAAACCTAAACCTTTATTTATTTTAAAACTAAAAAAATTTAAGTAACCCTAAAAAAACCCTAAACCCTAAACCTTGAACCTTAAACTAACCCTAAACCCTAAACCTTGTACCTTAAACTAACCCTAAACCCAAAACCCTAAACTCTAAAAGCCTAAACCCTAAACCCTAAACCCTGAAGCCCAAACACTAAACCCTATTCCCTAAACCCTAAACCCTAACCCTAAACCCTAAACCCTAACACTAATCCATAAACCCTAAAACATTAAGCCCTAAAACCCTAAAAACCTAAATCATAAACCCTAAACCCTAAACCCTAAAAACATAAACATAAACTAAATAAAACATAAAAATAAAATAAATAAAAAACCTACACCAAAATAAAATAAAATAAAAACATAAACTAAAACCTAAACCTAAACCTCAAAATAAAAGAAAATAGAAAAAAACAAAAAAATAAAAAAAGAAAAACCTAAACTAAACTAAAAAATAAAATAAACCTAAGAATAAAACCTAAATAAAATAAAACTAAATAAAACCTAAAATAAAAAACTAAATTAAACCTAAGCCTAAAATAAACCTAAAACAAACCTAAAATAAATAAAAAATATAACCTAAACCTTAAACTAAAAAAAAAAAAACCCAAACATAAAATAAAAATGAAATAAAAAAATAAAATAAACCTAAACCAGAACCTTAACCTAAGTAATTTAAACCTAAACCTAAACCTAAACTAGATAAAATAAAATAAACTAAAATCAAACCTAAAAATAAAATAAAAATTAAAACCTAAAAATAAACCTAAAATAAAAAACTTAAAACCTAAACCTAAAAAAATAAAATAAAAACCAAAACCTAAACCTAAAAATAAAAAAAAAACCTAAACCTTAATAATAAAATAAAAATAAAACTCAACTAAAAATTAAACCTAAACCTAAAAAATAAACTAAAATATAATGCCTAATCTAAAATAAATAAAGCTAAAATTAATAAGCAAAACTAAATAAATATAAAAAAATAACACTATATAAAAATAAAAAATAAAATAAACTCAAATAAATAAAAAATAAACTAAATAAACTAAAGAAATCTAAACCCTAAACCCTAAACCCTAAACCTTAAACCTAAAACCCTAAACCTACAACCCTAAACCCTAAACCCTAAACCCTAAACTTTAAAACCTAAACCCTAAACCCTAAACCTTAACACCAATACCTAAACCCTAAACCCTAAACTGTAAAACCCTAGACCCTAAATCCTAAATCCTAAACCCCAAACCCTAAACCATAAACCCTAAACTAACCCTAAATCCTAAACCCTAATAAAGGGCAAAACTTTTATGGCAGGAACATCACCATCAACTAGGCTCAGTCTAGATCTGGCGATGGAGGTGATGGCGGAGGTGGCAGTTATCATAGTGGTGGTGGGGGATCTAGAGGTGTTGGTGTGTATGGAGGTGGTCATCAGAACAGTGGTGGTTATGGAGGTGGGAGGAGTGATGGAGGTTACATCTGTGGTGCTGATGGAGAGAGAGATCTAGGATTTGATGGCGGATCCTGCTACTTGAGAGGCGGGGGTGGTTCTGATGGGAACAGGAGAAACTAAGAATGATGATCCATACTACTATGGAACTCTTTATAATAGAGATTGTTCTACTTATCTAGGATTTTTTATTTGTTCTATGGGTGCTCATTTTGGATCTATGTCTGTGCTTTTATCATAGAAAACTTGGGGTTCTAGTTGGTTTATTAAATTGAAAAGAAGAAATGTTCAATCTAGATTTGTTCACTATTAAAAAAATAACCTTAAACCCTAAACCATAGACCCTAAACCCTAAACCCTAGATTAAAACATAAATCTTAAACCTAAAACCTAAATCCTAAACCCTAAACCCTAAACCCTAAACCCTAAAAACCATAAACCCTAAACACTAAACCCTAAACACTAAACCCTAAACCCTTAACCTTAAACCCTAAAACCTAAACCCTAAACCCTAAACCCTAAACCTTAAAACCCTAAACTATAAACCCTAAAACCTATAACCCTAAACCCTAGCCCCTAAAATCTAAGCTAAACCCTAAACCCTAAAACCTAAGTCGAAACCCAAAACCCTAAAACTTGAATAAAGATGTTATCATGAGTAGATCTAAAGAATGATCTAATCCTAACATCATTATGGTAGCTAAAAAAATGTCTTCAAGAAACCTTTCCTTATTAGAGATTTGAATACCCTAAACCCTAACCCTAAATTATATTATAATACAATATATTATAGTATAATGTAGTAGCATATATTTGAGCATGTAATGGTGTATTTTTGGATGTTATAAGATGTTTTGAAATGTTTTAATATATTATGGTATTGTGCCATAGTCTATATTAATATAAATCATAAAAAATATTGATTTAATAAATCTGACATGATGAAATTTGTTAAATTTGAAGTGGAATTAGGTTGTAGTATGAAAGGTGTGCTACCACTTGTAGTCTAAAAAAGTAAGATTTTATGTTCAACATAAATATTTTATGTTGTAGCATAGTATACCATCATATATCATAATATATTATTCTGTGCATTTTAAATTCATTTAGTATTTTATGATAATGCAGTCGAGCCTACACTAGTATTATTTATAAAAATATTGATTTAGACTTTAAAATGGTGTATTTGGCCAAATTCATAATAGGTAGAGCATGGCATTATAATATATTGTTTCAATTTAAAATATGTAAGTGATGCAACTAAAATATATAGTTTTTTTATTATTTAGACTAATTTTATGATTTTTTTCTTAAGCAATCCCTTGTGATATGATATGCAGTATAATATGATATAATATGTTATAATGTATTATAATATAAGATGACATAACATAGTGTAGCATCATGCATTATATACCATATGTATTACTACTTGTT
Source organism: Cymbidium sinense (assembly GCA_021442155.1). NCBI lineage: Eukaryota > Viridiplantae > Streptophyta > Magnoliopsida > Asparagales > Orchidaceae > Cymbidium > Cymbidium sinense. The sequence continues at coordinate 280,508,734 of CM038214.1, read as the reverse complement.
GTTACCATATTTTAGTTTGTTATAGTATGATGTAGAGTTTGGACTAGTATAATTCATATTAATTTATAGGTGAGATGATGGGATTTGGCCAAATTTAAGGTAAGCTTTAGGTAACATCATTGGGGTGTGCTATGGTGTGCCATTTAATCAAAAGAATGGAATTTTGCATCCAAAGTAAATGTTCATTTTGAACCAAATTTTATAAATTATTTGCTTAAAGTGATTCACTTTAAGGTGTAATGTAAGATAATATATTTTATGAAAGCATATTAAAATATAATCTACATAACAATATAACTACACATATATATACGAATGTGGTGGTGTGCTTCTAAATGTTATTGTAAATTTTAGTATGTTTTACTTTTTTGTATAATACATTCTATCAAAACACACAAAAATATTAATTTTAAGGTTGAGATGGAAGATTTTGGCCAAATTCATGGCACTAAGAAGCAACACCAAAATTATGCAATTTTGTACCATTTCTAATAGAAAATAACAATTTTACATCCAAAATGAACATTATTCATATTTAGAAAATTTTATTATTTGTTCTTTTAAGTGATTATAATGAGGTGTAATGCTAGACAATATATTATATTATAGCAAATTATAATATAACATCATATATTATAATATAATATAGTGTGTTAATTCATACTATAATATGTTTAGCATGATATTATATAGTTAGTTTATTGCACCATAACAAATCATAAAATGTTGATTATAATGTTAAGATGAAGTAATTTGAACAAATACATGTTTTTGGTTGAAGTATTAAAGTGCATAAGAGAAGAAATAGATTTGATGAGAATTCCATGTCAAGGACATGGAGAGAGATACTCTAAGGGATTACACATGCATTGGAGATGACATGTGAGGAGTCTATGTCGAGGGCACAAGAAAAAAATGTGGGGTATAAGGTTTGAATTTGATTTGATTATATGATTTGTGGAAAGAAGAACTGCTGGGGATAAGAATTTATCTTCCACCATGGATTAAGATCGAATCAAATTTAATTTTTTTTTATTTTAATTGATGTGGAGGCACATCTGCTAGATATATGGGCTCGAGTATACTAGGGATCGGGTATATGAAACTTCCAGGGGAAGTGTGTTTGGCTATATAGAGATTTGATTTGATTTTAGAGATTTATTTGGGGATGTATCTATTGGAATAAGAGTTTGGTGATTTTGATTTAGACTCACCGAGGGAGTTGGTTTGACTTGGCTCCAGGGAGGTTGATTTTAATTTGATTTGTTTGCTTGACTTGTTTATATATGATTTGGGGCTCCACTAGGAAGAAAGGTGTGATTTAACTCGACTGGGAAAAATCAGATCAGGTTTAATTTAATCTGAGTTAATGTATGGACCCTATTGGATGGACCTGGAGAAGGGGCTATATCGCCTTGACCTACTTCAGTTTACAAATCCAAAGAAATAGTCTAATGGGTAGAGCTCTAAGTGGTTTCTCATGTGCAATGGTGCTAGCAAGAAGGCATAGAGACTTACATCTTCTAAAGTGAGGAACAACCATTGGGGTGACCTGTTGGATGCACAACAAATCAAACTTCACCAAGGGCGACTACTGAATGAATGCCATTGAGAAATTATGTCAACTCAATAGTACTCAGGATTAATTTTTTCTTAATTTCATTTGATTTGATATGGTTTATTTGGTTTAGTTTGATTTTGAATTGAGGGCATATCCACTAGGGATGTAATCTCAATCAATTTTGATAGATTTAATTTACAGACCATGTCGGTGTGCGATGGACCCACTGATAATGGGCTATAGTGGACTTATCCTATATGAAAATTACAAATCCAAAGGGATAGACTATATGCCAAGGTGTAAATCTAGCCAACCTAAGGAGTTTCCTTTCGATGTGAAATGGCTATGTTAAGAAGAAGGCATAGTAGATGTACATCTTCTAAAGCAGGGAACAACCACTGGAGTGACCTGTTGGTAGCATAACAAATATAACTCGACTTCGGAGAGACTATTGAGTGAATGTTACTGGGGACTTATATCAACTCAGAAGTAGTCAGGCGATTCCTATAGGGAGTTTTGCAGACACTACCCTAAAGATAGGATGTCTGCTTAGGAAAAGGTATCATGTCCTCCTAATCCACAAGTGAATATATATTCTTATATGTTTATGTGGACCCTAGTGTGTGAGGGACCACACCGAGAAGGGGCTATATCCTTGACTTATCTCGCATTGGACCAAAGGAAAATCTGCACATCCATAAGACAAATTCTCCAACCATAGGGATGGTTACTAGGAAAGGGAAACAGTCCAATCTAATAGTAACCTGGATAGTGTCTAAATGGGGTCATAATGGATGTGATCCAAATATAGTGCCCACATGGGAGGTGATGCTAGGGGCATTATCTTGAGCCCTGAAAAAAGAAAGCCTATAAGTGTATTATGGCCAACTCGAGGAGAAAGTGTAACATACTTACATCAGCCATGAGTGGTGTATCCTTAGGTGCGAGAATGAAATAACCTAAGGTGTATCCGTCAGCATAGTGAGAACCAACCAACCTATGGTACCCGTCGATGTGCAATGATCAATCTAGAAAGAAAGCATGTAGGCTTACAACTTTTCCAAGCAAAATTGATCTTCAAGATAGTTTATCATCGATAAGATAGATGCTATCTGACATAGAGTGACTACTAACTGGGGATCCCCAAGGAAGGACTGAACCCAAACTTAGATCAGTTAAGAGGGAATGAGTCGCTAAAGGACTTATCTTAAACCTCAAATATACCGACCCGGAATGAAGGCTAATCCAAGAAGAAAGTGTAGTGACTCATGTCCTCTTAAATGAAGCCAACATGAGGTAGCTTACCAATGTGTAAGAAGATACCAAACTAATAAGGTGCAGGCCAAGTAAGGAAGGATAGTGTAGAAAACTTACATCCTCCAAAGCAAGAAGACCACTAGGGAGACACACTAGAAGGGTAGCACATCAGCCCAACCTATAGCAACTATTGAGTGAGTGTCGTTGGGGGCATTATCTCAAATCAGAGTAGCCCAAGACAAAAGATATGTATCTATTTTATACATTTGATGAAGTTTGTGTCGATGAAGGATAGCACACCGCTCAGGTTCCTTACACCTACCCTAAACACATCATGGCAGATTCACAAATCAGGATACTTTCAACATGGAAGAGATTGATTGAAATCAAAATGGAAGTTTTATTGATGATAAATATTTCTAAACATGATTTATAATATTTCATTAAGTAAAGTCTATTAATTGGAAGCTTTGGGCACTCTCCCTTATGATTAATAAGTTGATGAGATCCTTTTTAGTAAGCCTTATCTATGGAAAAATGGCCTTCCCAAGTGGGTTCAAACTTGCCTCCCATCTTACGATGAGCTACAATCGAACTCCTTAGAACTAAATTAAGCTCTCCTACTTAAAAAGCTCTAGGACTGACCAACTTGATGTGAACTTGAATCATTTTAGCTTTGTACAACCCGAGGTTTTGGAATGCTCGTAGGCATCACTCCTTCAAACCATTGAGCTCTTCTAATCGTAACTTGGTATTTTATTCTATTGTGATCTTGCTACCTAAAGCTATCCTTTGTGATGGGAGTTGGACTTCTAATGGTAGAATGGCTTCAGACCCATACACTAAGGAGAAAGGAGTAGACTAAGTTGGAGTTCCATATATGGTGTGGTAGGCCCACAAGGCTTCAACTAACTACTCATGCCACTGTCACTTGTTGTTGTCGGTGTCTTCTTCAATATTTGGAAGAGAGTTTTGTTGAAGGCTTCCACTAAGCCATTTTCCCTTGGGTAGTTGATGGAAGAATATCTCTAATCTATGATGTGTCTCCAAAAAAAGTTGTTGATCTCTATGCTCTTGAATGCAGTACCATTATCTGATATAATTTATTGAGGCACTCCAAACTAATATACGATATGATTCCTAAAAAACTAGAGCACATGTTGAGTTGTTCCCACTCTGAGTGAAATCACCTTTACCCATTTAGAAAAGTAGTCAATAGCAGCTAAGATGAATCAATGACCCTTGGAAGAAAGAGGATCAATTAGACTCACTATGTCAGTACCCAAATACTTGAATGGCCATGATGTCAATGTAGGATGTAGAATGTTGGGCGGTTGGGGTAGGACAACAACCTCTATTTGACATTGCTGACATTGCCTAGCCATATCCATGCAATCTTTCATCATCGATGGCCAGTAGTATCCTAGTCTCTTGATCTTGGCTTCCATCTTCGACAATTGGTTGGCTCCACATAAGTGTACCTCGCCATGATCTTATGGGCTTCATGCTTGTATAAATAACATAACCACATATAATCAAAAGACACCGGTATAAGACACCATCCACAAGAGCATAGGAAAGTTCTCCCTACTTCATCTATAGTAGTTTGTTTTTATTTAGGTAATCCATGAATGGTTACCTCTAATCTAACTCCTAATCCTTCTTGACAATGGCAACATCCTTTTCAAGAGAGCACTTTTTGATGAGTTCAATATCAATAAGGGATAAACTTGTTTATTTTGTATCTTTATTAATATGGACTCATCCTCCAGACATGCTAACTCAGAAAGCTTGGCTAAAGCAAACGCTATGGTATTCTCTCCTCAAAGAATCTTATAAATGGTAACCACTAGGATTTGGGCCAATAACTCCATGGAGCTTGTGATTTATAACCTTATAGGACCCAACAATTTGGTTGATAACTAGCTGAGAATCCCTAAAGATGTTGATATTATAGATGTTTAGAGTAACGGCTAACCCTAAACTAGCAATCGAGCCTCATATTCAACTTTATTATTAGTGCAATGATTGGACAGATGATATGAGAATCTCTTCCCATCATGTTTCAGAGTTAATAAAACTATTCTTACCCCTGACTTTTCTAGAATAGTAGATTGTGGTCCATCTCCTCTTTGAGAGAAAGGCACATCATCAAAGTACACCTCCCAATGGTAAATGCTATTATCCCCTATGTTCATGATTTATTCATCAGGGAGATCATCACTAAGCAGAGAGTCAGCGGGAAGTGGGTGTACTGCTAAGAAATTCACTAGTGCTTGTATTTTCACTGCACAGAGGGGTATGATGCTAATGTCAAATTGCAAAAGGATCATTGACTATCATGCCAACCATCTCGATAGTATTGATAGTTTCATGAGATACTATAGTGGATTGATCCTCGATATTAACTTAACCTTATGAGGAAGCATGTAGTGTTGTAGCTTTTGGGATGCAAAGATTAAAGCTAAATAATGCTTCTCAATGGGTGGATAATTAGCCTCAACAGGGATTAGATGATGGCTGAGGTAGTAGAGTGCATTTTCCATCTCTTCATCATTGTCTTGGGCCAATAAAGTACTAAGAGAGTCATCTGATGTAGTAGTGTAAAGTATAACTGGCTTTCTCGGGATAGGGGATACTAGAATTGATGATGTCATCAAGTATTCTTGATGTCTTTGAAGGCATGCTCACAATTGTAATCCCACTTGAACTTGGCAATATTTTTGACAAGTGCTAAGAATGGCTAACATCTTTTTGATAGGTTTAATATAAAGCGTCTTTGATATGCCAACTACCATTGGAATGATCTAAGTTTAGTTAAACTTTTAGGGGGTGGTAATTCTAATATCACCTAGGTCTTCTTCGGACAACAAACCAAAGGAATTTCCCTAAAGCTGCTCTAAACACACACTTCAAGGGGTTCATTTTGATGTTAAATTATCTTAACTATTCAAAAACTACTCTCAAGTCAAAGAGATGGTCTTTCTTATCTCTACTTTTGACCTCAATATCATCGACATAGCACTTGATGATGAATGAGTTCATTGAAGATTGAGTCATAGCTTGGTATGTAGCCGGCATTTTAAGGATGAAAGGCATGACCTTATAGAAATAGATTCCGATCGGGATTCTAAAGTAGTATTTCTTTCATCTTCAGGAACCATCTTTATTTGGTTATATCTAGATGAGCCATCCATGAAAGATAATACTTCATGAGATGAGACAATGTCCACCATCAGCTCTGGGATTGGTAGTGAAAATTCATCTTTTGGACATGCCTTATTTAAATCCCTACAATCGATGCATATGTTAATTTATCCATTCTTTTTCTTAACTGGGATGATGCTGGCTAACCAGGTAGGGTATTTTCTTCCTGGATGAAGCTAACATTGATCAATTTCTTAACTACAGAAATGACCTATTGTTCTATACCTAATCGCATGTGTCAAGGAGCTAGCTTGATAAGATTATCAGTAGGCTATATTGCTAATTTATGGACCGCTACATCAGGAGCCAATCCAGGCATCTCTTTATAACTCCATGAAAAGCAATCCTTAAACTCAGTCAATATCCTAACTAAGTCATTGGTTTCAATTTCATTCAACAAAGAACTGATGTATGTTGAGCGTGGATCTTTTATAGTTCCTAAGTTGATTTCCTTAAGCTCATCATTGGTTGACTTGATCTCTTCTTTCACGGTGGTGCATCTTTGACTTCAAAACCATGGATCATCTAAGTTTCTAAGCATCTTCATATGAGTTAATATGATTTGAAAAGAATCAAATTTCAAATGATTGTTGATGACTAGCGGTAATTATCATCATAGACCCATTATGAATCTAGTCTGGTCTTGATTGAGAGCTTTTGCATTTATTACATATTTTTTTTGAAGTAGTCCCTGCTTTGACTAAGTATGTTGGATTAACCCTTTCTTTGATAAATTATGAACACAAGGCTAGTACCAATCAAAGGTAATTCTATTAGATCTTTATATAAATCATCCTCAAGTTCTACATCAACTTCTTGACTTAAGGATGATTCTTCCAGAAAGAACCTTTGAGTCTTCATATTTATGGATGACTTAGGGGCTTCTTTAACTACCAAACCCTCAACTTTTAGAGAGGAAAGTAAGGTTAGAGCTAAGGTTCCCAACTGATGCCTAATTGTTTCACTTATAGACTTGGATACACTTATGCTTTTACTTTTCTTCATCGCTCAAGTGTCACCTCCAATGGAATCTATTGAGAAGAGCTTCGGTGTGCTAACCATATAAGACTCATCCTATGAACTAATTTTAAGTCTATATGGATAGCGTGTACTCTGGTAGTTAGGACATATCTTCTTTGGCCAATAAAAGGTTTTTACCCCTAGGCCTCTAAACCCAGCTTCCCTCACTTTAGTGGAGGTTGGGTCATCCTACTCATATGTTCAAATGGAGTAATGAGCTGGGTTGAATCTAATCTAAGCCCCACTTCCTCCTCCAAGTTTATTTTCCATTTTATTTTCTTTTCATTTTCTCTTTACTTTTCTTTTTTTTCTTTTTCTTTTCTCTTTTCTTATATTTTTAAACTTTATTGCCAAGTTCAAGAATAGACTTGTTGTATTGAGGAGGTAGTCTTCATCCTCTTATATTATAAATGGCTTGAGATCTCCTTTGAGAGACTATCCCACCTCTCACTTCATACATTGATGTAGAGGATGGAACTATGTTGTTCTCATGTATCCATGTTCTCCCCAAAAGTGTTGAAAGATGTATATTATATAATTTGAAACTTGGCTTCAATCTTCTCATCTATCTCCAAACACAATAGGCCCAATGCACGTTGACCTTACTTTTGGAGTCAATCTTCCCATCTTAGACTTAGGAGTATTCTAGACACTAAGACTTCCCTAGTCACAAGACACTTTAACAATTAGGTACACATACTTAAGCAAAGAGAAATGTTAACCATAGGATTAGGTTATGCCTTATTAAGAAAATCCACCTACCTCAATCCAAATCCAATGTTCACCTCTTAAACCCAACTCAAGTTCAATTCAAACATCAAATTCAAATCCAAATCCAAACCCAAATTCCAAAACCAAATGATTGAATCTCATGATCAAATCCAAACTTGAAAACCTTTCTAAGCCATATGACCTATCCTCTAAACTTAGCCAAATCTTAATCCAAATCAATCCAAAATCAATTGATTTTCTTATAATGAATTTATATCTTCAATCATCTTCCTAAATATAAATCAAATCTACATTCAAATGATCAAAACTAAATCAAATAAAATCAAAATAAATCAAAACCCTTCCTAAGCCATATGACTTATCCCATGGACTTAGCCAAATCTTAATTCGAATAAAGTCAAACTCAATTGATTTTATCATAAATCAATCATATTTTCAATCATCTTTTTCCAAATTCAAATGAAATATACATTTAAATCAACAAAAATAAATCAAACTAAATCAAAATCCAAACCTAAGCCACATGACCCAACTCCATGGACTTAGCCAAATTGCTTCATTCCAAAACACAAATTCAATCAATTTCTCACGAATCTGTCATACCTTCAATCATATTCAAAAATATAAATGAAATCTACAATCATCAAGCCAAACCAAAATCAACCCAAGTCAAACCCAACTTAACCCTTTTGACTTGAAATGTTTAAATGAACCAAAACCCAGTTGAACTTAAGCCAATTACAATTGAATTTATATATTAAATCCAAATCCATATACAAACTCAACTAAATCTAACCCACCCCAAAATTAAGCCAACAAAACCCAATTGGTCCACTTGATCCAAAGTGGCCAATTTGACCTATTTGATCCAAATTCTAATCCTACCCAAATTAGATTGAACCAAGCCCATCAAAACCTCCCATCATGATTGTTGATCACCATAAGTTGATAAATCCACACAAATTGGGTCAAACCATGTCAACTTGGTCATTTGACCAAGTTAACCCCTTAACCCATATGAACCCAAACTAGTTAAATTGCAACCTAAGCCAAATCCCATGAAACCAATAATTCATACCAAATCAAATCAATATTTGAATATGACTTGACCTTCAATTGAATCAAACCAAACCCAATTGGCCCTTTTGACCCAAGTTGACCTCAAATTACCTTAAAGACCACAGCAAGTCAAATCAAAATATAAACTAAATTGATTGGAACCAATGGCTGAAGTTCATTCCAAATTGATTGTTGAACTTGACTAAAGCCATGATTGGACCAAATTGAACCCAATTGACCTACTTAGCCCAATTTAACCTAAATAAAAACTAAATCCAATTTAATTGAAACCAAAGCCTACAATAATCTTTAATTGGTCAACTATACCCAAACCAACACCCAACCCAAGCTAATTTGGCCAATTTGGTCAAATAAGTCAATTTAACCAATTTGACCCAAATGAATTCAAATGAGCTAAAATCAAATCTAAGCCAAACTAAACCAAACTAATTGAACCAAAACATCCTAAATGATCATATGAACTTAACGCAACCCTTGGTTTGACCCAATTTTACCAGTTGGTGAACTTGACCCAACCAAACCCAATTTGACCTAAATGAGTCAAATTGAGCCAAACCTAACCAAATCAACTCCAATTGACTTGAAATTTGGGCTAACCAACTTTTAGCTCATTTCAAATCTACCCAAATCAAATCCAATGCCAAATGATCATTCTACCCTTGGGTCAAGGGCATCACATGAGATAAATTATGCATGTAAGTGGTCATTTCCATTCCTTGGCCACTTGGTAATCTCCCAATGGTCCACCTAGGAACCTACGACATTTCCCAACCTGACCCAAGGTGTGGTTGTGTCAGCCATGACCCATGAGAGGTGAAATCATGTCACCCTCCCCATTGGAGCTTTTGAAATTGATGGGACACCCATGATTCCTCCTTGGTAGCCACCTCCACACCTTCAACCAACCAAGCCGAGCCAACTCACCTCCTCCCTGTCATCCATGACTCCCAAAGATGGCTGGACGGCCACTAGAAGCCAAACCCAATCCCATGTCCGATCAAGATGAAGGGTGGTATACACCCCCCACTTTTCCACTCAAACACACAAAAAAATTATTCCACAAAGCCTTAGCTTCCCAAGACGAGCTGCTAGAGCCATTCCCTAAGCTCCCAAGATCATTGCTTGATCCAAAAATGCCATTCTTGTCTATCCCGAATAGGATACTCCCATTTTTGACCTAACTTCCCCATTTCTTCATCAATCTCAAATTAAATTTGCACGCACCTTCCCTAGGCCTCATCGAGTAAGAACGAATCATCTCTTAAGCTTCCCAAACACTAGAGGTGGGACTTCTATTAAAGTCAAGCTCCAAATCATTGGTTCATGGCCTTCAGAGCGAACGACATGGAATTGATCCAATTGCTGCTCAATAGGGCTTCATCTCCACTAGATGAAGCTTCCTCAATCATTCAACCTGCCGATCTTGAGCTCTAGTGAGGTATGCTTTCAAAACTGATCCTTAGCCAAATATGGGTTTGATATTTTTAAAAAACACTTGCATCGCATGTGATCTTGACTGTTGGATCCCCTCCGATCGATGTTATGAAGGTGTGCTATCCTTTTGAAGTTGATCTGAGCTCAGGTAAGCTCAGATCAAGTGAGCAATGGGAGACAAACTCCATTCTCTATCACTCACATGGTGTTAGAACAAGAATCTTCCATTCCATGTGATCAGAATAGATAATCATGATTAGATCCACTAGATCAATTTGATTTAATCCCATTAAAATATGGGATTAATCATAGCCATCCAATCTTAGATCAGATAGTGGATGAGAAAGCGTGTCCGCCGCTGCCACATAAGTGCTGAGTCGGATAAGGTTTAAGTAGTGAATCCCACGATGCCACATAGAAAATGCACCGCGTTAGTGCGCCATGTGGAAAGGACATTACATTAGCGTGTCGCATGGCGTCAACATGATTAGGCTTTAATTAGTATTAATTAATCATTTTTAATGGCTGAAACTTCTAAATATTATAAAAATCATAGAGATATAAAAATGCAAATAAATACATATTTTAAAGGATTTTAAGGAAGAATTAATTAAAAATGATATTAATAAATTTTGAATAGTAATTAAAGTTTAATTAAGGTTTAATTACAAAATTAATTATCTTAATTATTTTTTAATTACTTGAGAAATTAATCCTAAAATTTGTGGGTTAATTTAATGGGATGACCTCTAACTCCCATGATTTTCTTGGGATTTATTCGTCACTTAATTAAGAAAATTGACTAATTAAATCTTAACTACTCTTTTAAGTTAATTAATGATTAATTAATCCCATGAATAGTAATAAATTGGTTAATTAAGTTTATTAATCATTATTCAATAGTAAGTGAACTAAGGAATAGGGTTGGGACCCCTTTCCTTAAGTTTATTTCATGCATTTTTAAAATGAAATTAATTAAGATTTAACTAATTAGTTAAATCACTTAATAAAAGTGAAATCATAATCACAACAGACCTTAATTAATTAAATCATGGGGTAGATCTTTAGGTGTTTAATAACCTAAAGGAGTGTAATGAAATTATGGTTAGTCCACATGTGTGAGAAAACCATAAGAGTAATTAATTAAGTCTCTTAATCTGATTAACTATTAATCATGAGCCAATTGCATTAGGACCCTTTTATTTACTAAGATCATTGCAAGATTACTTTCCATGCATATCATGTTGGCTCATAATTATTTAGTTAATTACTTTAAGGTGACATTGGTAAGGGTAATTAATTCATCTAATTAAAGGTTCAACTTAATTAACCCATAAATTCAATTTAATTACATTTCCTTAAATTAAATCAAATCACTAATGTGGGAATGGGTTTAAAACAGGACGTGATGATTTCTCTTCTCCTCTTTAAATCAATTAAATCCAAAACTTAATTAATAAAGAAGGTTTGCTTTGATTTAAATAATCTTATTTGATTTGATTGTCCTTAAGAGCTAGTTTGGTTGAATGAATCACATGCTTTTATTTGATTGTCCTCTTTTTAATCATGTTAAATTTGGTATGTCATTTGAATTCATGCATCCATCTTTTGAAAATGAAGTAAAATAAAATGGTTTTCCTTTATGTAAGCTTGCATGTGTTGATTTAATTTAATATATACATTATTATCATAATTAAATCCAAATGTAAAAAGCTTATAAATGAATAATAATATGTGTTTTGATGCTATTATAAATACATAAATATGTGCTTATAGCTTAAGTGCATGAATGTTGAGTTCTCTTTCCTCTATTCATGTATTGATTCATATAAGATTGAATGGTAATGGGTTTATAGTCGAACATCTTGAGAACACAAGGCTTTTAGCTAAGGAGGTCATTTCATTACCTCACTTCCCTTGTTTGTTACTTGGTTGATGAAATCAAAAAGAAGAAATGTTAAATATGAATTTGTTCTTTGATATGAAAAAAAACCAAAAACCCTAAACCCTAAACTAAAACTTAAACCCTAAACCTAAACCCTAAACCCTAAACCCTAAACCTACAACCCTAAACCTTAAACCCTAAAACCTATAACCCTAAACCCTAAACCCAAAAAACCTTAAACCCTAAAATCCTAAAATCCTAAACCTAAACTAAATAAAACCTAAAAATAAAAATAAATAAATAAAACCAAACCAAAATAAAATAAGAACATAATAAAACCTAAACTTAAACATAAACATAAACCTAAACTAAAAAATAAAATAAATAAAACTAAATAAAATAAAAAATAAACCTAAAAATAAAATAAAAATCTAAAAATAAAATAAAATAAAGCTAAAATAAAACCTAAACATAAAAAAATATAACCTAAATAAATAAACTTAAATTTAAAATAAAATATAAAACCTAAACTAAAATAAATAAAATAAACTAAAACTAAATAAATAAAATAAACTAAAAATAAACTTAAACTAAAACAAAACCAATATGGATAAAAAACCAATAACCTAAACCTAAAAAAAATAAATTAAAAACATAATCCTAAACCTAAAAATAAAAAATAAAACCTAAACCTAAAAACTAAAATTAAAATAAAACTAAACTAAAAAAAATAAACCTAAACCTAAACTTAAAAAAGTAAAAAAAAATAAAAAACCTAAACTAAAATAAATAAACCTAAATCAAAATAAAAAATAAAATGAATTAAAATAAACAAAAAATAAACTAAATAATCCTATACCTTTGATTTAAAAAAAACCCCAAACCCTAAACCAAAAACCAACCCAAACTACCTTAAACCCTAAACCCTAATCCAAAAATGCAAAAAACCTAAAAACCTAAACCTAAAATAAATAAAACCTAAAAAATAAAATAAATAAATAAACATAAACCAAAATAAAATAAAATAAAATAAAAAACTAAAATAAAACCTAAACCTAAAACATAAACTTAAACCTAAACCTAAATCTAAACCTAAAAATAAAATAAAATAAAAAAATAAAAACTAAACTAAAATAAAATAAATAAAAACCTAAATCAAACTAAAAAATAAAATAAACTTAAAATTAAAAAACTGAAATAAAATAAAAAATAAACATAAAAAAATAAACCTAAAATAGAATAAAATAAAATTAAAAAATAAACCTAAAAATAAAACCTAAAAAGAATTAAATAAAAACCTAAATCATAAACTCAAAAAAAAACTAAACCTAAAATAAACAAAACAAAATAAACTTAAACCTAAACTAAAATAAAGAAAACCTAAATGTAAACCTAAATAAACTAAATAAACCCTAAACTAAACTAAATAAAATAAAATGAAATAAAAAAAAATAAACTTAAACCTAAAAAAAAAACTTAAAATTACCCATAAATAAACTAAACATATACTAAACTAAACTAAATATGAATAAAATAAAATAAAAAACAAACTTAAACCTAAAATAAAAATAAAACCTAAAAATAACCATAAAATAAAAACATAAAACCTAAACTTAAAAATAAAAAAATAAAACCTAAACCTAAAAAATAAAAGAAAAATAAAACTCAATTGAATAATAAACCTAAACCTAAACCAAAAAATAAGCTATAATGAAAAACCTAAACTAAAATAAATAAACCTAAAATTAATAAACTAAACTAAATAAAAATAAAAAATAGACCTAAATAAAAAAAATATAATGAACTAAAATAAGTAAATTAAAAACAAAATAAACTAAATAAACCTAAAGCTGCTGATTTTCTTAATTTTTTTTTTAAAATACCATAAACCGTAAACTCTAAACCCTAAACCCTAAACTCTAAACCCTAAAGCATAAACCCTAAAACCTATAACCTTGAACCCTAAACCCTAAACCCTAAACCCTAAAAACCTAAAAACCTAAACCTAAACTAAATAAAACCTAAAAATAAAATAATTAAAAAATCTTACACATAAATAAAATATAAACCTAAACAAAAACTGAAACCTAAACCTCATAATAAAATAAAATAAAAAAATAAAACTAAACTAAAAAAAACTTAAAAATAAAAAACCTAAATAAAATCTAACCTAAAAGAAAAATAAAAGTAAAATAAACTTAAAATAAAATAAAATAATAACAAAATAAAAACCTAAACCTAAAAAATAAACCTAAAAGTAAATAAAAATATAATCTAAACCCTAAACTAAAAAAAACATAAACCTAAAATAAACAAAATAAAATTAACCTAAACCTAAACTAAAATGAACTAAACTAAAATAAATATAACCTAAACTTAAGCCTAAAATAAACTAAACCTAAACCTAAACTAAATAAAATAAAATAAAAACCTAAACATTAACCTAAATAAAACCTAAACCAAAAACCTAATAATAAAAAAATAAAACTTAAACTTAAAAATAAAATAAAAATTAAACTAGACTAAAAATAAGCATAAACCTAAAAAAATAAACTAAAAACCAAACCTAAATCATAATAATAATAATAAACCTAATAATAATTCAAACTAAAAATTAAAAATATTAAATAACTAAAAACCTAAAAACTAAAAAAATTAATAAAAAGCCTAAAATCTAAATCCTAAACAAAATAAACTAACTAAACTAAACAAAAAAACCTATACCCCTAAACCTTATAATAAACTAAAAAATAAAATAAAAACCTAAACCCTTTTCACGGGGCCTTCCCATCATGATCTCTAGTGATTCTTGAATCCCTTTCCTTTTCATTCTTTTTTCTCGGCATTTCTGGGCTTATTTTCTAAAAATTTATTCTCGTTTGGCTTCAGATCTTCAGCCTTTAGTTGATCCTTGTTCAATTCTTAAGTGGTACCATTTTCCATGGCATCAGGTTCTACAAATACTTCAGGAAAACTAAATGCACCAACTGCTCTGATTTAGATTTCCAATTCTTTGGGTATAGCTAAACCTTTTGGCTCTAAATCCTTCAAAGATGCCTTATCTCATAAGGATTCTTCAACTTCTTCTGATCTTTCTTTAAACCTAGTTCATACTACCTTCAAAGGTGTTTTGGCTATTATGTGATTTGACTTGAATATTGGAAAACTAGCTGAGCCTTATGCATATACTTTGATTGGAAAATTTTCTTTTCAACATCCTAGTATAGAGGAAATTTAGTTTTTCTTTCATGACTTAATCTTTTTGATGTTTTTTTATTATTTTATTGGATGGTAGACATGTGCTAATTAAATAGTCTAATGACCTTGATTATAGTCGTATCTTTGGTCACCAATCATATTATGTTAAAAATTATCAAATGTTTATTCTTAATTGGACTCTGTTGTTTTGACATTAAAGAGGAATATCCTATAGCACCAATTTTGTTATCTTTACCTATTATTCATGTTCACTTTGTTAATTATCAATTCTTGTATGTTGTAGGTTCTATTTTAGGTAGACCCTTGTAAATCAATCAAGCAATCACAGCCAAATCTAGGCCATAAGTTGCTCGGATCCTTGTTGAAATTGATGTAACAAGGAAATTTCCTAAGGAGGTGTGGATTGGATTAGAGAAATATGGATATTTCCAGTAGGTCAAGTTTGAAAACTTCCCTTCTTTCTCTAATAATTGCAAAACTCATGGCCATGATGTATCAAAATGTTTTGTTACTCATCAACATCTTCAAAAGAAATTGGTTAAAGATATTAAGGTTGCTGGCAAAATTGGAGATTTAAAAGTGATAAAAGAAATTCTACTTTAAATGAAAAGGATAATGGTGTTGTGAATGAAATTGTTGACATTTCTAATGATGTTCCTAATGTTTCTAACTATTCCCAAATGTGGTAGTGATAAGCTTGTTAAAATTCTTTTGAAACTATTTATAGAGTAATCGGGTTTCATCTATTATTTCTATTATTCAGAATTTGCAAGTAGATGACTTTCCTATTTCTAATTCTAAGGAGATTTGTTATAAAGTTGCTAAAAATCTTATAGAAAATGTTTATGTTATTTCTCCTTAAAAATCTTTAAAAAGAAATCTTATTTTATCGTCTTTGAATTTGGGCAAGAATGATGGTATGGAGCTTATTGATAATGTGCAGCCAAGTGTTTGTTGGCTTAATAAATTTGTTTCTACCCCTTCTTTAACTGTTATTCCGGATGGTATTTTTCTTAGTGATAATTCTCATTTAATGGATAGAGAGGATCTATCTTCTTATCAAAGGGGATCTTCTCCTAAATCTATTGTTAATAATGATGACAAAATATTTTCTGATGATAAATCCATGGAGAAGGAGACCGATTTTCAAACTATTTTTGTGAAAAGGAAATAACAGTTTAAAAATTTTCCTCCTAAAGTATCTAGATCTACTCGATCTTCTTCATATTTTTGCCTAATAAAAATTAATGTTTAACTTTATTATTTAAAATGTGAGGGGCATTGGTACTCTTGCTATTAGAAATAGATTTAACATTCTTTATAGAATTTATAATGTTGGGTTTTTGCTTATTCTTGAACCTCTTATTTTTTCTTCTAAAATAATGCATGCGTCCAGGATGATTGGTTTTAGCAATTTTTATTTCAATAGCAATAACAAGATTTTGTTATTTTGGAATAATTCTCTTTCTATTAATGTTATTAATGATTTTCAATAAGTTATTAATGGGTATATTTCATTTGGAGATTATCAATCATTTGGCACTTTTTTTATGCTGCTTGTAACAAGTTAGAGAGGATAATTCCTTGGGATTAATTATCTAATTTTGATTACACAATTAATGATTCTTGAATTATTGGTGAGGATTTCAGTACCGCCTTTTCTTTGAATGAAAGGAAAGGGAATTCTTTATCGAATTTACATTCAATTGAAGATTTTGTAAATATGATTTTGGATTGTAATCTTCATGATGTTGGTTTCATTGGTTCTTAATTTACTTGGAATGATCATAGATTATGGAAACGATTAGATCATGCTTAATTTAATAATTATTGGTTAAACCATTGGCCTTTAACTTTGGTGGAGCATCTTAGTAGAACTCTCTTGGATCATTCTCCTCTTTTGATTTCTACTAAGGATGATGTTCATAAAAATAATGTGATTAAAAACTTTTGTTTTCAAAATATGTGCTTACAAGATAAAAGTTTTCTTGATGTTATTGCTTATAATTGGTGTCCTCCTCTTTCTCCGATGATTCGCATTTGGTATGATGAGATTTTTTAAACTTAAAAGGCTTAAGCATAATATCACTTGGTGGAATAAACTACTTTAAAATCTTTTTATAATATCAAGAATATGGAACAAAAGGTGAAAGATTTAGAAGAAATTGTTATTACTGATTCTTCTTTCTGTTCTAATTTTGCTGAAGCTAAAGATATTCTTGTTACGTTTTAGGATATGGAGGAGACTTTTGGAGATAAAAAGCTATGTCTAAGAATCTTTCTAAGGGGGAAAGAAACACTAAATATTTTTATGCTTTTGTAATGAAAATGAGAGTTCTTGGTCGCATTCATAAAATCAAGAACTTTGATGGTTCTTGGCTTACTGAAAAAGAGGATATATTTTCTTATGCTCTTAATTATTTTAATGATTTTTTAAATAAATATTATCAGCTTGAGCATTTATCCAAATCCTCTATCATTCCTTCTATTATGTCTACTAATGATAATGATCGCTTGTTTGCTCCTCTTTCTGATGTAGAAATTTTTAATTTTTTAATGGTATGAATGTTGATTCTATTATAGGGTCGGATGGTTACACTACTTTATTCTTTCAAAAAGCTTGGTTTATTATTAAAATTGATCTTATTAATGATGTTAAGGATTTTTTTTCAAGGGAATTCTATTCCTAAATATTTTACTAGCACTTCTATTATTCTTTTTCCTAAGAAAGATAATCCTACCTTTTGGAATGACTTTAAACATATTATTCCTTATACTTTTTTCAAAAAATTGATTTATAAAATTATGACTAATAGGCTTAGTAAATTTCTTCCTAAGATTATCTCTCCTAATCAAACTAGCTTTGTGAAAGGTAGAACTATTTTGGATTACATCTTGCTTGCTCAAGAATTGATTCATGATTTGAATGTTAAAACTAGAGGTGACAATTTACTTTTTAAGCTTGACATCATCAAAGCTAATGATAACATTTCTTGGGATTTTCTTAATAACATTCTTACTTTATTTGCTTTTTCTAATCATTTTGTTTCTTTGGTTAAAAATATAATTAGAAATGTTCAATTTTCATTAATTATCAATGGTGAAAACTTTGGTTTCTTTAATTCCTCTCAAGGTATAAGACAAGGTGACACTCTTTCTGTGTCACTTTATTATTGTGGTTGAATACTTGTCTCATTAGCTTAATCTTTTTTTTAAAATAATTCTAGTATGCATTTTAGGAATCTTGGTGGTTTGGCTATCTCTCACTTTAGCTTTGCTGATGATTTCATAATTTTTTGTAATGGCTCGTTACATTATGTTAAAAGGCCTAATGATTTTTTAAATAAATTTGAAAAGGAAAGTGGCCTTTTGATTAGTACTCATAAAAGCTATTTTATCACTTCTACTTCTATTTTTGTTCATATAATTAATAAAATAAAGGATATCACTAGTTTTTCACATCAAAATCTTCTTATTAGATATTTAGGCTTCCCTTTATATTGTTGTCATAAGAGATCCCATCTCTTTGAGAAAGTAATTCATAATATTCAAAAAAAAATTTCAACCCATGAATTTCATTTTTTATCTTTTGGTGGTAGATTAATTGTTATTACAAGTATTCTTTATTCTCTTCCTTTTCACTTGTTGCTTAATATTGTTCCTACTTCCCTTATTCTTATCAGGATTGAAAGATTTTCTAAGAAGTTTTTTGGGGCTCTTGGAATTCTGCCAAAAGGCTTCATTAGAATTCTTGGTCTAATATGTATGGTACTACTTATGAAGGTGGTATTGGGTGCAGATCTTTGATGGATTCCACCAATGCCTTTTTCTTATAAACTTTGGTGGATTTTTTGGAAAAATGAAAGTCTTTGGGCTAAATTCATGAAATTTAAATATTGCAAAGGTAAGCATCCTTTAATTTGCAATTATAAATGTGGTGACTCTATTGTTTGGAAATGGCACTGTGATATTAAATGGAAAGTGATCCTTGCATTTTTTGGGGTATTAATAATGGATCTTCTTTCTTCTCGCAAGATAACTGGATGGGGCATTTTTCCATTGATTCTTTGCTTAATACTCACTCTACTTCTTCTTTGAAAGTTTGTCATTTTATTTAAAATGGAGAATGGAATTTCTCTCTTTTAAATGATTTGATTCTAGATTTCATTAGTAATAACATCATTAATATTCCTATTGATTGTAATTTTTTGGATCAAATTCTTTTTCAAAATTTCTTGTAATGGAGAATTTTCTTTTAAAGATACTTGGCACTATATTAGAGTTAAAAAAAATTCACTTCTCCTATTGTCCTTAAAATATGGAATAATATTATTCCTACTTCTTATTCTATTCTTGGGTGGAAAATTTTAAAAGATTATATTGCTATTGATTCTTTACTTTTGGGCAAAGGTTTTCATCTACCCTCTAAATGCATGTGTTGCTTTCATACTGAGAATGTTACTCATGTATTTGTTAATGGTGTCATTGCCTCTAAAGTTTGGGGTTGGTATGAGAAATTATTTAAATTAAGTTGCTTTAATGGTAATTTAACTTTAATGCAACTTCTTGACTCTTATTTTCTTAATATTGTTAAAGGGCATATCAAAATTATGGTGGCTATTTCTTTGATTTGGTTTATTTGGCTTGACAGAAATGATGCTAAGCATCGTACTATGCCTATGAATCATAAGAAGATTATTGCTATGACTAAGGATAAGATATTTTTTTTACATAAGGCTACTCTTCTTAGTGGTACTAGTTGCAAGTTTGTTGCCTCTTAATTGGGTATTAATTTTCCTTATTATGACTCATCTCTATATTATAAAATTATTCATTGGGTTAAGCCTCTTAATTGTTGTATTAAAAATAATACTGATGGCTATGCTATACAAAACAAGTTGGGTTGTGGTGGTATTTTTAGAAATAGTCTTGGGAATATTATCTTGGTTTTTTCCACTCCTCTCTCTACTAATTCTATTATTTTTGCAGAATTTATGGTTGTTTATCATGCTCTTAAGCTTTGTTTGGATAGAAATTTTCATGCTATTTGGTTGGAATCTTATGCTAAGGTGGTTGTTGCAATGATCAATTCTAACCATAAGGGTAATGCTGAGCTTTTTTATTTAATTAGAAATGTGAAATCTATTATCTCTAAACTTTCTTTTAAAATTACTCATATTTTAAGAAGGTAATGCTTGTGTGGATTTCTTAGCTGGTTTGGGGTGTAATTTCTTTGATTTTACTTTGTTTACCAATATGAATATTCCTTAGCAATTAAGAGTGCTATCTAATTTAGATAAATTTGATTTGCCTTATGTTAGATAAATCAGGGATGGTTTTTTTTTCTAGGGGGCTTTTGTTTGGGAGCTTCTGGTGGTTTTGGTTTGTTCATTTGTTGTTGACTCTTGTTCTTTCTTGGGGGCTTTATGCTCTTATTTTATTCTATATTTTCTGAGGTTGGAATCTTGCTTCGCTATTTTGGTTTGTATTGCTCGATTATTGTTCTACTTTTATTGTGGTATCTTTTGGGTTTGTATTGGGCTTTTGGTGGTTTTGGTTGCTTTCTTTGGTTTTGGGTTTTTTTGGTTGTATTTCTTTCTTTCCTTTGTGGCTTTGGTGGTTGTGTTGTTACTTATTTGGTTGGTGTTACATTCTTTGTGGTCTTTTTTTGTTGCTTTAGTTTGGTTAGAGTTGGTGAGCTTGCTGGTTGCTTCTCTTCTTCCCCCCTTACTTCTATTTCTAGTATTTCCTCCTTGGTTTGTGACTTTATTTCTTACTCATACTACTTTTCGGTGGTTAGATGGTTGTGCTGGCTTGGAATTTTTTCTTTGTTGGCTCAATTTTTTGTTCTGTTTCCCCCTTTGGCCAGTGGCTTTGTTGTTGTTCTTCCTTTTTGGTGGTTGGTTCTAGATCTTTGCTGGTTATTGGTGTGTGTTCAGGTGCCTTTGTGAGGTTTGTTGGCTATGATGGCTAGGATGTTTACTCTTTTCTATTGTTTGGAAGCATTTTTTGTGACTGTAATCCTCCTTTTAGAGTTTGGCTGCTCACAAATTTTTGTTGTCCCTTCTAATGTTTGTGACTGAGCCTGAGCCTAAACCTTTTCTTTGGCTTTACTTTTCCTTTCTCTTTATCTTTTTTTTATTTTCTTTTAATTGTGCTAATCTCTGCTTTAGTTTTGTCTTGCAGGTTTCCTTCATTTGCTCTTGGGTCTCTTCAAGTGGTGTATCTTCAGGATTGTGTTATTACTATTATTTTCTTAGTTTTCCTTTTCCTTTTCTTTTTTTTATATTAGTTAGGGGATTTTTCTCTTTAGGTCTTTCTATAGCTCTTTGAACAGCCTTTGAGATTCATCCCCTTTATGGGCGTTGTATCCTTTTCTTTTGGTAATAAAAATTTCACTTTTTTCCAAAAAAAACCCTAAACCCTAAACCCTATAAGCCCTAAAGCCTAAACACTAAATACTAAACCATATACCCTAAACCCTAAACCCTCACCCTAAACCATAAACCCTAAACCCAAAAACCCTAAACACTAAACCCTAAACCCTAAACCTTAAAAACTTAAACCTAAACTAAATAAAACCTAAAAATAAAAAAATAAATAAAAATTCAAACCTAAATAAAATAAAATAAAAAAAAATTAAACCTAAACCTAAACCTAAAATAAAATAAAATAGAAAAATAAAATAAACTAAAATAAAATCAATAAAACCTAAACTAAACTAAAAATAAAATAAACCTATGAATAAAAACCAAGAAAATAACTAAATGTAAAATAAAAATAAAATAAAATAAAACTAAATAAGAACCTAAACCTAAAAAATAAACCTAAAAATAAATTAAAAATAAAACCTAAACCCTAAACTAAAAGAAACATAAACCTAAAATAAATATATAATAAACAAAATAAAATAAACCTAAACCTAAACTAAAATAAATAAAACCTAAAGCTAAACCTAAAATAAACTAAACCTAAACTAAGTAAAGAAAATAAACTAAAAATAAACATAAACATAAGCTGAAAAATAAAACCTAAAATAAAAACCTAGAACCTAAACCTAAAAAAATAAAATAAAACCCTAAACCTAAACCTAAAAATAATAAATAAAATCAAAACCTACAAAATAAAATGAAACAAAACTCACTAAAATAAACCTAAACCTAAACCTAAACCTAAAAATAAACTAAAATAAATAAACCTAAAATAAACAAACTAAATTAATTAAAAATAAAAAATAACTTAAATAAAAATAAAAAATAAAGTATACTAAAATAAATAAAAAAATAAACTAAATATACTAAATAAACTTAAACCTACAAATTTACTTAATTTTTTTTAAAAAAACCTATAAACCTTAAACCATAATTCCTAAAAAACCCTAAACACTAAACCCTAAAAGCATAACCTTAAAACCCTAAACCCTAAACCCTAAACCTTAAACCACAATCCTAAACACTAAACTTAAACCTAAATTAACTAAATAAATTAAAAAAATAAACCTAAACCATAAAACCTAATAAACCTAAACCTAAACCAAAACCCTAAGAATGGGCAGAACCTTGACAGTAGGAACATCATCATCAACTATGCTCAATCTAGATCTGGTTGGTGGATATGGAGGTGGTGGTCGAAGCAGTGATGGTAATGGAGGCAGGTGGAGCGACATAAGTTATATCCATGGTGTTGGTAGAGGGAGAGATCGAGGATATGATGGTGGATACCGCTACTCGAGAGGTCGGGGTGGTTATGATGGGTAAAACCTAAAAATAAACCTAAATTAAAAACCTAAAACCTAAACCTAAAAAATAAATAAAAAATGTAAATATAAACCTAAACCTAAATAATAAACTAAAATAAAAAGCCTCAACTTAAATAAATAAACTAAACTAAATAAAAAAACCTATATAAAAATGAAAAATTAAATTAAATAAATAAAATATACTAAATAAACCTAAACTTACCAATTTACTTAATTTCAAAAAAATTAAAAAATTAAATAAAAAAAGAAACCCTAACACTAAACCATAGACCCCAAAACCAACCCTAAACCCTAAACCTTAAATCCCAAAACCTAAACACTAAACCATAAAGCCCTAAACCCTAAACCCTAAAACCTAAAACCTACTAAACCCTAAACCCTAAACCTTAAATCCTAAACTTTAAACCCTAAACCATAAACCCTACAAACCTAAAAACCTAAAATTAAAATAATTAAGAAAATCTAAACTAAATAAAAAATAATATAATATAAAAACATAAACTATAACATAAAAATAAAATTAATAAAAAACTAAAATAAAATGAATAAAAACCAAAACTAAACTAAAAATATAAAATAAACCAAGGAATAAAAATAAAATAAACCTAAAATAAAATAAAATAAAATAAAATAAAATAAAATAAAATAACAACTTAAAAAAAGTAAACCTAAAGTAAAACCTAAACCCCAAACTAAAAAAAACTCAACCTAAAATAAAAATAAAATAAACAAAATAAAATAAACTTAAAACTAAACTAAATTAAGCTAAACTAAAATAAATAAAACCTAAACCTAAACCAAAAATAAAGTAAACATAAACCTAAACCTAAACCAGAAAATAAACCCTAAAAATAATCCTAAAATAAAAACATAAAAAATAAGCCTAAAAAAATAAAATAAAAACCTAAACCTAAACCTAAAAATAAGAAATAAAGCATTAACCTGAAAATAAAAAATAAAAAAATAAAACTCAACTAAAAAATTAACCTAAACCAAAACCTAAAAAAAACTAAAACAAAAAACCTAAACTAAAATAAATAAACCTAAAATAAATAAACTAAACTAAATAAATAAAAAAATTAACTTAAAATCAAATAAAAAATAAACTAAGATAAATAATAAATAAACTAATTAAACTTAAACAAGTGGTTTACTTTTTTTTTTGAAAAAAACCTTAAACCCTAAAGCAGATCCTAAACCCTAAACCTCCCCAGACCCTAACCTGAACCCTGGCGTCTGACCCTAAATCCTCCCTGACCCCAAACCCTAAACTAGATAAACCATAAACCTTAAACCTTAAAACCCTAAACAAACTCCATAAAGACCCTAAACCAGCGAAAGCTAAACCCAAAACCCAAACTAGCTGACCCTAAAACTAAATGCTAAAAACTAAAGCCCACTAAACCCTAAACCCTAACCTAGAACCTTAAACATAGACAAAAAAAAATAAAGTAAATCGAAACCTAAACTTAAACTAAAAAAAATAAAATAAACTAGAAATAAACCTAAACTGAAAAATAAAACCTAAAAATGTACCTAAAATAAGAACCTAAAACCTAATCCTAAAAAAATAAAATAAAAATAAAACTCAACTAAAAAATAAACCTAAACTAAACCTAAACCTAAAAAATAAACTAAAATAATAAACCTAAACAAAAATAAATAAAATTAAAATAAATAAACTAAATTAAATAAAAATAAAAACTACACCTAAATAAAAATAAAAAATTAAAGTAATCTAAAATAAATGGAAATAAACTAAATATACTAAATAAACCTAAAGCACTAGTTTACTTCACTTAAAAAAAACCATAAAATCTAAATCATAATCCAAAATCCTAAACCCTAAATCTACAACCCTAAATCCTAAACCCCAAATAATTAAAAACCCTAAACACTAAACCCTAAACCCTAACCCTAAACCCTAAAAGCATAAACCCTAAAACCCAAACCCTAAACCCTAAACCCTAAACCCCAAACCATAAACCTAAACTTGAAGTAAGTAAATAAATTAAAAAATAAACCTAAACCCTAAAACCTAATAAACCTAAACCTAACCCTAAACCCTAAGAATGGGCAGAACCTTGACGACAGGAACATCACCATCAACTAGACTCAGTTTAGATCTGGCAGAGGAGACGAAGGTGGAGGTGGCGATTATCGTAGTGGTGGTGGGGAATCTATAGGTGTTGATGGATATGGAAGTGGTGGTCGGAGCAGTGGTGGTTATGGAGGTAGGAAGAGCAATGGAGGTTATAGCCGTGGTGGTGGCGGAGGGAGAGATCGAGGATATAATGGTGGATCCCGCTACCCAAGAGGTCGAGGTGGTTTTAATGGAAACTGGAGAAACTGAAGAATGGCCAATCTGATATGCTACTTATGGAACTATGTATTTACATTAATGACGGTTCTAGTTGCTTAGGGTTTTTGATTTGCTCTATGCATGCTCATTTTTTATCTATGTTGTCACTTACGTCTTAGAAAACTTAGTGTATTACTTGGTTGATGTAATAAAAAATAAGAAATATTGAATATGAATTTGTTCTCTCTAAAACCAA
This sequence comes from Cymbidium sinense, assembly GCA_021442155.1. Taxonomy (NCBI): domain Eukaryota; kingdom Viridiplantae; phylum Streptophyta; class Magnoliopsida; order Asparagales; family Orchidaceae; genus Cymbidium; species Cymbidium sinense. The sequence goes on along the minus strand of CM038214.1, from coordinate 280,483,022 downwards.
AAAATCCCTAAACTAAAAAAAAAAAAAAAAACCTAAACCTTAAATAAAAAAATAAACCTAAACCTACACTAAAATAAACTAAACTAAAATAAATATAACCTAAACCTAAACCTAAAATAAACTAAACCTAAACATAAACTTAAACTAAATAAAATAAAATAAACTTAAAATAAACCCAAACCTAAACTTAAAAATAAAACAAAAAAATAATCTTAAAATAAAATTCTAAAACCAAACCTAAAAAAAAAACTAAACTAAAAAATAAACATAAACCTAAACCTAAATTTAAAAAATAAACTAAAATAAATTAACCTAAAATAAATAAACTAAACTAAACATAAATAAAAAATAAACTTAAGTAAAAATAAAAAAATAATTAAAACTAAAATAAATAAAAAATAAACTAAATAAACCTAAACCTACAGATTTACTTAATAAAAAAACCTTAAACACTAAACCTAAACCCTGAACCTTAAATACTAAACCGTAAACCCTAAACCCAAAACTCTAAACTTACAACCATTAAGCTAAACTCGAAACCCTAAAGCCTAAACCCTAAATAAAAAAATAAAATAAAAAAATAAAACCATAACGTTGAACCCTAAAACTAACCCTAAACCCTAAACTTACAACCCTAAATCCAAAATCCTAAACCCTAAAATCTTAAAACCCTAAACCCTAAACTTAAAACCCTAAACCCTAAACCCTAAATCCTAAATCATATAACCAACAACTCTGAACTCTAAACTCTAAACCCTAAACCCCTAACCATAAACACTAAAACCCTAAACCCTAAACCTTAAACCCTAATCCCTAAAATCTAAACCATAAACCCTAAACCTAAACCCTAAATCCTAAACCCTAAACCCAAAAAAACACTAAACCCTAAACCCTAAATGCAAAACCTAATCCTAAACAAAATAAAATAAAAAAACAAAATCAATAAAAAAACCTAAATCTAAATTAAATAAAAAGTAAAATAAAATAAAATCATAAACTGAAACATAAACCTAAACCTAAAAAGAAAATAAAATGAAATAATAAAAATAAACTAAAGTAGAATAATTAGAAACTAAATTAAATTGAAAAATAAAATAACTAAATAAAGTAAAAACTAAACCTAAAATAAAATAAAATAAAAACCTAAACCTAAACCCTAAACTAAAACAAACCTAAACCAAAAACCTCAACCCTGAACCCTAAACCCTAAAACCTAAACTCTAAACCCTAAACCCTAAACCCTAAACCCTAAACACCCTAAACCCTTAAACTAACCCTAAACCCTAAACAACCCTAAACCATATACCTTAAACTAACCATAAACACTATACCCTAAACCCTAAATCCTAACCTTAATCCTAAACCTAAAACCCTAAACCTTAAACCCTAAACTAACCCTAGACCCTAAACCTAAACCCTAAAAACCCTACACCCTAAAGCCTAAACTCTAAACCTTAAACCATAAGCCATAAACTAACCCTAAACCCTAAGCTAACCCTAAACTCTAAACCTTAAACCTTAAAAACCCTAAACCCTAAACCCTAAACCCTAAAATCATAAATCCTAAAACCCTAAACCCTAAACCCTAAGTGCTAAAACATAAACCCTAAAATCCTAAAAACCTAAACCTATACTAAATAAAACCTAAAAATAAAATAATTAAATAAAACCTAAACCAAAATAAAATATAAAATAAAATAAATAAAAACATAGACTAAAACTTAGACTTAAACCTAAAAATTAAATTAAATTAACTAATAAAAATAAAGTAAAATAAAATAAATAATAACCTAAATTGAACATAAAATAAAACCTAAAAATAAAAAACTAAATAAAATAAAAACTAAACGTAAACTAAAACTAAAATAAACTTAAAATAGACCTAAAATAAAACAAAATAAAAACTAAATATAATCTTGAACCTAAAAAATAAACCTAAAAAATAATATAAAAATAAATAAAAAATAAAACCTAAACCCTAAACTAAAAAAAACTAAACCTAAAATAAAAATAAAATAAACAAAATAAAATAAACCTAAACTTAAACCTAAAGTAAACTAAGCCTAAACCTAAACCTAAACTAAATAAAATAAAATAAAATAAAAATAACCCTTAACCTGAACTAAAAAATAAAACCTAAAAATAAACCTAAAATATAAACCTAAAAGCTAAACTTAAAAATAAAAAATAAAAACCTAAACCATAAATAAAACCTAAACCTAAACCTATAAAATAAACTAAAATAAAAATCTAAACTATAATTAGTAAACCTAAAATAAATAAACTAAACTAAATAAAAAAAATAAGCATAAATAAAAATAAGACATAAAATAAGTGAAAATAAATAAAATATATACTAAATAAACCTAAACCTACCAATTTACTTAACTTAAAATTTAAAAAAAAAACCCTAAGCCCTATGCAAACCCTAAACCCTAAACCATAAACCCTAAAATCCCTCATCCCTAAATGCTAAACCCTAAACCCTAACCCTAAACCGTAAAACCCTAAACCCTAAAACACTAAACCCTAAACCCTAAAACCTAAACTAAATAAAACCTAAAAATATAATATATAAAAAAAACAAAACCTAAATAAAATAAAAACAAAAAATAAAATAAAAACCAACACTAAAATGTAAACCAAAACATTAAAAATAAAATAAAATAAATTAGTAAAAATGAATAAAAATAAAATAAATAAAAACCTAAACTAAACTAAAAAAATAAAATAAACCTAACAATAAACACCCTAAATAAAATAAAAATGGAACATAAAATAAAAATAAAATAAACTTAAAAATAAAATAAAATAAAAACTAAATAAAAACCTAACCCTAAAAAATAAACACAAAAATAAAACCTAAAAATAAATAAAAAGTAAAACGTAATCCCTAAACTTAAAAAAAAACCGAAACCTAAAATAAAAATATAATAAACAAAATAAAATAAACCTAAACCTAAACTAAAATAAACTATACTAATATAAATAAAACCTAAACCTAAACCTAAAATAAACTAAACCTAAACCTAAACCTAAACTAAATAAAATAAAATAAACTAAATATAAAGCTAAACCTAAACTAAAAAAAATAAAAGTAAACCTAAAATAAAAACTTAAAACTTAAACCTTAAAAGATAAAATAAAAACCTAAACCTAAACCTAAAATTAAAAAATAAAACTTAAACCTTAAAAATAAAATAAAAATAAAATTCAACTAAAAAATAAATCTAAACCTATACCTAAACCTAAACAAAATAAACTAAAATAAAAAACTTAAACTAAAATAAATAAACCTAAAATATTAATTAAAATAAATAAACTAAATAACGCTAAACCTGCCAGTTTACTTAATTAAAAAAAAAAAACATAAACGCTAAATTCTAAACTCTAAGCCCTAAACCTTAAACATAAACCTTAAAAACCATAAGCCCTAAACCCTAACGCTAAACCCTAAACCCTAAAAGTATAAACCCTAAAACCCTAAACTCTAAACCCTAAAACCTAAACCCCAAACCCCAAACCTTAAACCTAACCCTAAAGTAACTAAACAAATTAAAAAATAAACTTACACTTTATAACATAATAAAACTAAACCTAAACCTAAACCCTAAGAATGGGCAGAAACTTGATGGCAGGAACATCACCGTCAACCAGGCTTAGTCTAGATCTAGCAACAGGGGTGAGGCTGCAGCTTATCACTGGTGGTGGTGGATCCGAGGTGCGGATATGGAGGTGGTGGTAGCAGGGTTATGGTGTGGAGGACCATGGGGTTACGGGTGGTGGTGGTGGGAGAGATTGGGGATATGTTGGTGGATCACTACTGAGAGGACAGGTGATTCTGGGGAACTCAAGAAAATAAAGAATGGTCGACCCGCTATGGAACTGTATTTATAGTAGACGTTCTAGTTATCTAGATTTTGATTTGGGAACTATGATTTTATCCATATTTGATCTATGTCATCGCTTGTGTCTTAGAAAACCTGTTTACTTTGATGAAATCAAAAGAAGAAATATTTAATCTTAATTTGTTCTCTATTAAAAAAATTAAAAAACCCTAAACCCTAAACTAAAACCTGAACCCTAAACCTAAAACCTAAACTCTAAACCCTCAAAACCCTAAACCTTAAACCCAAAATAAACCCTAAACCCTAAACCCTAAAAAGCTCAAAACCTAAACCTAAACTAAATAAAACCTAAAAATAAAATAAAAAAAAAACATAAACCAAAAAAAAATATAAAATAAAAACATAAGCTAAACCTAAACCTAAACCTAAACCAAAGCATAAAAAGAAAATAAAATAAAAAATAAAAACTAAACTAAAATAAAATAAATAAAAACTATAATAAAATAAAAATTAAACAACAACAACAACAACAAGCCTTTATCCCACTATGTGGGGTCGGCTACATGAATCCTTCGTTTGCATTGTGTCCTATTATGTGTCAAATTCTCATTTAATTTAAGTATACTAAGGTCATTTTTTATACATGTTAACCAAGTATTTTTAGGTCTACCTCTACATTTCTTAACATAAGGCAAATCAAATGCATTTTCTATCCTAACTGGGTCATCGGAAGGCCGATGTTTTATGTGGCCAAACCATCTAAGGAACCTCTCTCTAATCTTATCTGCCATTGGAGCTACTCCAACTTTTTCTAGAACATACACATTTCACATTTTATCTCTAAGATTAAAGCCACTCATCCTCCCTGATCCTCATCTCGAACACTTAACTTAGTCTTATGCTTCTTTTATTGGCCAACATTCTGCACCATAAGTCATTGCTGTGGCTTACCACCATCTTATAAAATTTTCCCTTAAGTTTAAGTGGAACTTTTCTATCACACAATAGGCCAGATGCCTTCCTCCACTTCAACCATCCAACTTGAATTCTACTAATAACATCTCCATCTATTTCACCAACATTTTGAACAATAGATCATAAATATCTGAATCGCTCACTCTTATTAATGACTTGCTCACCTAATGTCACAACACCACAACTAAAACATATACAACTAAAATTACACTCCATATATTCAGTTTTAGATCTACTTAAATGAATACCTTTAGACTCTAATGTTGACCTCCATAATTCAAGTTTCTCTTGGACTCCCTCTCTAGTCTTATCAACAAGAAGAATGTCATCAAAAAGAAGCATACACCAATGTACATCTTCCTGCAAATGCCTAGTAAGAACATCCATAACTAAAGTAAAAAAGATATGGGCTTAAAGCTAATCCTTGATGTAATCCAACTGAATTAGGAAAATATTTTGTCAATCCTCCTTGTGTTTGTACACAAGTAACAGCTCTAGTTTAAATATCCATAATGACTTGAATATATCCAATATTAACTCCTTTCTGTTCTAACTCTCCAAAGAACATCTCTTGAAACTTTATCATAAGCTTTTTCTAAATCAATAAATTTCATATGTAGATCCTCCTTACTTTCTCTATATTTCTTCATCAAACCTCTTAACAAATGTATAACATCCATAGTAGATCTACCGCATAAAACCAAACTGATTGTGAGAAATTTTGTATCACATCATAACCTATGCTCAATTACTCTCCCATAATTTTAATGTATGACACATTAACTTAATTTCTATAATTTGCACAATCTTGTGCATCACCTTTATTCTTAAATATAGGAACCAACAAACTCTACCTCCACTCATCTGGCATCTTTTTATCCATTAAAATAACATTAAAAAGATTTGTAAGCCAAGAAATTCCTTGATCTCCTAAATGTTTCCACACTTCTATTGAAATATCATTAGTATTTTTTTTTCACATTTCATTTTCTTTAAAGCTTCTAACTTCATTTAATACGATGATAAAACAAAATTCTTTATTTTTGTTTAGGTATTAAGGTTGCTAAAATCAGTAGTACTATCAAATCCTTCATTGAAAAGTTTATCAAAATATCTCATCCACCTATTTTCAATATCCTTTTCTAAGAAAAGCACTTTTTTATTTTCATCCTTAATACACCTCATTTGAACTAGGTCTTTATTTCTCCTATCTCTTTGTTTGGATAACTTATACATCTTTCACCTTCTTTGGTATCTAATCTATTGTATAAATAAAAGTTAAATTTTTTGCATCATATATTGCTTTCTTAGAATCTCTAAAAGCCACTTTATATCTTTCCCAATTCTCTGAGTTTTACATCTAAACCAAGTTTTATAACAATGCTTCTTATTTCTTATCTTTGTTGCACACTCTGACTCCACCACCAAGTATTTTTATTGAAAGAAGCTTTTCCTTTTGATTCTCCAAGCCCCAAACCCTAAACCCTAAACCCTAAACCCTAAACCCTAAACCCTAAACCTTAAAACCCTAAACCCTAAACCCAAAACCCAAAACCCAAAACCGTAAACCCTAAACCTTATGAAAAAAAATGAAAAAATTAAGAAAGAAAAAAAAACTAAACCTTAAAGCCTACAACCCTAAACCATAAACCTTAAAACCCAAACCTTAAACCCTAAACACTAAACCTTAAACCCTAAATCCTAAAACCCTAAAAACCTAAACCTAAACTAAATAAAACTTAAAAATAAAATAAATAAAAATACCTAAACCTAAATAAAATAAAATAAATAAAATACTTTAACCTAAATAAAATAAAATAAAACTGAATCCTAAACTTAAACCTAAAAATAAAATAATATAAAAAATAAATAAATTAAAATAAAATAAATAAAAAACATAAATCAACTAAAAAAATAAAATAAACCTAAAAATAAGTTACCTAAATATAATTATACTTATATGTAAAATAAAAATAATAAACCTAATGTAAAATAAAATAAAAACTAGATAAAACCTAAACCTAAAAAATAAACCTAAAAATAGAACATAAAAATAAATAAAAATAAAACTAAAACCATAAACTTAAGAAAATCTAAACATAAAATAAAAAAAATAAAATAAACCTAAACCTAAACTAAAATAAATAAAACCTAAAACTAGACCTAAAAAAAACTAAACCTCAACCCTAAACTAAATAAAATATAATAAACTAAAATTTAACTTAAACCAAAACTTAAAATTAAAGCATGAAAATAAACCTAAAATAAAAACCTAAAACCTAAACCTAAAACAATAAAATAAAAATCTAAACCTAAACATAAAAAAATAACACCTAAACCTAAAAAAATAAAATAAAAATAAAACTAAACTAAGAAATAAACATAAACCTAAACCTAAACCTAAAAAATAAATTAAAATAAAAAGCCTAAACTAAAATAAATAAACTAAAGTAAATATAAATAAAAAATAACCTAAATAAAAATATAAATAAACTAAATAAACCTAAACCTACCGGTTTACTTAATTTTGAAAAAAAAATCCTAAACCCTAAAACCTTAACCCTAAAAACTAAATCCTAAACCCTAAACCCTAAACTAAAAAACTAAACTAAAACCGAAACCCTAAACTCTAAACACTAAAACCCTAAACCTTAAACTAAACCAACTAAACCCTAAACCCTAAACCCTAAACCCTAAACCTAACCCTAAACTAAACTAACCCTAAACCCTAAAACCCTAAACCCTAAACCCTAAAAGCCTAAACCTTAAACCTTAAACAAACCCTAAACCCTAAAAACCCCAAACCATAAACACTAAAGCCTAAACCCTAAGCTAACCCTAAACTCTAAACCCTAAACCCTTAAAACCCTAAACCTTAATCATAAACCCTAACCCTTAAAACCCTAAAACTCTAAACCCTAAAACACTAAACCGTAAAACCCTCAACACTAAACACTATACCTTAAACCCTAAACCCTAAACCCTAAGCCCTAAAAACCAAAATTAAAAAAACCTAAAAATAAAATAAATAAATAAAAACTGGAACCTAAAAAAATAAAGAATGAAATAAAACCTAAAGTAATGAAATAAAATTAAATAAAACCTAAACCTAAACCTAAAAATGAAAAAAAAAACTCAAATAAAATAAATCAAAACCCAAACTAAACAAAGAATAAAATAAACTTAGGAATAATAAACCTTAATAAAATAACATAAATTAAAAATAAGCCTAAACCAAAACTAAAAAATGAAACCTAAAAATAAACCTAAAACCTAAACTTAAAAAAATAAACTAAACCTAAACCCTAAACCAAACAAAAGAAAATAAATAAAAAATAAAATAAAAACATTAACCTAGACCTAAAAATGAAAAATAGGACTTAAACCTAAAAAATATAAAATATAAAAATAAACAAAAAAATAAACATAAACTTAAACCTAAACCTAAAATATAAATTAGAATAAATAAACCTAAAATAAATAAACTAAACTAAATAAAAATAAAAAATAAACCTAAATAAAAATAAAAAATAAAATAAACTAAAATAAATAAAAATAAACTAAATAAACATAAACTTACTAGTTTATTTAATTTTTTTTAAAATAAACCCTAAACATTGTACCTTAAAACTAACACTCTTAAACCTTAAGCCCAAAATCCTAAACCCTAATCCCTAACTCTAACCCAAAACCTAAAACCCTAAACCCTAAGCCCTAAGCCCTAATACCCTAAACCCTAAACTCTAAAGTAACCCTAAACCCTAAACCCTAAACACTAAAACCCTAAATCCTATACCCTGAACAAACCCTAAACCCTAAGCTAACCCAAAACCCTAAACCTTAAAGCTTAAACACTAAACCCTAAACCCTAAACCCTAAACCCTAACCCTAAACCCTAAACCCTAAACCCTAAACCCCAAACCCTAAACCATAATTAAAAACCTAAAAACCTAAACATAAACCTAAACTAAATAAAACCTAAAAATAAAATAAATAAAAAAACCTAAACCTAAATAAATAAAAAACCCTAAATTTTAAACTAACCCTAAACCTTAAAACCTTAAACCCTAAACCCTAAACTAGCCTTAAACCCTAAGCTAACCCTAAACTCTAAACCTTAAATCATAAAAACATTGAACCCTAAACCCTAAACCCTAAATTATAAAACCTCAAAGAAATAAAATAAAAATAAATAAAAACCTAAACCTAAAAAAACCTAAAATATAAAAACTAAAAATAAATAAAAAATAAAACCTAAGCCTTAAACTAAAAAAAAACTAAACTTAAAATAAACAAAATAAAATAAGCCTAAACCTAAACTAAAATAAACTAAACCAAAATAAATAATAAATAAACTAAAAATACAAAATAAACCTAAACCTACTGTTTATTTAATATTTTTTAAAAAGACCTTAAACCTTAAATCCAAAACACTAAACCCTAAACCCTAAACCATAAACCCTAAATCTACAAGCCTAAACAAACAACCCTAAACCCTAAACCTTAAACCCTACACCTTAAAAGCCCCAAACTTAAACCCTAAACCCTAAACCCTAAACCCTAAACACTAAAACCCTAAACCTTAAGATCGTAAACCCTAAACCCTAAACCCTAAACGCTAAAATCTATAACCCTAAACCCTAAACCCTAAACCCCAAACCCTAAACTCTAAACCATAAATTCTAAACCTTAAACACTAAAATCCTAAAAACCTAAACTAAATAAAACATAAAAATAAAATAAATAAAGAACCAAAACATATATTAAATAAAAGCCTAAAAATAAACATAAACCAATACCAAAAAATAAAAAAATAAAAAAAATAAAAACTAAACTAAAATAAAATACTTAAAAACCTAAGCTAAATTAAAAAAAATAAACCTAAAAATAAAAAATCTAAAAAAATAAAAACTAAACGTAAAATATAAATAAAATAAAATATAAACTAAATAAAAACCTAAGCCTAAAAAATAAACTTAAAAGTAAAACTTAAGAATAAATAAAACATTAAACCTAAACCCAAAACTAAAAATAAAAACTAAACCTAAATAAACAAAATTAGATAAACCTAAACCTAAACTAAAATAGACTAAACTAAAATAAATTAAACCTAAACCCTAAACTAAAGTAAACCTAAACCCTAAACCCTAAACCCTAAACGTACAACCCTAAACATTAAATCCTAAACCCTAAAACCTTAAAAGCTAAACCCTAAACCTTAAACCTAAAACCCTAAACCCTAAACTCTAAACCCTAAACCCTAAACCCTACAACCTACAACCCTAAACACTAAACCCTAAACACTAAACCCTAAACCTTAGACCCTAGACCCTAAAAACCTAAAACCATAAACCTAAACTAAATATAACCTAAAAATAAAATAAATAAATAAAACATAAACCTAGATAAAATGTAATAAATAAAATAAAATAAAAATCTAAACTAAAACCTAAAGCTAAACTTAAAACTAAATATAAATAAAATTAAACTAAATAAAATAAATAAAAATTAAAACCTAAACTAAAAAAACCTAAACCTAAAATAAAAAAATAAACCTAAACCTAAACCTAAACTAAAATAAACTAAACTGGAATAAATAAAAATTAAACCTAAACCTAAAATAATCTAAACCAAAACCCTGAACTAGTTAAAATTTATTAATTTGAAAATAAACCTAAAATTAAACTAAAAAATAAAACCTAAAAATAAACCTAAAATAAAATCCTAATAACTAAACTTGAACAAATAAAATAAAAACCTAAACCTAAACCAAAAAATAAAAAATAAAACCTAAAAAATAAAATTAAAATAAAACTAATCTAAAAAATAAACATAAACCTAAACCTAAACATAAAATAAAAATACTAAACAAAAATAAATAAACCTAAAATAAATAAACTAAACTAAATAAAGATAAAAAATAAATAAAAATAAAATAAAAATAAATTAAATTAAATAAAATAAAAATAAACTAAATAAATTAAATAAACTAAACTGTTTATAATTATAAAACCCTAAACCCTAAACCTAAACCTAAACCTAAACCCTAAACTAAACCTAAATAATAAACCATAAACCATAAACCCTAAACACTAAACCATAAACCTACAACCCTAAACTTACAATCCTAAACCTACAACCCTGAATCCTAAACCCTAAACCCTAAACCCTAAACCCTAAATCCTAAACCCTAAATCATAAACCCTAAACTCTAAACCCTAACCCTAACCAAAAACCAAAAACCCTAAATTATAAACCCTAAAACCCTAAACCCTAAACTTTAAACTAACCCTAAACCCTAAACCTTAAAAACTTTAAACCCTAAACTAACCCTAAACCCTAAGCTAACCCTAAACCCCAAATCTCAAACCCTAAATTGTAAACCCTAAAAACCTAAAAATAGAAACCTAAACTAAATAAAACTTAATAATAAAATAAATAAATAAACCTAAACTAGATTAAAATAAAAAATTAAATAAAATAAAAACCTAAACTAAAACATAAACCTAAACCTACAAAAATGATAAAATAAAACTAAAATAAAATAAATAAAAATGTAAACTAAACTAAAAAATAAATAAACATAAGAAGAAAAAACCTAAATAAAATACAAACTAAACATAAAAAATAAACTTAAAATAAAAGAAAATAAAACCTAAATAAAAAATAAAACCAAAAAAATAAACCTAAAAAATAAATAAAATAAAACCTAAACCTAAACCCTAAACTAAAAAAAAAAAATCTAAACCTGAAAGAAAAATAAAATAAACAAAATAAAATAAACCTAAACCTAAATTAAACTAAACTAAACTAAAATAAATAAAACCTAAACAAAACCCTAAAATAAACTTAACCTAAACCTAAACCTAAACCTAAACTAAATAAAATTAAATAAACTAAAAATAAACTTAAACCTAAATTAAAAAATAAAACCTAAACCTTAAAAAATAAAATAAAAACCTAAACCATTAACTAAAAACCCAAAACTCTAAACCCTGAAAAACCTAACCCGTAAAGCCAAAACACTATACCCTAAACCCTAAACCCTAAAACCCTAAACCCTAACCCTAAACCCAAAACCTTAAAACCCTACACCCTGAAACCCTAAACCCTAACCCCTCAACCCTAAACCCTAAACCCTAAAAACCTAAAAACCTAAACAAAATAAAACCTAAAAATAAATTAAATAAAAACTTAAACTAGAACCTAAACCTAAACCTAAAAATAACATAAAAAATAAAAATAATATAAAATATAATAAATGAAAACTTAAACTAAAGTTAAAAATAAAATAAACATAAATAAAATAAAAATAATAAACCTAAAATAAAATAAAATAATTATTAAATAAAAACCTAAACCTAAAAAATAAAATTAAAAATAAAACCTAAAACTAAATAAAAAAATAAAACCTAAACCTAAAATAAAAATAAAATAAACTAAAATAAAATAAATAAAACCTAAACATAAACCTAAGCTAAGCAAAATAAAATAAACTAAAAATAAAACTAAACCTAAACTAAAAAATAAAACCTAAAAATAAACTTAAAATTAAAACCTAAACCCTAAACTAAAAAAATAAAATAAAAACCTAAACCTAAACCTAAAATAAAAAAATTAAACCTAAACCTAAAAAAATAAAAACATATAAATAAACTAAAAAAAAATAAACATAAACCTAAACCTAAACCTAAAAAAATAAACTAAAATAAAATACCTAAACTAAATAAATAAATAACCTAAAATAAATAAACTAAACTAATAAAATAAAAAATTAACCTAAATAAATAAAATAAAATAAACTAAAATAAATAAAAAATATACTAAACCTAAATCTTAGTTTACTTAAAAAAACAAAACCCTAAACCCTAAAACCTAAAGCTAAAACCCTAAATCATTAACCCTAAAGCCTAAATCCTAAATCCTAAAACTAACCCTAAACCTACAACCCTAAACCTTCAACCCTAAACCCTCAACCCAAAAACTGTAAAGCACAAAACTTGAACCTTAAACCTTAAATCCTAAACCCAAATGCTACAACCTTAAACTACAACCCTAAACCTAAACACTAAATCAACACTAAAAAACCTTAAACCTTAAAGAATAAACTAAAACCCTAAACCCTAAACCTAAACCCTAAACCTAAACCTAAACTAAAAAATATAAACCTAAACACTAAACCTAAACTCTAAACACTAAACCTAAACCAACTAACCCTAAACCCTAAAAAAACCCAAACCTAAAATAACACTAAACCCTAAGCTAACCATAAACACTAAAAACCCTAAACCTTAAACCCAAAACTAAAATAAATAATAAATAAACCCTAAATAAACTAAATAAACCTAAACTTATCAGTTTACATAATTTTTTATTAAAAAAAAGAACCTAAACCCTAAATCCTAAACCTTAAACCCTAAACCCTAAACCCTAAACCCTAATTAACCCTAACAAACCTAAAAAATAAACTTAAAAATAAAACATAAAAAATAATAAAAAATAAAACTTAAACCCTAAACTAAAAAAACTATGCCTAAAATATAGAAAATAAAATAAACATAAACCTAAACTAAAATAAATAAAACCTAAATCTAAACCTAAACCATAAACTAAATATAAAAATAAACTAAAAAAAACCTAAACCTAAATAAGAGAAAAAAACTTAAAACCTACTCCTAAGAAAATAAAATTAAAACTTAGACCTAAACCTAAAAATAAAAAATAAAATCTAAACCTAAAAAGTAAAATAAAAATAAAACTAAATAAAAAAAACATAAACAAAAAAACTGAAATAAAAAACCTATACTAAAATAAATAAACTAAACTAAATAAAAAACTTTAAGAAAAATAAAAAATAAAATAAACTTAAATAAATTAAAAATAAACTAAATAAACCTAAATTTACTCATTTACTTAATTAAAAAAACCTCAAACCCTAAACCCTAAACCCTAAACCCTATCCCTAAACCCTAAAGCCTAAAACCTTAAACCCTAAACCTTAAGCTCTATATAATAAACCCAAAATCATAAAATTTACAACACTAAACCCTAAAACCTAAACCCTAAACCCTAAACCCTAAACCCTAAAAACCTAAACCTAAATTAAATAAAACTTAAAAATAAAGTAAATAAAAATCTTTAACTAAAACCTAAACCTAAACCTAAAAAAATAAAAAATTAAGTAAAAGTAAATAAATAAAAACCTAAAGTAAACTGAAAAATAAAGTAAACCTAAGAATAGAAAACCTAAATAAAATAAAAATAAAATAGACCTAAAATAAAATAAAAGAATATCTAAATAAAAAATCTAAACCTAAAAAATAAACATAAAAATATATAACAAAATAAAACCTAAACCCTAAACTAAAAATAAAAACTAAAACTAAAATATAAATAAAATAAGAGAAATAACATAAACTTAAACCTAAACTAAAATAAACTAAACTAAAATAAATAAAACATAAACCTAAGCCTAAAATAAACTAAACCAAAACCCAAAGCTAAATAAAATAAAATAAACTAAAAATAAACCTAAACCTAAACTAAAAAATAAAACCAAAAAATAAACCAAAAAAAAAACTTAAAACCTAAACTCTAAACCCTTAACCCTAAAAAGCTAAAAACATAAACCTAAACTAAATAAAACCTAAAAATAAAATAAATAAAAAACTAAAGAAAAATAAAATGGAAAAATAAAATAAAGTAGAAAAATAAACTAAAACCTAAAGCCAAACCTAAACCAAAAAAGAAAATAAAATAAAAAATAAAAAATAAAAACTATACTAAAATAAAAAAAATTAAAAAATGTAAACTAAACTAAAAAGTAAAAAAACCTAAATAAAATTAAAACTAAACGTAAAATAAAAATAATATAACCTAAAAATAAACTAAAATAAAAACTAAATAAAAATCTAAACCTAAAAAAAAATAATAAATAAAACCTAAACCCTAAACTAAAGAAAAACCTAAACCCTAAATTGAAGAAAAACCTAAACCTAAAATAAAAATAAAATAAACCTAAACTAAGATAAACTAAACTAAAATAAATAAAACCTAAACCTAAACCAAAATTAAACTAACATAAACCTAAACCTAAACAAACTAAAATTGAATAAACTAAAAATAAAGCTAAACCTAAACTAACAAATTAAACCTAAAAATAATTTTAAAATAAAAACCTAAAACCTAAATCGAAAAAGATAAAATAAAAACTTAAATCTAGACATAAAAACAAAAAATAAAACCTAAACCTAAACCTAAAAAAATAAACTAAAATAAATAAACTAGACTAAATAAAAATAAAAATAAACCAGAATAAAAATATAAAATAAAATAAATTAAAAAAATAGAAAAAAATTAAAGAAACTAAAGAAACATAAACCTACCCATTTAATTAATTAAAAAAAATTTAAAAAATCCCTAAACACTTAACCTACAACCCTAAACGCTAAAACCCTAAACCCTAAATGTTAAACTAAAACCATAAACCATATACCTAAACCCTAAACCTTAACACTAAATCAAAACTCTAAACCCTAAACCATAAACCCTAAATCCCAAAAACCTAAACCTAAACCATAAACCTAAACCTAAACCCAAGACTTAAACCCTAAACCCTAACCTTTAAACCCTAAAAATAAAAAATAAAATCTAAACCTAAAAAGTAAAATAAAAATAAAACTAAATAAAAAAAACATAAACAAAATAAATAAAAAACCTATACTAAAATAAATAAACTAAACTAAATAAAAACTTTAAGAAAAATAAAAAATAAAATAAACTAAATAAATTAAAATAAACTAAATAAACTAAATTTACTATACTTAATTAAAAAAACCTCAAACCCTAAACCCTAAACCCTAAACCCTATCCCTAAACCCTAAAGCCTAAAACCTTAAACCCTAAACCTTAAGCTCTATATAATAAACCCAAAATCATAAAATTTACAACACTAAACCCTAAACCCTAAAACCCTAAACCCTAAACTCTAAACCCTAAAAACCTAAAAACCTAAATTAAATAAAACATAAAAATAAAGTAAATAAAAAAAATCTAAACTAATACCTAAACCTAAACCTAAAAATAAAAAATTAAGTAAAAGTAAATAAATAAAAAAAAAGTAAACTAAAAATAAAGTAAACCTAAGAAAACCTAAATAAAAAATAAAAATAAAATAGACCTAAAATAAAATAAAGAATATCTAAATAAAAATCTAAACCTAAAAAATAAACATAAAATATATAAATAAAATAAAACTAAACCCTAAACTAAAAATAAAACTAAAACTAAAATATAAATAAAATAAATAAATATAAACTCCTAAACTAAAATAAACTAAACTAAATAAATAAAACATAAACCTAAAATAAACTAAACCAAAAACCCAAAGCTAAATAAAATAAAATAAACTAAAATAAATAAACCTAAACTAAACTAAAAAAAAACCAAAAAATAAACCTAAAAAAAACTTAAAACCTAAACTCTAAACCTTAACCCTAAAAGCTAAAACATAAACCTAAACTAAATAAAACCTAAAATAAAATAAAAAAAACTAAAGAAAATAAAATAAAATAAAATAAATAAAAATAAACTAAAACCTAAACCTAAACCTAAACCAAAAAAAAGAAAAATAAAAAATAAAAAAAATAAAAAACTATACTAAAATAAAAAAATTAAAAATGTAAACTAAACTAAAAAAACCTAAATAAAATTAAAACTAAACGTAAAATAAAAATAATATAACCTAAAAATAAACTAAAATAAAAACTAAATAAAAATCTAAACCTAAAAAAAAATAATAAATAAAACCTAAACCCTAAACTAAAGAAAACCTAAACCCTAAATAAGAAAAAACCAAAACCTAAAAAAAAATATAATAAACCTAAACTAAGATAAACTAAACTAAAATAAATAAAAAAACCTAAACCTAAACCAAAATTAAACTAACATAAACCTAAACCTAAACAAACTAAAATTAATAAACTAAAAAATAAAGCTAAACCTAAACTAACAAATTAAACCTAAAATAATAAAATAAAAAACCTAAAACCTAAAAAAAGATAAAATAAAAACTTAAATCTAGACATAAAAACAAAAAATAAAACCTAAACCTAAACCTAAAAAAATAAACTAAAATAAATAAACTAGACTAAATAAAAAAATAAAATAAACTAATAAAAAATATAAAATAAAATAAATTAAAAAAATAAAAAAAATTAAAGAAACTAAAGAAACATAAACCTACCCATTTAATTAATTAAAAAAAATTTAAAAAATCCCTAAACACTTAACCTACAACCCTAAACGCTAAACCCTAAACCCTAAATGTTAAACCCTAAAACCATAAACCATATACCTAAACCCTAAACCCTTAACACTAAATCGTAAAACTCTAAACCCTAAACCATAAACCCTAAACCGCAAACCCTAAACCTTAAACCATAAACCCCAAACCCTAAACCCTAAGACTTAAACCCTAAACCCTAACCTTTAAACCCTAAAAATATAAAAACCTAAACCTAAACTAAATAAAATCTAAAAATATAATAAATAAGAAAACCTAAAGCAAATCAAAAAAAAATTAAAAGAAAATAAAAACCTAAACTAAAACCTAAACCTAAACCTAAACTTAAAAAGAAAATAAAATAAAAAATAAAAATAAAACAAGACTAAAATAAATAAAACCCTAAACTAAATTAAAAATAAAAAACCTAAATAAAATAAAAACTAAACCTAAAATAAAAATAAAATAAACCTAAATTAAATAAAATAAAAACTTCAAAATGTAAACCTAAACAATAAACCTAAAAATAAATGAAAAACAAAACCTAAAACCTAAACTAAAAAAAAGCCTAAACATAAAATAAAAATTAAATAAACCTAAACATAAACTAAGATAAACTAAACTATAATAAATAAAGCCTAAACCTAAACCTAAAATAAACACAAGCTAAACCTAAACCTAAACTAAAAAATAAAATCTAAAAATAAACCTAAAATAAAAACCTAAAACATAAATAAATAAAATAAAAGCAAACCCTAAACCTAAACCTAAAATAAACAATAAAATTGAAACCTAAAAAATAACATAAAAATAAAACTAAACTAAAAAAGAAACCTAAACCTAAACCTAAACCTAAAAAATAAACTAAAATAAAAAACCTAAACTAAAATAAATAAACCTAAAACAAATAAACTAAACTAAATAAAAAAATAAGCTAAATCAAAATAAAATAAAGTTAACTAAAATAAAAAAAAAAAATAAACTAAATACTAAACTAAAATAAAATTAAAATAAATAAAACCCTAACCTAAAACCTAAAATAACCTAAACTAAACTATAAACCCTAAACTTACAAACCCTAAACTAAAACCCTAATAAGCCCTAAAACCTAAAACCTAAACCTAAACCTAAGCTAAAACCCTAAACCTATACCTAAACTTAAACCTAAACCCAAGACCCAAAACTAAACTCTAAACCCAAAACCTAAAAAAACCTAAACCTAAATCATAAACCTAAACAAAATAAACCCTAAAAAACCAAAAACTTAAACATAAACTAAATAAAAGATAAAATAAATAAAAACTTAAACCTAAATAAAATAAAATAAATAAAAATATAAACTAAATAAAACCTAAACCTAAACCTAAAAGTAAAATAAAATAAAACTAAACTAAAATAAAATAAATAAAAACCTAAACTAAACTAAAAACTAAAATACACCTGAATAAAACAAAAACTAAACTTAAAATTAAAATAAAATAAACCTAAAATAAAATGAAATTAAAACTAAATAAAAACCTAAACCTAAAAAATAAACTTAAAAATAAAATATAAATAAAACCTAATCCCTAAACTAAAAAAACAAAACCTAATTAAACAAAATAAAATAAACCTAAACCTAAACTAAAATAAACTAAACTAAAAACAAAATAAACCTAAACCTAAAGTAAAAAATAATACTTAAAAATAAACCTAAAATAAAAACCTAAGACCAAAACCCTATAGCCTAAATCCTGAAAAGCTATAAATCAAAACCAAAACTAAATAAAATATAAAAATAAAATAAATAAAACAATTTAAATCAAAATAAAATGAAAAAAATACATAATAAAAATATAAACTAAAACCTAAACCTAAAAAGAAATTAAAATAAAAAATAAAAATGGAATAAAAATAAAATACATAAAACCTAAATTAAACTAAAAGAAAAACTAATAAATTAAAAACTAAACCTTAAATAAAATAAAATAAACCTAAAATAATATAATAAAATCTAAATAAAACCTAAACCTAAAAATAAACCTTAAAATAAAATGTAAACATAAATGAAAAATAAAATGTAAACCCTAAACTAAGAGAAACCTAAACCTAAAATAAAAATAAAATAAACCTAAACTTAGAGAAACTAAACTAAAATAAACAAAACCTAAACCTAAACTGAAAATAAACTAAACCTAAACCTAAACCTAAAGTAAGTAAAATAAAATAAACCTAAACCTGAACTAAAATAAACTAAACAAAAATAAATAAAACCTAAACCTAAACCTAAACTAAATAAAATAAAATAAACTAAAATAAACCTAAGCATAAACTAAAAATAAAACCTAAAATAAACCTAAAATAAAACCTAAAATTAAACCTAAAATAAATCCTAAACCTAAACCTAAACCTAAACCACAAAAATAAATTCAAAAAATAAAAATAAAAATAAAAACTAAACTAGAAATAAACCTAAACCTAAATTAAAAAAAAAACCTAAAACTTAAACGTAAAAAAAATAAAATAAAAACCTAAACCTAAAAATAAATAATAAAACCTAAATCTAAGAAAACAAAATAAAAATAATACTAAACTAAAAAATAAAATTAAACATAAACTTAAACCAAAAAAATAAACTAAAATATAAAAACCTAAACTAAAATAATAAACCTAAAATAAATAAACTAAACTAAATAAAATAAAAATAAACCTAAATAAAAAAATAAAAATAAAATAAATAAATAAATAAATAAACTAAATAAACCCAAACCTACTATTTACTTTATTAAAAAAAACTAAACCCTAAACCCTAAACTAAACCTAAATCCTAAACCTATTAAATAAACACTAAACTAAACTCTAAACCTACAAAACTAAACCTAAACCCTAAAAACCCTAAACCTAAACTAAACACAAACCTAAACACTAAACCCTAAAACCTAAAACCTTAAACCTAAATAATAAACCTTAAAACCCTAAACCCTAAACTAACCCTAACCTAAACTAAATCATAAAATGCCAAAAAAGAGAAAAATAAACTAAATAAACCTAAATCTACTATTTTACTAAATTTTTTAAACCTAAACTATAAACCCTAAAAACCCTAACCAACCAAACTACAACCTAAAACAAACCTAAACTAAACCCTAAACCCTAACTCTAAACCCTAAACCCTAAGATCATAAACCTTAAACCCTAAACGCTAAAAACCTAAAAATCTAAGCCAAAAGTAAATAAAACCTACAAATAAAATAAAATAAAAAACCTAAACTAAAACCTAAACCTGAACCTAAAAATAATATAAAATAAAATAAATAAAATTGTACTAATATATAATAAATAAAAACCAAAACTAAATTTAAAAATAAAATAAACCTAAAAATAAAAAAACCTAAATAAAATAAAAACTTAATGTAAAATAAAAAAACTTCAAATTAAGAAAAATAAAAACTAAATAAAAAATAAAAGATAAGACATAAACCTAAAAATAAATAAAAAAATAAAACTAAACCTAAAATAAAAATAAAATAAATAAAATAAAATAAACCTAAACTTAAACTAAAATAATCTAAAGTAAAATAAATAAAACCTAAAACTCAACCTATAAAAAACTAAACCTAAACCCTAAACTAAATAAAATAAAATAAACTAAAAATACACCGAAACTTAGACTGAAATAATAAACCTAAAATTAGAACGTAAAACCTAAACCGTAAAGCCTAAACCCAAAAAAGCTAAAAACCTAAACCTAAACTAAATAAAACCTAAATATAAAATAAAAAAAATTTAGTCTAAAATAAAATAAATAAAAACCTAAAACAAATTAAAAAAGAAAAAACCTAAAAAAATAAAAATTAAACATAAAATAAAAATAAATTAAACCTAAAATAAAATAAAATAAAAAACTTAAACCAAAAAATAAACCTAAAAATAAATAATAAATAAAACTTAAACCCTAAACTAAAAAAAAACCTAAACCTAGAAAAAAAATAAACCTAAGCTATGATAAAATAAATTAAAATAAATAAAACCTAGACTTAAACATAAAATAAACTAAACCTAAACCTAAACTAAGTAAAATAAATAAACTAAAATAAATAAACCTAAAAAAAAAAAATAAACCTAAAAATAAACATAAAATAACCTAAAACATAAACCTAAAAAATAAAATAAAACCTAAACCTAAAATTAAAAAATAAAACCTTAACCTAAATAAATAAATAAAAATAAAATTAAACTAAAAAATAAACCTTTTAAACCCAAAAAAAATAAATATTAACTAAATAAAAAATATAAAAAAAATAAAAAATAAAATAATAAAAAAAAATAAATAAAATAAATAAAATAAAACCTTATTTACTTAACTTAAAAAATAAAAAAGAAACCCTAAACCATAAACCTACAACCCTAAATGCTAAACCCTAAAACCTAAACCCTAAAACCTAAACTCTAAAACCCTAAACCATAAACCATAAAAAGCTAAAAATCTATACCTAAACTAAATAAAATCTATAAAATAAAATAAATAAAAAAACATAAACCAAAATAAAATGAAAAAATAAAAAAAAACATAAACTAAAACCTAAACCTAAAAGAAAATAAATAAAATATAAAACTATACTAATAAAATAAATAAAACCTAAACTAAACTAAAAAATAAAACATAATTAAAATTAAAACAAAACCTAAAATAAAGATAAATTAAAAATAAAATAAAATAAAATAAAAATAAATAAAAACCTAAACTTAAACTAACTAAAATAAAATAAACTGAAAATAAAACTAAACCTAAACTAAAAAATAAAACCTAAAAATAAAGATAAAATAAAAACATAAAACCTAAACCTAAAAAAATAAAATAAAAATATAAAGCTAAACCTAAAAGTAAAAAATAAAATCTAAACCTAAAAAATAAAATAAATTAAAGTTAAACTAAAAATAAACTTAAACCTAAACCTAAATTGAAAAAATGAACTAAAAAAGTAAAAGTAAATAAAAATAAAAAATAAAAATAAAAATAAACTTAAATAAAAATAAAAAAATTAAACTAAAATAAATAAAAAATAAACTAAATGAACTAAATAAACATAAATCTAAACTCTAAACCCTAAACCCTAAATGCTAAACCCTAAAATCCTAAACCCTAAACCATAAACTTTAAAACCCCAAACCCTGAACCCTAAACCCTAAACCCTAAACCTAAAATCTACAACCCTAAACCATAAACCACCAAACCTAAAATAAAAATAAAATATAAAACCTAAAAATAAAATAAATAAAAAACCTAAACCAAAATAAAATAAAATAAAAACCTACACTAAAACCTAAACCTATATCTAAACCTAAACCTAAACCTAAAAAAGAAAATAAAATAAAATAAAAAACTAAACTAAAATAAAGTAAATAAAAACCTAAATAAAAACCTAAATAAAAACCTAAATAAAATAAAAATTAAACCAAAAATAAAAATAATATAAAAATAAAATAAAATAAAATAAAAACTAAACAAAAATGTAAACCTAAATAATAAACCTAAAAATAAATAAAAAATAAAACCTAAACCCTAAACTAAAAAAAATCTAAACTTAAAATAAATCAAAATTAAACTTAAACCTAAAGTAAAATAAACTAAACTAAAATAAATAAAATTGACACTTAAATATAAAATAAACTAAACCTAAACCTAAACCTAAACTAAATAAAATAAAATAATAAACCTAAACCAAAAAATAAAACCTAAAAATAAACCAAAAATAAAAACATAAAACCTAAACCAAAAAAACAAATTAGAAAACTAAACCTAAACCTAAAAATTTAAAAGTAAAATTGAAACCTAAAATATAAAATAAAAATAAAACTTAACTAAAAAAGAAACCTAAACCTAAACTTAAACCTAAAAATAAACTAAAATAAAATACCTAAATTAAAATAAATAAACAAAACTAAATAAAAATAAAAATAAACCTAAATCAAAATAAATAATAAACTAAATAAACCTAAACTAACTAGTTTACTTAATTTTTTTAAAAAAGTAAAAATAAAAAATTGAAAAACCCAAACCTTAAACCCTAAACCATAAAGCTAAGCCTATAACCTAAAGCTACACCCCTAAACCATAAACTTTATACCCTAAAACCCTAAACCTTAAACTTTAAACCCTAAACCATAAACCCTAAACCCTAAACCCTAAACCCAAAACCTAAAACCCTAAAACCATAAACCATAAACCCTAAACCCTAAACCTTAAACCTCAAACCCTCAACCTTAAACCCTAAACCTTAAACCCCAAACCAAAAATCCTACACCCTGAAAACCAAAACACCTAAACCTAAACTAAATAAAACCTAAAAACAAAATAAATAAGAAAACCTAAACCTAAATAAAATAAAAACATAAACTAAAACCCAAACCTAAACTTAAACATAAAAATAAAATAAAATAAAAAATTAAAACTAATCAAAAATAAAATAAATATAAACCTAAACTAAACTAAAAAATAAAATAAAAACTAAACTTAAAGTAATAATAAAATAAACCTAAAATAAATTAAATTAAGAACTAAATAAAAACCTGAACCTAAAAATAAATAAAAATTAAAACCTAAAATAAATGAAACATAAACCCTAAACTAAATAATACAAAATAAACTAAAGATAAACCTAAACCTAAACTAAAAAATAATACCTAAAAATAAACCTAAAATAAAAACCTAAAACCTAAACCAAAAATTAAAATTAAAACCTAAATCTATAAAATAATAAAAATAATAAAATTCAACTAAAAAATAAACACAAACCTAAACCTCATAAATAAAATAAAAATAAATAAACCTAAAATAAATAAACTAGAATAAATAAAAATAAAAATAAACCTAAATTAAAATAATAAATAAAATAAACTAAAATAAAAAAATAAACTATATAAACCTAAACTGACCAATTTACTTAATTTTAAAAAATAAAAATAATAAAATAATAATAATAACAAATAAAAAAACTAAACCCTAAACCCTAAATCCAAAAACCAAAATGCTGAAATCTATGACCCTAAATCCTAAACCCTAAACCCTAAACCCGAAACCCTAAACCCTAAACCCTAACCACTAAAAACCTAAAAACTTAAACCTAAACTAAATAATATCTAAAAACAACATAAACAAATAAAACCTAAATAAAAATAAAATAAAAAATAAAAAAAAACAAAAACATAAACTCAAACATAAACCTAAACCAAGAAAAAAAAATATAAAATAACATAAATAAATCCCTAAACTAAACTAAAAAATAAACCTTAAATAAAAATAAATAAAAAAAGACTAAATAAAAACCAAAACCTAAATAATGAACGTAAAAATAAAACTTAAACTCTAAAATAAAAAAAAACTACTAAACCTAAACCTAAACTAAAATAAATAAAACCTAAACCTAAACCTAAAATAAACTAAACCTAAACCTAAACCTAAACTAAAGAAAGTAAAATATACTAAAAATTAACCTAAATATAAACCTAAAATAAAAACCTAAAACTTAGACTTAAAAAAATAAAATAAAAACCTAAACATAATCCTTGAAATAAAAAATAAAACCTAAACCTAAAAATAAAATTAAAAATAAAACTAAACTAAGAAAATAAACCTACACCTAAAAAGAAATAAAATAAAAAACCTAAACTAAAATAAATAAACTTAAAATAAATAAACTAAACTAAATAAAAAATAAACCTAAATAAACATAAAAAATAAAATAAACTAAAATAAAAAATAAGCTAAATAAACATAAACTTACCAGTTTTGTTTATTTAAAAAAATTAAAATTTAAAAAACTTTAAAAAATTAATTAAAAAATACCCTATCTCTAAGCCATAAAACCCTAAACCTACAACCCTAAAACCTAAACCTCAAACCCTAAACCTTAAAACCCTAAACCCAAAACCCAAAACCCTAAACCCTAAACCCTTAACGCTAAACCCTAAACATAATAAAATAAACCCTAAATCAAAACTACACCCTAAACTCTAAACCCTAAAAAAATGTTAAACCTAAACCCTAAACCTAAACCTAAACCTTAACCCTAAACCCTAAACCAAACCTATATCCTAAACCTAACCCTAAACTTAAAACCCAAAACCCAAAACCCTCAAAACACTAAACCATAAACCCAAAACCCCTAAACTCTAAACCCAAAACCCCAAAGCCTAACCCTAAAACCCTAAATGCTAAACCTAAACCCTAAACTAAAAAATAAACCCTAAAAAACCTAAACATAAACCTAAACTAAATAAAACCAAAAATAAAGAAATAAAAAAAGACCTAAAAAATAATACATATATATAAAATAAAAAATAAATAAAACCTAAACTAAACTAAAATAAATAAATCTAAAATATTAAATAAAATAAAACTAAATAAAATAAAATAAACCTAAAATAAAATAAAATAAAACTAAATAAAACCTAAATATGAAAATAAAACCTAAGAAAAAACCTAAAAAAATAAAAAATAAAACCTAAACCCTAAACTAAAAAAAAAACTAAACCTGAAATAAAAATAAATAAAAATAAACCAAAACCTACACTAAAATAAATAAACTAAAATAAATAAAATGTAAACTTAAACCTAAAATAAGCTAAACCAAAACCTAAACCTAAACCATAAAGAAAATAAAATAAACTAAAAATAAACCTAAACTAAGAAATAAAACTTAAAAATAAACCTAAAATAAAAACCTAAAAAATTAAAACATAAACCTAAACCTAAACCTAAAAATAAAAAATAGAGCCAAAACCTAAAAAATAGAATAAAAAACTAAACTAAAAAAATAAACCTACACCTAAAAAATAAACTAAAATAAATCCTGAACTAAAATAGATAAACCTAAATCATAATTAAAATAATAAGGTAAATAAATAATAAATAAACCTAAATAAGAAAGTTTAAAATAAAAAATTAATAAATTAATAAAAATCCTAATCATAAATCCCAAAACCTAAACTCTAAACCTTAAACCTACAAACCTAAATCCTAAACCCTAAACCCTAAAACCCTAAACTCTAAACCCTAAACCTTAAACCCAAAATGCTAAACCCTAAACCCTAAACCCATAAACCCTAAACCTTAAAACCTGAACCCTAAACCTTAAACCCTAAACCCTAAAACCTACAACCCAAAACCCTAAACCCTCAACCCTAAACCCTAAACACTAAACCCCAAACCCTAAATAATAAACTCTTAAAACCTAAAAACCAAAACCTAAACTAAATAAAACCTAAAAATAAAATAAATGAAAAAACCTAAACCTAAATAAAATAAAAAAAATAAATAAATAAAATTAAACTAAAATCTAAACTTAAACCTAAACCTAAACCAAAAGATAACATAAAATTAAAAATAAAAATAAAGCTAAAATAAAATAAATAAACCCAAACTAAACTAAAAAATAAAATAAACCTAAAAAAAAAACCTAAAGAAAATAAAAACTAAATTTAAAATAAAAATGAAATAAATCTAAAATAAAATAAAATAAAAAATTAAACATAAATAATAAACCTAAAAATAAAACCTAAAAATAAATAAAAAATAAAACATAAACCCTAAACTAAAAAAATTCCTAAACCAAAAATAAATAAAATAAAATAAACTTAAACATAAAATAAACTAAACTAAAATAAATAAAACCTAAACCTAAACTAAACTAAATAGAATAAAATAAATAAAATAAAATAAACCAAAAATAATCCTAAACCTAAACTAAAAAATAATACCTAAAAACAAACCTAAAATAAAAACCTAAAATGTAAACCTAAAAAAATAAAATAAAAACCTAAACCTAAACCTAAAGATAAAAAATGAAATCTAAAACTAAAAAATAAAATAAAAATAAAACTAATCTTAAAAATAAACCTAAACATAAACCTCAACCTAAAAAAATAAACTAAACTAAATAAACCTAAAATAAATAAACTAAACTAAATAAAAGAAATAAAAAGAAATAAAAATTAAATAAACTAAAATAAATACTAAATAAACTAAATAAACTTAAACTAACTAGTTTACTTAATTTAAAAAAAATAAACAAAAAGAATTTCAACCTTAACCCAATAACCCTAAACACTAAACTCTAAACACTAAACCCTAAACCCTAAACCTCTAAAATCTACAACCCAAAACCCTAAACCCTAAACCCCAAACCCTAAACCCTAAACCCTAAACACTAAACCCGAAACCCTAAACATTGGAAACCTAAAAACTTGATACTTTTCTAAATAAAACCAAAAAATAAAATAAATATATAAACCTGAATAAAAAAAAAACATAAACTAAAACCTATACCTAAACCTAAAAGGATAATAAAATAAAAAATAAAAACTAAACTAAAATAAAATAAATAAAATCATAAACTAAACTAAAAATAAAAAACCTAAATAAAATAAAAATTATTTTTAAAATAAAAATAAAATAAATTTAAAATAAAATAAAATAAAAACTAAATAAAACCTAAACCAAAAAAAATAAACCTGAAAATAAAATGTAAACATAAAAAAAATAAACATAAACTTTAAAATAAAAAAATATACTTAAAATAAAAATAAAATATAAATGAACTAAGATAAACTAAACTATAATAAATAGAACCTAAGCCTAAACCAAAAATAAACTAAACCTAAACCTAAACCTAAGCTAAATAAAATAAAATAAAAAACTAAAAATAAAAATAAAGCTAAACTAAAAAAGAAAACCTAAAATAAACCTAAAATAAAAACCTAAAATGTAAACCAAAAAAATAAAATAAAAACCTAAACCTAAACTTAAAAATAAAAAAATAAAATCTAATCCTGAAAAATAAAATAAAAATAAAATAAAAATAAAATAATACTAAAAAATAAACCTAAACCTAGAATTAAACCTAAAAAATAAACTAAAATAAAAAACCTAAACTAAAATAAATAAACTTAAAATAAATAAACTAAATGAAATAAAAATAAAAATAACCCTAAATCAAAATTAAATATAAAATAAACTAAAATAAATAAAAAATAAATTAAATCAATTTAAACCTACAAGTTTACTTAATTTAAAAACATATTAAAAAATATAAACAAAAATCCCTAACCCTAACCCCTAAAACTTGAACGTTGAACCTACAACCCTAATCCCTAAACACTAAACCCAAAAACCCTAAACCCCGCTAAACCCTAAACCCAAAACCCTAAGCCCTAAAACTCTAAACTCTAAACCAAAAACCTTATACCTTGAACCCTAAAACCTAAAACCCTAAACCCTAAACCCTAAACCCCAAAGCCTCAACCCTGAACCCTAAACCCTAAAGCCCAAACCCTAAACCCTAAACCCTAAAAACCTAAAAACCTAAACCTACTAAATAAAACCTAAAAAAAAAAACCAAAACAAATATATAGTAAATAAAATAAAAACCTAAACCTAAACCTAAACCTAAACCTAGACCTAAAAATAAAATAAAAAACAAAAACTAAACTAAAATAAAAAAATACAAACCTACACTAATATAAAAAATAAAATAAACCAAAAAATAAAAAACTTAAATATAATTAAAACTAAATGTAAAATAAAAATAAAATAAAATATAAACTAATTAAAACCTTAAACCTAAAAAATAAATCTAAAAATAAAACCTAAAAAAAATAAAAAATACCTAAACCATAAACTATAAAAAGATACCTAAACTTTAAAAAAAAACCTAAACCTAAACTAAAATAAACTAAACTAAAATAAATAAAACCTAAGCCTAAACTAAATAAAATAAAATAAACTAAAAATAAACCTAATCCTAAACAAAAAAAAAAAGCAAAAAATAAACTTAAAATAAAAATTGAAAACACAAACCTAAAAAAATAAAATAAAAACCTAAACCTAAAAATAAAAATAAAGCCTAAACCTTAAAAAAACTAAACTAAAAAATAAATATAAACCTAAACCTAAACCTAAAAATGAACTAAAATAAAAAACCTAAACTAAAATAAATAAACTAAACTAAATAAAATTTAAAAATAAACCAAAATAAAGATAAAAAATAAAATAAAATAAATAAAAAATAAATTAAATAAACCTAAACTAACATGCTTTTTTTAAAACCTAAACCCTAAACCTAAATTAAACCTAAACCTAAACCTAAAACTAACCCTAAACCATAAAACCCTAAACCTACAACCCTAAACCCTAAGCTAACCCAAAACCCTAAACACTAAACCATAAACCCTAAACACTAAAACCTAAACCCTAAACCCTAACCCTAAACTCTAAAACCTAAACCCTAAACCCTAACCCTAAACCCTAAAACCCTAAACACTAAAATGCTAAACCCTAAACCCTAAACTGTAAAAACCTAAATAACTAAACTTAAACTAAATAAAACCTAAAAAAAATAAATAAAAAAAGCAAAACCCAAATAAAATAAAATACAAACCTAAATTGAAACTTAAAAATTAAATAACATAAATAATAACATAAAGTAAACTAAAAAATAAGATAAGCCTAAGAATAAAAAACTTAATAAAGTAAAAACTAAATGTTAAATAAAAATAAACAAAAAATAAACCTAAAATAAAATAAAATAAAACTAAATAAAACCTAAAAAAAAAATAAACCTAAAAAGTAAACTTAAAATAAATAAAACAAAAATAAAAAAAACCCTAAACCCTAAAAAAAAACTTAACATAAAAAATAAAAAATAAAATAAACCTACACTGTGATAAACTAAACGAAAATAAATAAAACCTAAAGCTAAACCTAAAATAAACTAAACCTAAAGCTAACCTAAACTAAATAAAATAAAATAAACTAAAAATAAACCAAAACCTAAAGTAAAAAATAAAACCTAAAAAAACCTAAAATAAAAACCTAAAACCTAAACCTGAAAAAATAAAATAAAAACCTAAACCTAAACCTAAAAAAATAACAAAATTAAAAACAAAAAATAAAATAAAAATAAAACCAAACTAAAACAAACTAAACCTAAACCTAAACCTAAAAATAAACAAAAATAAAACCTAAAATAAAATAAATAAACCTAAATAAAATAAACTAAATAAAAATAAAATAAACCTAAATCAAAATTAAAATTAAATAAAATAAATAAAAAAATAAATAAACTTAAACCTACGTGTTTACATAATTTAAAAAATATAAACAAAAAAACCCTAGCCCTAAACTCGAAATGTTAAAACTAACCTTAAATCCTAAACCCTGAATCATAAACCTACAACCCTAAACCCTAAACCCTAAATCCTAAATTCTTAATACCATAAACCATAAACCCTAAACCCTAAAACCCTAACCCCTAAACCCTAAACCATAATCCTAAAGCCCTAAACCCTAAAACCTAAAACCCTAAACCCTAAACCCTAAACCCAAACTTTAAACCCTAAACTCTAAACCCAAAACCCCAAACCCTAAACCTTAAATCATAAAAACCTAAACCTAAACTAAATATAACCTAAAAATAAAATAAATAAAAAAGTTAATCTTAAATAAAATAAAAAAGAAAATAAAAAAAATAAAAAAAATAAAAAAGCTAAAATAAAAAAATTAAAACCTAAACTAAACTAAAAAATAAAATAAACTAAAAAATATAAAACCTAAATAAAATAAAAACTAAACATAAAATGAAAATAAAATAAACATAAAATAAAATAAAATTAAAACTAAATAAAAACCTAAACCTAAAAAAAATAAATCTAAAAATAAATAAAAATTAAAACCTAAACCCTAAACTAAAAAAAAGCCTAAACCTAAAATAAACAAAATAAAATAAACTTAATCCTAAAATAAAATAAATTAAACAAAAATAAATAAAACCTAAACTTAAATCAAAAATAAACTACACCTAAACCCTTAACTAAGTAAAATAAAATGAACTAAAATAAACCTAAACCTAAACAAAAAAGAAATAAATAAAAAACCTAAACTAAATAATAATAATAAACATAAACCTAAACCTAAACCCAAAAAAAAAATAAACCTAAAATAAAATTGAAAACCAAAAACACAAAAAAATAAAATAAAAACAAACCTAAATAAAATAAATTCTACCTTCAAAAAAAAACTAAATAAAATAATAAACATAAACCTAAACCTAAACTTAAAATATGAACTAAAATAAAACACCTAAACTAAAATAAATAAACTAAACTATATAAAAATAAAAAGTAAACCTAAATAAAAATAAAATAAATATAAACAGAAATAAATAAAAAATAAACTAAATAAACCTAAACTAAAAACCCTAAACCCTAAACCCTAAACCTTAAACCCTAAACCCTAAATCCTAAACCATAAACCCTAAAACCTAAATCCTAAACATAAAACCCTAAACCCTAAAACACAAAACCCTAAAAAACCCTAAACCATAAATCCTAAACCATAAGTAAACCTTAAACCCTAAACACTAAACCCTAAAACCATAAACCTTAAACCCAAAACCTTAAACCCTAAACCCTAAAAACCTAAAAACCTAAACCTAAACTAAATAAAACATAAGTATAAAATAAATAAAAAAACCCCCAAATAAAATAAAAAAATAAAATAAAATAAAAACCTAAACCTAAACCAAAAAATAAAATAAAACAAATAATAACATAAACTAAACTAAAAAATAAAATAAGCCTAAGAAAAAAACCTAATAGAATAAAAATTAAATGTAAAATAAAGAAAATAAACCTAAAATAAAATAAAATAATAAATAAATAAATATCTAAACTCAAAACCTAAACCTACTAGTTTACTTAATTTAAAAAAAGCCCTAAACCATAAACCCTAAAACCTTAAACCCTAAACCCTAAACACTAAACACTAAACCCTAAACCCTAAAACCAATAACCCTAAACCATAAGCCCTTAACCCAAAACCCTCAACTCTAAACTCTAAACCCTAAACCATAAACCCTAAAAACCTAAAAACCTAAACCTCAACTAAATAAAACCTAAAAATAAAATTAAAATAATAAACCTAAACCTAAATAAAATAAAAATCTGAACTGAAATCTAAACCTAAACCTAAACCTAAAAATAAAATAAAATAAAAAATAAAAACTAACCTAAAACAAAATAAAAATAAAAACCTAAACTAAGCTAAAAAAATAAAATAAACCTAAAAATAAAAACCTAAATAAAGTAAAAAACTAAATTCAAATGAAATAAAAAATAAAACTAAAAATAAATAAATAAATAAAACCTAAACCTTGAATTAAAAAAAAATCCTAAACCTAAAATAAACAAAATAAAATAAACCTTAACCTAAAATAAAATAAATAAACTAAAATAAATAAAACCTAAACATAAACCCAAAATAAACTAAACCTAAACCTTAAACTAATTAAAATAAAATAAACAAAAATTAAAACTAACCTAAACTAAAAAATAAACTTAAAATAAAAATCTAAAACCTAAACTTAAAGAAATAAAATAAAAAATTAAACCTAAACCTAAAAATAAAAAATAAAACCTAAACTTAAAAAATAAAATAAAACTAAAATGAAACTAAAAAATAAACATAAACCTAAACCTAAATCTAAAAAAATGAACTAAAATAAAAAACCTGAACTACAATAAATAAATCTAAAATAAATAATCTAAACTAAAGAAAAATAATAAATTAACCTAAATAAAAAGAGAATAAAATAAACTAAAATATATAAAAAATTAAAACTAAATAAACCTAAACCTACGAGTTTACTTAATTTAAAAAAACCCTAAACCCTAAACACTAAACCATAAACCCTAAATCCGAAACACTAAACACTAAACCATAAACCCTAAACCCTAAACCGTAAACCTTAAACCAAAAACCCTATGCTAACCTTAAAACCTAAAGCCTAAACCATAAACCCTAAAATACATAAACCCTAAGGCCTGAACACTAAACTCAAAACCCTAAACCCTAAACCCTAACCATAAACCTTAAACCCTAAAATCCTAAGCCCTAAAACACTAAACCCTAAATGCAAAACCCTAAACTCTGAACTCTAAAAACTTAAAAACCTAATAATTAATTAAATAAGAAAACCTAAACCTAAATAAAATAAATAAAACAAAATAGAATTAAAAACTTAACTTAAACTTAACTAAAATATAATAATTTAAAACCTAAACTAAACTAACAAAATAAAATAAACTTAGGAATAAAATACCTAAATAAAATAAAACTAAACGAAAATAAAAATAAAATAAACCTAAAATAAAATAAAATAAATGCTAAAAAACCTAAACCTAAAAATAAACCAAAAATTAAAAGTAAAACCTTAACCCTAAACTAAAAAAAACTAAACCTAAAATAAAAAAGTAAACAAAATAAAATAAATCTAAACCTAAACTAAAATAAATAATATCTTAACCTAAACTAAAAATAAACATAAACCTAAACTAAAAAATAAAACCTAAAAGTAAACCTAAAATAAAAGCTAAACTAAACCTAATAAACCTAAACCTAAACCTAAAAATAAATATTAAAACCAAAACCTAAAACATAAAATAAAAATAAAACTCAGCTAAAAAATAATCTTAAACTTAAAAAATAAACTAAATAAATACCAAAACTAAAATAAATAAACCTTAAATAAATAAACTAAACTAAATAAAAATAAAAGATATACCTAAATACAAATAAAAAATAAAATAAACTAAATAAACTTAAACCTAATAGTTTACTTAATTTAAAAAAAAACCAACACTAAGCTAACCTTAAACCATAAACCATGGTGGTGGCAAGGGAGAGATCGAGGATATGATGGTGGATCCTGCTACTCAAGAGGTGGGGGTGGTTCTGATGGGAACTAGAGAAACTGAAGAACGGTCAATCTGATCTACAGCTTATGGAACTATGTCTTTATAGTACAGATGGTTCTACTTATCAAGGGTTTTTTATTTGTTCTTTGGATGCTCATTTTTTATCTGTCATCACATGTGTCTTAGAAAACTTAGGGTGCTACTTGGTTGATGAAATTGAATAGAAGAAATGTTGAATATGAATTTGTTCTCTATCAAATAAAACCCTAAACCCTAAATGTACCACCCTAAACCCTAAAAACTCTAAACCCTAAACACAAGACCCCATAATCTACAACCCTAAAAACCTAAAAACCTAAACCTAAACTAAATAAAATCTAAAAAGAAAACAAATATAAAAACCTAAACCAAAATAAAATAATAAAATAAAAAAATAAAACCTAAACCAAAACCTAAAAAGAAAATAAAATAAAAAAATAAAAACTAAACTAAAATAAAATAAATAAAAACTTAAACTAAACTAAAAAAGACCTAAATAAAAGAAAAACTAAACCTTAAATAAAAATATAAAGTAAACCTAAAAAAATAAAATAAAAACTAAATGAAAACCTAAACCTAAATAATTAACTTAAAAATAAAACCTAAAAGTAAATAAAAATAACACATAAACCCTAAACTAAATAAAGTCCTAAACCTAAAATAAAAATAAAATAAACCTAAACCTAAACTAAAATAAACTAAACTAAAATAAATAATACCTAAACTTAAACATAAAATAAATTAAACTTAAACATAAAGCTAAACTAAATAAAATAAAATAAACTAAAAATAAACCTAAACCTAAAGTAAGAAAATAAAACCTAAAATAAAAACCTAAAACCTAAACCTAATAAAATAAAATAAAGCCTAAACATAAACCTAAAAATAAAAAATAAAACTAAAACCTAAAAAATAAATTAAAAATAAAACTAAACTAAAAAAGAAACCTAAACCTTAACCTAAACCTAAAAAATAAACTAAAATAAAAAACCAAAACTAAAATAAATAAACCTAAAATAAATAAACTAAACTAAATAAAAATAAGAATAAACTTAAAAAAATAAATAAAGAAAAACTAAAATAAATAAATTAAATAAACCTAAACCTACTAGTTTACTTAATTTAAAAATAATTAAATGAAAACCCTAACCCTAAATTCTAAACCCTAAAACTAACCCTAAACCCTGTACTATAAGTCCTAAACCTACAACCCTAAACCTTAAACCCAAAATTAAAAACTGAACCCTTCTCCCCTAGGCTTACATTTTTCGCTTTCTTTCATTTTCCTTTCGATTTTTGATCATTCACGATTGATTTTTTTCGATTGTTTGTCTCTGATTGGCCTCTAATGTAATTTTCCCTTTGCTCTTTCAATGGCAGAGTTGCCTCTTTCCATGCAGTAGAGCTTATCCATCTTGGAGGTGTCAGCTAGGGCATCAGATTTACATGGAATTGTGGATCCAAAATCATCCACTACTCTGCCTGCAAGTAAGTCCTTTAAGAATGCATTATCTGGTAAGAACCTTTCACCTAATGCTTCGGTGAATCTGATCTTGACCTCTTTTCATGGGATGCCTGCTATTATGTGCTCGTATCTAGATGTGGAAAAGTTGGCGAAGCCTTTTGAATTCTCTTTAATTAGTAAATTTTCCTTACACAAAAACTCTTGATAACATGATCATTTTTCATAGCCTTAAACTTTAGGTGTTTTCCATTGATTGATTGATCCAAGGCATATTTTAATTCACTCTAATGACTTAGATTATTCAAGAGTTTTGCCACCTTTACTTTATTTTAATTATCAAATGCCACTTTTGAAATGGTCTCCTCTTTTGATATAAAGAGAATCCCCAATTGTTCTTATATGTCTAGCTCTTCCTAATATGAGAATACATTATGTTACATCAAGTTCTCTTTATGGGGCTCTCTTTAGTCATCTTCAAATTGATGCCATAAGTGAGATCAACATCGCTGTCGTATTTTGGTTGAAATTGATATCACTAAAATGCATCCTAAAGAAGTTTGGATTAGCTTTGAAGTTTATAATCAAAAGTTGAATTTGAGAATTTTCTATTTTGCACACATTGTAAGATTCATGGCCATGATCATTCTAATGTTTTATGTTGCATCCTCAAAAAAAAAAGAACAAATTATCAGATCCTAATCCTACTCTATCAAATGAAAAAATCAATAAATTTTCTTATGTGCCTAAAGTCAATCAAAATGGGAATCCTACCCCTACCCTTACTCTTTTTTAATCCATTGCTTTGTCTATTGGAGAGGAATATGAACATGTTAAAAATAATGTTTATGATGTTCGTGAGGAGGCTAATGATAGCTTAATTATCATTTCTTCTAATTATAATAATTTGGCTACTCAAGATAATACCTTGACTCACTCTAACCTACCCCTTTTGGCTAGTGAACCTGAGGAGA
Organism: Cymbidium sinense; assembly: GCA_021442155.1. NCBI lineage: Eukaryota > Viridiplantae > Streptophyta > Magnoliopsida > Asparagales > Orchidaceae > Cymbidium > Cymbidium sinense. Next base: position 280,446,710 of record CM038214.1, on the reverse strand, counting down.
CTCATATGAACCTTAGTGGTGATTTGAATGAAAATTTCAGGTTGGATCAAAATCTAAAAACATATTTTGGAGTTGATCCTTTGATGAAGGAACAAAATCTAAAAATTGTTGATCCTTTGATGATGGAAAAAAATCTGAAAACTAATTCTAAAATTGAGCATGAAATCTGTGCTATTAATAGCTTCACAACCTCTCCTCCTAGTCTTCAGAGTGATACGCATGCTAACCCACTTTCTTTGCTTAATTCTGACATTGAAAAAGGGGAAATTACCATTAGAAATGCTTTGACTAATACAAGTCCTATTTTGAATATCACAAATCAATCTCTCTTGGATGGTGATTCTTTGGACAACGGTAGACCTTTTTAAACTATTTTTAAAAAAAATCAATTAAAGCAAGAATGTTCACTAATAGCTCCACTAGAACTACTAGATCTTCTCTAACTTCTCATAAATAATTATTTCTAGTTTCCTTTTCTTTTTTCTTTATTATTTCTTTAGTTATCTCTTTTCCTTTCTTTTCTTATTTTATTATGATCAACTTACTAATTTGCAATGTTCGTGGTATTGGGACTCTCATTGTCCAAATTAGAAGTCTTATTCATAACATAGCCTTACTTGTTGTTATTGAACCATTCATACACTTTTCTAAGATCAACCATGTTGCTAGAATGCTTGGTTTTCAAAACTTCTTTTATAATATTAGTAATAAAATTTGGTATTTTTGGAATAATTTAGTCAACATATCTATCCTTGATGATCTTCAACAATTGGTTAATGTCCACATCTCATTGGGTGATTTTTCTATTCTAGGTTCCTTTATTTATGCCTCTTATAATAGAGCTGGTAGGAACATCCTTTGGGACAACTTAAGAACCTTTGCCTCCTTGGTCAACCAACCCTGCTTGGTTAGGGTGATTTTAATACTATTCTCTCTTCTTCAGAAAGAAGGGGAGGTTTCTCTCTAACATTCATTCCATGGAAGAATTTTTTTAATATGAGATTCTATTACATGATTGCTATTCTGGGTTTGGATTATACATGGCATAATATTGGGTTTTTTTTCTCTCTATTCAGAATAGAGAAAAGAAATGACACCACATAGAGTTTAGGAATATTTTATTTAGATGATCAAATACGACATTAAGGAATAAACATATTATCTCAAAAGATAAACATGATTTCCTATAATGGATTCAATCATTTCAATAAAAGACTCCTAAGGCTAATGGGTCTTTTATGTACCAAAGTATTTTCCAACTACATAAAAAACTAAGGTCAATTTTATCACGGGATCTGGTTCCCTATAAAGGCAAGCCTCTAAAGTTAATTACATCTTAGGAAGGGTCTCTTCTAAGAATACTCGATTGAAGAAATAAGTGGTTATTCTAAAGACTACTAAGGTAGCTTTCAAAGGATTGATTTTGGAAATTCAATTGGGAGAGGTCCAAATTAGAGAGTTATTTTTAAGAGTCAAATGGAAAAGAGAAAATGCCTATTGATACTAGGATGCCAAGACATTTCATCTATCCTATGATTAGCTTAAATTTGGGATTTAATTTTAAATTTCAAGTTGTCATTTTCTTAGAAATCTAGGACTTAGATTCTAGGACAAGACTACTAAATGCCTAGGGTTAAAGACTTATTCCTAAAGGATGCTTGTAACCTAGTACAGATACTTGACAACGCCGATGCTCAACCTAGTTCTATTTTTGAGAATCATTGGTCGTTCTCTTCACTTGAAGGAACTAACCTATTCCTGACTCTTATGGGCTTACAACCTGCCTGGAGAAGGTTGCTAGCTAACACCACCTAAGCACATTTTAAAACCATGAGGATAAGTCATATGAATGCAAGATTGCTGGGCTATTGCAATTTTAGGAAAGAAATCTATGAACCTAGACTTACTCCCTAACCCCTAAAATTATGTAGGGTATGAAGATGTACTTGAATAATGCATATTTCTCAATTTTTATAATTTTGACTCAAGGTTCATTTTAGGCCATAGAATGCAATTTATGCCTACAATTAGAAAAGATCATGGGCCAAATCAAAATAGGTGTGTACTTCCATCATAGGCTCTCAAAGGTCAAGCCTAAGTAAAGATGGAATTCCTTCATTAATAGAGTGAAATAATATGATTATGCATGAGATCTAAGGGTTGTTACATATTTTATCTTGTTTTAACCTAGGCTTTTATGTGAATATTATGAGTTGCATTTATTTTTATGTTTTAGTTGATTTAGTTGGGTAAAAATTTAGTTTATCCTATGAGGTTACTTCGTGCATATCACAAAGATAAACATAAGAAAGAAACCTAAGAAAAGCATGATGTTTCTATTAACCCAAAATAAATCAAGCCAAATTAAATTATATAAGAAAAAGGCCAATGCACTAACACCACGAAGAAAGAAAATTAAAAAGTTCTTATACAACCCTAAACTATAAGTTTAGATCTATGGGTTTTTTTTTCAAAAAGTCTCCTTCTTGTGGACATTCATCTCCCACAGGGGACCACGGCACCATCTGGTTGGGTCAAAATCATAGACCCCATAGATCCTAACCTAATTCTAAGTTCAAATTTACATTTAAATTTAAAGAAAATCCTAAGCCTTGTAAAACAAATGTTAGGAAATACACACAACACACCAAGCAATTTATATTTTACAAAATATATGGGCTTAGCATTAGTTCCTTGCCAAGCCCACCTGTCCTATGGACAATGTTAAATTTTAGCACCTACAAAAACATCAATTTTATGATTTATTTATTACAAAATCCCTTTAACACTTCCCCTACAAAAAATAGTGTCAAATCTAGAAAGAACCTAAAATAAATAACGAACAACAAACAAGCTTAGGCATCCAAATAAAGCAATACACCACACATGTGAAGCACATCACAACATATCACAGGAGATTAAAAGAAAATCACAGAATGATCTAACCTAGATCTAGGGTCCATGACCTAAATAATCTAGTGTGTGTAGAAGTGGGGTTTGTGTGATAAGTCTTTTCTAGGCCTTTAAGTTTAAGTTTTGAAGTTTGAAATTTGAATTAGTTTAATTTTTACCATTGGTTGGTTTCAATTCAAATGATTTAATGATTTAATTCTTATTTTTATGTTCATTTTATTTAGTTAAAGTTGTATAGGTTTTCAAGAATGAAGAATGGAATGATTCCATTTTGGATGGAGCTCTTTCCATTCAACATCCTAAATCCTAATGAAGTTTCCAAAAGGCTAATTAAAATCCTTAAGTATTTTAATAAATCCTTTTGATTTCAATTATGTTTTAATTTCATTAAGTATTAATTTTCTTACAATTTTGATATTTGATTAAATTCTCTGACTTGGGAAGTTTTGATGAATTACCCTAAGTATTTATGATGTTTATTTCAGTTTAGTTCAATTTAGTTGTTAATCCAATGAATTAATGATGATTCTTAATTATTAATTAGTTCATATTGACCTAAAGATTTGGAAATTCAAGAATTCCAAATTTATAGACCAATTTGGTTTCAGATAATTATGACAAGTGGGGTTACATGCTAATTTTATGTACCTAAAGTTTTAGTTTAATTAGAGATGTAATTAGGGTATAATTAAGATTTTAATTATTTCATTAAAACCTAAATTAAGATTAATTTATTATAATTAATTAAGATATTTTATTTTTTACTTATTCTTCACTACAATACCTTTCCAATGAGGGTTTATTCATAATTTTGGGTTAACTGATTGATTTATTATGATTTAATTAAGTTTAGGTTATTTAATTGAACTACTTTATTTTTTAATTATCAAATTAAATTAATTAAGTTCATATTAGTTTAATTAAGTTAAATAATCATTCTGATGTTCAGTATTTTCATTTAAGATTATTAAATTAAAATTTTATAATTATTTTATTAAAGGGTAATTAATTTAATTAATATGAGGGTTAACTCACATAAAATTTTAATTTCATTTTATTTCAAAGAATTAAATCCCCAAAAATTTACCTAAGGTATGTTTTAATCTTAATTTCATTTCCCAAAAGTATCAAATTAATTGGATTATTAATTTAAGAGTAATTAAGATTTAATGTTTTTAAATTAAACCTAAATTAACAAAAAAATAACCCAATTAAATTTGGGGATTTTAATTTCTATGGATTCCTCTCATCAAGATGAATCCATTGAGCTTTTACTTATATTTTTCTAATTTTTATTTGATTTGTTATGATTTTTTGAAGTTTTAATTTTTTTAAATTAATTAAACCTAATGAATGGTTTTTTTTAAGCTTAAGTAACTCCAGCATTTTAACTAAAATGAGGATTAGATCTGACCATCATCAAAGATCGAGCCCTCGATCTAGAATTACGATGGCCAGTGTCACGCGACTGTCACACACGGTTGATCCTGCGGTTTGATCCGGGACTGTTCGATCGTAGATTGGATGGTCCAGATCACTCTCACGATCCTAAATGGCTTTAATCAAAATTAACAACTAGATATGGACCATCCATCTCTTTTTAAAAGAAGGGTCGATTTCTCCGATCTGCAGAGAGGACCGTCCAACTTGTTTTACTAATAACTTTTGATCTACGCAACCAAATTGGATGATTTAAAGTGCTACATGATCATTGAAAGATCCTCTTTCAGTCCAAATAGCTTGATCTCACTGGATAACAACCATTGTATGGAAACGATCAAGGCCAAAAGCTTTAAATAAAAAGAGGTGTTGTTAATGGCATACCTCGATTTAGGGAGCTTTAGACGTTGAAATCAATTCCACTAGCTTTGTTTCTTCAAGGGAAAGTCCTGCTCCAGAAGAATTAAGCTAATTCCTTATGGGTTGATCTCTTTCCCAAGCTTTAGATTGAATTTTTGATTTTGGTGTTCCCAATGGTTGAGAGCACTTGAAAGGAAGGGGGGATTTTGTTTGGCTTCGTATTTGATGTGGGATGGTGTCTGTGAGCTTTTCTTGCCTTAAGAGAGTGTGTATGTCTTTTTTTTTTCTCCTTGGCCGAAACATCATATATCATTTCTATTTTATTTTTTTTTTCTTGGAGAAGCCCACTCTTTGAAGGCTACCACTTGAAGGCCCTTCATTTCTATCACTTGAAGGTTGTCATCCTCTTAAGAGGTGGGGATAATTTTTTTCTTCACTTTTTCCATTTTTTATTTCTCTTTTTTTAATTTATTTTTCTTTTATTATTTCCATGCAATATGACATTATCATCTTAATTTGAATTAAAGTATGATATGCTCAAATCTCAAAATAGATTTGAGATTAGATTTAATTGCATTTGAGTTTTCTTAGGATTTGAGATTAACATTTTTCCTTTTGAATATGTTTAGTTTATTTTTTAATACCATAATGTAATTTGATGATCAATTGCATTATGATTTAATTAATCCATTTAATTCGATTTTAAATTTAATTTCATTTTAACTCATTTTGCTTAAAGTGGTTAGGTATGATTTCAAATGAGTTCATGTGATCAATTTAAATTCAAATGAAATGGGTTTTCTTTTCTTCATTTTAATTTGATTTATTTGAGTTAATCCAAATTTAAAATTTGGATTGATTCTACTTATATCACATAGGTTAAACAAACGCAAAAAGATTTTCTAGGACACTAGGTGAGGTGTCCTAAACATTGAATTAAGAAAATCCTATTTGAGATTAGGATCTCTCAAATGCCAAATTAACCTCATCCAAAAATGAGGTCAACACATAACTATAGACTCTGGTAGCAGCTTGATAGGACTCCTTTTAATTCTCTTTGGATCAATCAATGGCCCCTTACTTCTATTAAATATTTGAGCAGAACTTTATCTGATCATGCTCTGCTTTTGATTTCTGTCCAAAATCCCTCTAAGAGATTACCCTCCCTAACCTTTTTCAGATTCTAAAATATGTGGATCCAACACATTAATTTCATCAATGTTGTATCCATTAACTGGATGGCTCATCTTCATCCGGATAATTCAATTAAGGGCATGATTCACCAGTGGCTTAAGCTTAAAAGGCTTAAACAAAACATAAATTGATGGAACAAGCATCATTTTAAAAATTTTTTTGCCAATATCAAAAATATGGAACAATTAGTTTGTTCTCTTGAAGATGTTGTTTTGACTGATTCTACTAAACTTGAGGAGTTGAATGAAGCTAAAGATAACTTGGTTAACTATTAGAATATGGAGGAAACCTCAGAAAAGGCTAAGCAAACATATTGCTAATGGTGATAGAAATACCAGGTACTCCCATACTCTTTTCAAAAAAAGAAAGCCTTAAACTCTATTAAAAAAATAAAAATGATAACGACAGCTGGATCACAGACAATAATGATATTAAAGATTATGTCATACATTATTTTAAAAACTTATTAAACAACAACCCTTCTTTAGAAGCTCTCTCCAACTCTCACTTGATTCCCTCAATAATCATTAATGATGACAACCACTTGCTTAATATGCGTCCTACGGAAGCTGAGATTAGTAGTACTCTTAATAGCATGAACACTAATTCTGTTGCTAACTCTGATGGGTACAAGACTCAATTTTTTAAGCATTATTGGCCTATTATTAAGTCTGACCTTGTCGATGATATCATTGATTTCTTTGATGGAAATCCTTTACATAGATATTTTTCTAGCACTTCCATTGTTCTCATTCCCAAAATTAATAATCAATCTTGATTTACCTATCAACCTTTGCACCTTCTTTCATAAACTCATTGTTAAATTAATTTCGGAATTAGTCCGTCCGCCTAAAATTATTTCCCCCAACCAAACTGGTTTCATTAAAGGTAGAGCCATATCTGAGAACCTTCCTCTAGCCCAAGGGATGAATCATGACCTTGATGCTTCTACCAGAGGTGGTAACATCCTTTTCAAATTGGACATCTCTAAAGCTTTTGACAACCTCTCTTGGAATTTTCTCTTCAAAATTCTACATTTTTTTGGTTTTTCTAACTCTTTTATCTGTCTCATTAAAAATTGTATTACCAATGTTTGGTTCTCTGTTATCATGAATGGTGAGTTCCTAGATTTTTTTCCCATCTATGCATGGATTGAGACAAGGAGATCCCTTATCTCCCTCACTTTTTATTATTGCTATTGAATATCTTTTGAGGAGTCTTAATGATCTTTTCAACAATAATCCTAGTATGTTTTTAGAACTCAAGGTGATCTCCATCTCTCATCTTAGCTTTCGATGACTTCATAATCTTTTGCAATGCCTCTATTCATCATATTAAAACTATTAAGAATCTTTTAAATTAATTTGGTAAAGTGGTCTCTTTCTTAACGAAGGTAAAAGTTGTTTCATTCCTTCCTCTAAAATCTCTAATAGGATCAACCAAATCTTGAGAATTTTTTTTAGCAACAACAACTTCCTATTAAATATCTTGGTGCTCTTTTAAGGGTCAAAAAAGATCACATCTCTTTGATGAGTTAATCCAAAAAATCTCTAATAAAATTTCTATTTGGGAATTTTATTTACTCTCATTTGGTGGTTGGCTCACTTTGATTAAGAGTACCCTTAATTCCATGCCCTTATATCTCATTCAAACCATTGTGCCGACCAATTCTACCATTAACAAAATTGAACGCTTCCTTAACAAATTCTGTTCTAATAATTCTACAAAGAATTCATTGGACCTCTTGGTATAAAAGTTGTGGCACTCTTGTGAAGGTGGGCTTGGTATAGCCAATCAGGAAAACTATCACTGCTTTTTCCTATAAACTTTGGTGGAATTTTAGGAGCAATAATAATCTTTGAGCTAATTTCATGACTGTCAAATACTGCCATGGTAAGCACCCTCTCATTTTCCCTTTTAATATGAGAGACTCTCCTATATTGAAAAGACTTTGTTCCATCAAATGGGAGGCGGAATCATTAATCTCATGGGGATTAACTCTGGAACCTCTTTCTTTTGGCAAGATAACTGACCGAGGTGGGTCCATTGAATTACTTTCTACCCACCCAATCGCTATTAAAGTGAACTCCTTCTAGTAGAATAATAAGTGAAATATTAGTAAGCTTACTGACTATATTACTTTCTCTCTTTTAGATAAGCTTACTACTATTCCAATCATTCCTAGCAATCATGATCAGATCTTTTTTAAGCTTTCCCAAAATGGTGATTTCAACCTTAAAATGTCTGATTCATATTAAAGAAGCTCATGATTTCTCCAATGTGTTTTAAACTTTGGAATAACACTATTCCTATTTCTTATTCTGTTCTAACATATTTTGAAAACTTCATCCCTGTTGACTCCTTGATGTGGGGTAAAGGTTTTACTTACCTTCAAAATGCTACTACCGCTTTCACATTGAGAATGTGAATCATGTATTTTAATAGCCATTTCTTCCAAACTTTGATTTGGTATGATGAACTTTTAATATTGTCAAATTCAATGGCTCCTTAACTTTATACCAACTTCTTGAAGTTTATTTTGAAAACACTATTAAAGGCCACATTAAAGTGATAACTTCTATCACTCTTATTTGGTTCATATGGATGTACAGAAATGATGCAAAACATCATGGGATTCCAATGAAACATATGAGGATAATTGCTAGAATTAAAAATAAAATATGTGTCTTGTTTAATGCCAATTTAATTAACTACAATCAATTCAAAGGCTACAAATTTGTGGCCAATAAACTATGTTTTAACTTGCCGGATCAACCCAACTATAAAGATGACAAGATTGTTTATTAGATAAAACCTCATATTAATACAATTAAAATTAACACTAATGGATTATTTTATCAAAATGCTTCTGGCTGTGGTGACATTTTCAAAAACCTTAATGGTAAAGTCTTATGTTCTTTTGCTTACCCCCTTAATACATGTTATATTCCTTTTGCTGAGCTAATGGCAGTTTACAAAGCTATTGAGATTTGCCTTCAAAAAGGTTGGCTCAATATTTGGATTGAGGTGGATGCCATGTTGCTGATTGATCTTTTGACTTCCACCAAAGTGGGCAATACATAATTGTATTACCTTCTAAAGCAGACTAGAGCTCTCATTTCTCAACTCTATTATGAAATCACTCATATATGGCGTGAAGGTAATGCATGTGTGATTACCTTAATGGTGCTAGATTAGATGGCATAAAATTCTTTGATCAACTTACACTACCTAAAATTTGTGTGGTTTGGTTAATTTGGACACCGGACATCCTTACCTCTAAATTAATTAATCCTATTATTTTGGCCTTTGTATTACTGTTAATTGATGACCAACTTCAGTGTTGTTGTTTCTCTAGGTTTTGCTGATGCATCTTCTTGATGCCCCTTTCTGGTTATTTTGTGATCTCTGAGGCATCTACTGCTGGATTAATTACCCTAACCTTATTTGGGGTCTTACTGCTTCTACTATTTCCACTATTAATGGTAAGGTGTTTCCTATTTTTCTAACCTATTGGATAGAGATATTTTCCTTTATCAGCCGGATCTGCTGGAGGAAGATGTTTTACTTTCTGCTTAATTTTTTGATCAACAAGGGCAGACTTCTTGCCATCAATATTTTGTTTATGGGTCTTATTATATCTATTTTCCATTTTATGATTAAGGCTATGTTTTGTCTCTTTTCCTATTTCTGGAAATCTGTGTTGGGGCTCATGACTTTGCTGTCTCATTGTTTAATTGCTATATTTTTGTATAGCTTCATGACAGACCCTAATTTATCTATCTTTTCTCTCTTTAATAGGGTTGTGGCCCCTCTTATGCTTTCTAACCTCACCTCCATAACCTGTAAGGAGGGAAATTGCAATACCCTTATTATTATTATTATTTTTTGTAGGATTGGAATTACTTCTTGATTTCCTTCTAGTCTATTTTTACTGATGATGTTGGCTTAGCTGTTGGTCTGCTTTTCTTTATCTTGAAGAATTTCAATGATGGCTCTCCTTTGAACCCCTTTTGTGTATATGTTGTACCACTATTTTTCACTGGATTATCTTATGGTGGGTGCAATAATTGTTTTGTTATTTTAATGGTTGGCTGTTGGATTTTCGGGTCTTATGTCTAGCAGGCTACTTCTAGGGTTATTTTTCTGATTATTCTTGCTAACCTCACCTCCCCAACCTATATGGAGAGAAACTACAATACCTTTGTTATTATTATTGTCTCTTTGCAGGATTGGAGTTACTTTTTATTTTCTTTCCAACCTACTTTTACTGATGATGTTGGCTTACCTGCTGGCCTGTTTTTCTTTGTCTTGAAGGATTTCAATGATGGCTCCTTTGAACCCCTTTCATGTCTATGATGTACCACTATTTTTACTAGATTATCTTATGATGGGCGCAATAATTGTTTTGCAGTTTTAATTGTTAGCTGTTGGATTTTTGGGTCTTATGTTTAGCGTATCTGGGTTATTTTGATTATTTTGTTGTTTGTGATCGTCGACTTATCACCGATGTTTATATTTAATCCTTATTTTTTTCCATCTTGGTTCAGTTAAGTGCGATCATTATGATTATGATATTACCTACTTGGTTATTAACTTATGCACTTTACCGAATGAGTGCTTTTATGGCCGCCTAGTTATTATTTGCTATCTTGGTTTGAACTGGATTATCGGTTTTAGCCCAAAGTCGCTACTGGGTTGTCTCTGATTGTCTTTATTTGGTGTGTGGGGTGCCTTATTACCTATGGATTCTTGTCCACCTAATCGCTCGCATTCCCATCTTGTCATAGACTTCTTCATTTCGTACTTTGGGTTTGGGTTATGATGTCCGCTTTACATTTGTTGTTTGATAATGAATGATTATTAAAGGGGTTGTTAACATCTGCTTATTCAATGGGTACCTGCAATATTCTATATTCTAGCTTGTAAGTTTCATATATGTCCCATATGTTTGGGATGGTGTTATTGACATGCTAATTGATTTGCTTAGCAAGATTTTCACAGGATTTTCAATCGGTTGTATATTGTATCTATCCTCTGCCTGACCTTTTTTGCTATTTTCTTATGGTGGGTTTTCATGTTTCCCTAATTATACTCTTGGCTCTGGTATTAAAAAGGTGGATCTGGCAAAGATGGTTCATTTTCATGTGTAGCGATTCTTATGCTATGGTGACTATAATGATGATATTTATCCTGCATGGGATCCCCTCTCCCATTTTGCTATTTGATATTTCCTTTTCTTTAGTGTATATGGCTTTGTTTAGGCTTGCAGGTACTAAGGCTCATAAGACTTTCAACAAATGGCTGCTATCTTCCCATAGGTTTGTAAGCTATGATGGTTGTGATAATTTCACTTCTTTTTGGTTTCGTAGTAACTCTTGTGATGTAACCCTTCCGCTGAAGTTTGGATGCTCATATTTGCATCTGCCCCAATTTGGTGTGATTGAGCATGAGCCTTCTCTCACACACTTCTCTATAATTTTTCTCGCTTTATCGCTTTAATTTTTCACTTGTCTAGATTGCTTTTAACTGTTTAATTTATCTTTCTACATTTTTACATATGCATTTCTTTCTTGCAAGTTTGCTCCTAGTGCAATGTATTCTCTCATCCTCAAGAGCTTTGGCCCAGATCTATCCATTGGCTTATCTTTGTTAATCATTTTGTATCTTTTGCTTTCCTTTTCTCCTTAGGCTAATTGTATCTCTTTGAGAAGTAGTTTTGGAGTTTATCCCCTGATAAGGTCCTTATAACCCTTTTTTGTGGCAATAAAATTTCTATAGGGGTTTCATAAAAAAACCTAAAACCCTAAAACCCTAAACCCTAAACCCTAAACCCTAAACTCTAAACCCTAAACCCTAAACTTTAAAACCCTAAACCCTAAAACATGAACCCTTAACCCTAAACCTTAAACCCTAAAACCTACAACCGTAAACCCTAAACCCGAAATCCTAAACCCTAAACCCTAAACACCAAATCCTAAACCTTAAACTCTTAAAACCTAAAAATCCAAACTAAACAAAACCTAAAAATAAAATAAATAAAAAAAACCTAAAGATAAATAAAATAAAATAAATAAAATCAGATAAAAACTTAATCTAAAACCTAAACCTAAATCTAAAGATAAAATAAGATAAAAAAAATAAAAACTAAACTAAAATAAACTAAATAAAAACCTAAACCTAAATTAAAATTAACTAAACTAAAATAAATAATACCTAAACCTAAACATAAAATAAACTAAACCTAAACCTAAACCTAAACTAAATAAAATAAAATAAGCTAAAAATAAACCTAAACCAAAACTAAAAAATAAAACCTAAAATATAAACCTAAAACTTAAACCTAAACCTAAACCTAAAATTAAAAAATAAAACTAAAACCTAAAAAATAAATTAAAAATAAAACTAAACTAAAAAATAAACCTAAACCTTAGCCTAAACCTAAAAAATAAACAAAAATAAAAAACAAAAATTAAAATTAATAAACCTAAAAAAAACTAAACTAAATAAAAAATTAAACCTAAACAATTAAATAAAAAATAAACTAAAATAAATAAACTAAATAAACCTAAACTCTACTTTACTTTAAAAAAAAATGATAAAAATAATTAAATGAAAACCCTAACTAAATCAAAACCTAAACTAACCCTAAACCCTAAACTCTAAGCTAAATCCACAACCCTAAACTAAACCCTAAACCCTAAACCCTAAACCTAAAACCCTAAACCCTAAACTAAACCCTAAACCCTAAACCTAAGCCCTAAAACTAACCTAAAACTCAAAACCCAAAACCTAAACCTAAATAAAAACCCTAAACTAAACTAAACCTAAATAAAACCTAAACCCTAAAAAAAAAAAAATCTAAACCTAAACTAAATAAACCTAAAATAAAATAAAGAAAAACCTAAACTAAAAATAAAATAAATAAAGTAAGATAAATACCAAATCTAAAACCTAAACCTAAACCTAAACCTAAACCTAAATATAAAATAAGATAAAAAATAAAAACATAACTAAAATAAAATAAATATGACCTAAACTAAACTAGAAATAAAATAAACCTTAAAATAGAAAACCTAAATAAAATATAAACTAAATGTAAAACAAAAATAAAATAAACCTAAAATAAAAACATTAACCTAAAAATAAATAAAAAATATAACCAAAACCCTAAACTAGAAAATAAACCTAAACCTAAAACAAACAAAATAAAATAAGCCTAAACCTAAACAAAAAATAAACTAAACTAAAATAAATAAAACTTGAACTTAAACCTAAAATAAACTAAACATAAACACTAAACTAAATAAAAAAATAAACAAAAAATAAACCTAAACCTAAACTAAAAAATAATACCTAAAAATAAAGCAAAAAATAAAAACATAAAACATAATTTTAGAAAAAGAAAATAAAAACCTAAACCTAAACCAAAAAATAAAAAATAAAACCTAAACTTAAAAAATAAAATAAAAATAAAACTAAACTAAAAAATAACCATAAACCTAAACCTAAACCTACAAAATAAACTAGAATAAATAAACCTAAAATAAATAAACTAAACTAAATAAAAAAAACCTAAATAAAAATAAAAAATATAATGAACTAAAATAAATAATAAATAAAATCTAAACCTTAAACCCTAAATCCTAAAACACTAAACCCTAAACCCTAAACCCTAAAATCTACAACCCTAAACCCTAAACCCTAAACCCCAAACCCTAAACCCTAAACCATAAACCCTCTCCCTAAACCATAGAAAATTAAAAACCTAAACCTAAACTAAATAAAACCTAAAAATAAAATAAATAAAAAAGCTAAACTAAAATAAATTAAAAAAATAAATTAAAATAAAAACATAAATTAAAACCAAAACCAAACCTAAACCAAAAAAAAAATAAACAAAAAAAACAAAACAAAAATAAAATAAAGAAAACTTAAACTAAACTGAAAATAAAAAACTTAAATAAAATAAATATGAAAATTAAAATAAAAATAAAATAAACCTAAAATAAAATAAACTAATAACCTAAACCTAAAAAATAATCCTAAAAATAAAACATAAACATAAATAAAAAATAAAAACCTAAAACCAAACTAAAATAAATAACTAAACCTAAACTAAGATAAACTAAACTAAAAATAAAACCAAAGCCTAAACCTAAAATAAATGTAACCTAAAATCTAAATTTAAACCTAAACTAAATAAAATAAAATAAACCTAAACCTAAACTAAAAAGTAAAACCTAAAGAATAACCTAATACCAAAACTTAAAAACATAAACCCAAACAAATAAAATAAAAAATAAAATTGAAACCTAAGAAATAAAAATATAATAAAACTAAACTAAAAAATAAACCTAGGCCAAAACCTAAACTTAAAAAATAAACTATGATAAAAAATCTGAACAATAATAAATAAACCTAAAATAAATAAACTAAACTAAATAAAAATAAAAATGAACCTAAATCAAAATTAAAAATAAATTCAACTAAAATAAATAAAATAAACTAAACAAATTTAAACATATAAGTATACTTAATTGAAAAATATATAAACAGAAAAAAACCATAACCCTAAATGCTAATCCCTAAAATAAACCATAAACCCTAAACTCTGAACCATAAACTACATCCTTAAACCTTAAACCCTAAACCCTAAAATCCTAAACCCTAAACCCTAAATCCTGAGCCCTAAACCTTAAAACCCTAAACCCTAAACCCTAAACATTAAACTCAAAACCCAAAACCCTAAACCTTAAACTGAAAACCCTAAACCCTAAAACCTAAAACCCTAAAATCTAAACCTTAAACCCAAATGCTCTACCCTAAACCCTAAAACCTAAACCCCAAACCTTAAACCATAAATGCTAAAAACCAAAAACCTAAACCTAAGCAAAATAAAACCTAAAAATAAAATAAATAAAAAAACCTAAACCTAAATAAAATAAAATAAAATAATAACCTAAACTAAAACCTAAACCTAAACCTAAACCTAAACCTAAACCTAAAAATAAAATAAAATAAAATTAAAAATTAAAACTAAACTAAAATAAAAAAATACCTAAACTAAACTAAAAAATAAAATAAACCAAAAAATAAAAATCCTAAATAAAATAAAACTAAATGTAAAATAAAAATAAAATAAACCTAAAGTAAAATAAATAAAAACTAAATAAAACCCTAAACCAAAAAAATAAACCTAAAATTGAATAAAAAAATAAAACGTAGACCCTAAACTAAAAAAAACCTCAACATAAAATAAAATAAAATAAAATAAACCTAAACCTAAACCTAAACTAAACTAAAATAAATAAAACCTAAACATAAACCTAAATCAACTAAACTTAAACCCTAAACTAAAAAAATAAAATAAACTTAAAATAAACCTAAACCTAAGTTAAAAAATAAAACTTAAAAATAAACCTAAAGAAAACATAAAACCTTAACCTAAAATAATAAAATAGAAGCCTAAACCTAAACCAAAAAATAAAAAATAAAACATAAACCTCAAAAAACTAAACTAGAAACTAAACATAAACCTAAACCAAAACCTAAAAAAAGAACTAAAATAAAAAAACTAAACTAAAATAAATAAACATAATATAAATAAAATAAACTAAATAAAAATAGTAAATAAACCTAAAGAAAAATAAAAAATAAACTAAACTAAAATAAATGAAAAATAAAATTATTAAAATTAAACCTAACAGTTTACTTAAATTTTATTAAAAAAACCCTAAACCCTAATCCCTAAATCCTAAACCTTAAACCCTAAACCCTAAAACTAACCCTAAACACAAAACCCAAAACCCAAAACCCAAACAAAACCCAAAACCCTAAAACTTAAACCTTAAAAAACCATAAACCATAAATCCTAAACCCTAAGCTAACCGTAAATCCTAAACCCTAAACCCTAACCCTAAACCCTAAAATCCTAAACCCTAAACCCTAAACCCTAAAATCCTAAAAACCCAAAACCAAACTAAATAAAACCTAAAAATAAAATAAATAAGAAACACAAAATAAAATAAAATAAAATAAATAATAATAACCTAAACCTAAACCAAAAAATAAAATAAAATAAACTAAACTAAAATAAATAATAACATAAAATAAACTAAAAAAATAAAATAAGCCTAAGAATAAAAAAACATAAATAAAATAAAAACTAAATGTAAAATAAAAAAATAAACCTAAAGTAAACTGAAAATAAAATAAAATAAAAACTCAACAATAACCTAAACCCTAAACCTAAACCTACCGGTTTACTAAATTTAACAAAAAAACCCTAAACCCTAAACACTAAACCCTAAACCTAAACCAAAAATTAAACTCTAAACTAAACCCTAAACTCTAAATGTTAAAACCTAAACCTAAACCTAACCTAAAAAAATAAAATAAAATAAACCCAAACCAAAATAAACTAAATAAAACTAAACCTAAACCTAAAAAATAAAATAAAAAATAAAGGCAAATAAATAAAACTTAAATCAAATAAAATAAAATAAAATAAAAAACCCATCTAAAACTTAGCAATACGTAACTGAACTAG